>JAWNLP010000215.1:0-330523 GCA_035042265.1 Drosophila imparisetae | reverse complement strand
AGGCATTGCTAAAAACAATTTTTGAATAAATTACATGAAATTATAATATCGGTGATAACTTGGCCAAATTAATGGACTGTTCCGACATCCGTCGGGCCACAAAGAAAAAGAAGATACATCTTGAAGGATTAGTAATAATCATATAATCCAGTTAAACAAATTTTTCCGCATATGAAATGCGGTCATATCTCAGCTGAATCTTTAGTAATCCATACAAGCCATAAGTCGTACTAATTATATTTATGAGCTAAGTAAGTTACATTTAAATAGTGAACGCCAACTTAATCCTTATTGCCAACTGAGCAGTAGGAATAATTTTCAAATTTTCAAAAATTTGATTGATCAAAATCCGGATACGAGTAATCAACATGATCTGGATTTTGTTTTCTTTCTTTTTGTTTGACTTGCCTGAGTTGACAAATGTCAAGTGGTTTGGTTAACTTCAATCGCAGCCGTCGTCGACAATTCAGTCGGTTTGAGAGAAAAAGAAATGAAATTACATTTCAGAATTTTTCCGTAAATAAGTAAAATTTCAAATTCGTTACGTTTTGCATTTCGAAAATTAATATCCAATTCGCATTTTGCTGTTGCACCCTTCCCCAATCCAGAAAGAAATTAACACAAAAATGTCGGACAATTCGGCGGTATCGGGTGTACTCAACTTAGTCCTGTGCGGCGTTACAGGATATGGATTCTATGCTATGGGGCCTCAGCAGCATCCATATGCGTTCTCCGCGTGCGTGATTGGCTTTTGTCATGGTTTATTTGGTCTGGTCGACTGTATCACTGGCAATGAAACGTCGAAGAGCGCCAAGCAGACGAGTAATGCCATTTTGGAGATAGTCCCCTTGCCTTTGGTCAACGTAGAGCTCTTCTTTGGTGGCGAGAGCAATAATATTGCCTTGGACCATGGGCTGTTCATCGTACCCATGGCCATCTGCCTGCTGGTGGGCTTTATCAAGGGCGAGGGTGACGGGGAAGGCGATGAAGTTGTCGAAACACTCAAACTCTTGACGATTCTGGGCAACTTAGCATCACTATCATATCTGGCCGTCAACGAGGGCAGCTGGCTGATGGGCACCATGGTCTTCCTATCTTTTATGGCCAAGTATGGTTCGGAGTTTCTGGAAACTCAGATCGCGGGCTCCGCTGATCCCGTCAAGTATGTCAGCTGGTCCGCATTCTACTACCTAACCACCATGGTCGTTGGCGGCCAGAAGTAATTGACTTATCAATCCCTCCCAACCGATACCGTACAGTGACAAAAGAGGAACTGTAATGAGGACCAATCGAAATAGTGAAATTTGGATTCTTAATGATTCTATAAGATATCCGAAACAATACGATTATTTAAGGATTGCTATTTAAATAATGTGCTTAAAGATATATTAAATGGAATTTAGATATAAAAAAAATTGGTGAGAATATTTGCATTAATGCTGAAAAATTGGGCTGGTCTCGGAACTTGAGGCTCTGTAGATGGTACAATAGATCTTGTATTACTCAGCTCATAAGCCTTAAGATCGCTGCAGATCATTAGCTTACGCCCAATTCCAAAAATGTTTGTGTATAATCAAAGCTGTAAAAAGTAACCTGGTCAGCAATATCTTATCTATCAACGATTTCATCATTATTATTTTAGTGTAATGTGTAATTTTCAGTTTGTCATAGGTGCTGTTGATAAGACAATTGCAATGACTTGACAATGCGCGTTGTCGATTTATCCCATTGCCCCCCCACCCCCCCGAGGCAGGGGCCCAACCTAAGACCATAACGCTAGCCGCAATGACAATAAAAACTAATAAATTTTAAGAGCTAATGTCAACACGCGTCGTCTGGCACGCACACCCGACTCGACAACAATGGCAACTGCCCAAAGACCTAGGCCCTTGTCCAGACTGAGATACAAACTCAGACTCAGGCCAAGAGCAAGACCAAGACCAAGACCAAGAGCAAGACCAAGACAAAGACCAAGACAAAGACCAAGACTCAGGCACCATAGTTGCACAGAGCGGTGCTCAATGACCATGACGCCCAAAGTTGGCGTTGTAAAGTCATTTAGCTGCGTTTTCAGCTTGTTTATTGTTGATTTTATGACTTATGCTGCGGTGAGTGGAAGCTGAACACAAAGTCTAACTCTGCGAAGGTGGTGCTGTCGGCGTGTGTGAGGGTGTGCAGTTCGACCCGAAGCCGGAGTTGGAGTTGGAGTCGGAGATCGGAGTTGGCTTATGGTGGGGTGGGCCAGAATTGTGGACGAGTTTTTGTTTTGTTTGGTCTGGTTTTGTTGTGCGATCATAATCACTTTTGATTGGCAGCTGACGAAACTGGTTGTTACAAAACTGTCTGTTATCATATGTAATTGGCTGTCATTGTATTGGCCCGAGCTACTGGAGCTACCAGCTACCAGCAACCAGCGCCAGGTTCAGTTCCAGTTCCATATTGTAAGCCCAAAAGCCTCGCATGGGGCTAACAGGCTTAGAGACAGACCATGTCTGTTGCGATGAAGTCATCTGCAGTCCATTGAATGCCGTCCTGACATTGATTTAACTGACCCACGATAACGACCAGACATGGCCATATTACACATAGAGACAGTGTCAGCAGTATCGAGCACATTGTTCTGTGTTCTTGTTGTATCATTCTACATAGTCGTACTCCAAGTAAATCCGGGTTACTGCACAGCGAGTGGTACTCAATGGAGTCCACACACACACACACACTTCACAACACAACACACTCTTGGGGTCGTTTATTGAACCCTTTGAACGCATTGATCTGGCTGCTGTGGGAAATTAGATTTATTACATACGGCGAAAACGATGATTAAGAAATTTGAATATACTTGAAAAATGAGAGCCAGCATTCAGCCACATTCAACACATCCACATCACAAAAACACCCACCGTACCATTCACACTCATTCACACACATTCACAGTGGGTTCGCGCAAATTGTTGCCCTCTCAGTCCCAAACAAAAAATACTAAACAAAAATACAAGAACTATAAACCTAAAAAATCGAAATACATAGCTAATGCTCCTAGTAAGTAACTGAGAATTCGAATACTGTATTATCAATTAATTAATAGTTTTGAAAATCGGTTGACGTTTTACTTTTGCTAATAATCAATTTTGTGCGTTTACGATATACAAAAAAATGAAAACATTTTTCCAAATTTCAATTTAGTTTCAATCAAAAAACTGTCGCTTTCCGACAAAGTAATGACTGCAGAAATGGAATTCCAACTAATCCTTAATTCCGTATAACTCCTCTGATTCATTTGCATTCGGTTCGATTCACATACGTAATCGTTCAAACTGTTACAGATCTGCTTTTGCTTTAAATTTGTTCATCAAAACATTTACTCGAAATTTTGAAAATATCTATTTTTGTGTTGGTATAAAGCTCTCTTTAATTGCCACATTTTTTTTATGAACTTTTGAAAAACTTCTATTTTGATATTAAAATTATATTCGATATTTAAATTAAAAATAAGTAAATAAGTAAAAATATGATCGTTGTCTAAATTTCAGTGCAATTTTTCTCTGTTTTCTCTGAGTGTGTAGTATATGAAAATATATTTGTTTTATCACAGTTGGCGATATCAGAAGTTCTGATGCTGCTGCTGTCAACGGCCTAATCAACATTTAATCTGCGTTTGCAGGTGAGTGCCATAGTGTGTGTGTGTGCATGTGTGTGTGTGTGTGTGTGTGTTACAGTTATGAAGCAGCCTAGTAACTGCAATCATATTTGTAGTTTTATTTATTAGATCGCACCTTTCCATCAGCCGCATAATGGAGAAGGCGCTGAGCCTTGGTATGGGTATGGCTATGGTTATGGTTCTGGTTATAGGTACATTTACTGGGTGTATTGGTATGGCTCTTATCAGCAGTGCTCCAGTTTTAGTTGCCTCTTGGCCTGCTCCTATCTAATTTTTACAATTGAGTCGCTTTTTGGCGCGTGCAAGTAAGAATTGAAATTTCTTTTAAATTTCCATTTGGTGATTAAAAAAAGCAAACAAACAAACAAACAAAATGAGAACAGTTGAAATAATTTCTTACCTGCCAATGTGTATCGAAACAAAATTAATTACACCGCCCAACTATTGACATTCACTTTAATCAAATTGAAAATGCCGCCTACCTTCCACCTGAGTGGAGCATGGACAGGTTGGGAGGGGTGGGGAGAATGGGCAGTTGTTGCTGTTGGTGTTAATAATCAATTGGGCAATTCAATATTTTATTTGTGCCATCGCGTTTGGCCGCAATTCCAATTCCAATCGATATGCGCTCTTTATTATTGTTCTTTGGCATCGCGTACATTTTGTTGGTGTATTGTTCTTTGGCCAGTCGCTCATGTTTATTTCATAGGGCAAACAGTCAGCCCATTGGCCACAAGCTTAACATTCATCAGATATTCCGGTTTGGTTCTCTAAAGCCCTCGCCTGGACGACAGACGCCAGAAGAATGCCGGCCGAAGACGAAGACGAAGCCCAAGACGAAGGCGATGGCAATG
Source organism: Drosophila imparisetae (assembly GCA_035042265.1). Lineage (NCBI taxonomy): Eukaryota > Metazoa > Arthropoda > Insecta > Diptera > Drosophilidae > Drosophila > Drosophila imparisetae. The sequence goes on along the minus strand of JAWNLP010000215.1, from coordinate 326,008 downwards.
GCGATGGCGATGGCGATGACGATGACTATGACCCATAACGAGCTGTTGGTTAAGTTGTTGGTGGGATCGTAAGCTTCTCGCCCCATAGCACACAGATTGAAAACTTAAGAATGCGAATGCTGTAAACTTTTTGGTATTAGAATGTAAAGTGAAAGGAGTTCTACAGGTTAATGCCATGCCAAAACGTGAAACAAAACAGAAAACAGAAGACAAAAATAAAAAATAACAAACATAAAACAAAAAAATAATAATAATAAAAATAAAAAAAACAGTCTGCCTGGGATTCCAGAGCCAGTGCCAATGCCAATGCCGGTTTGAGAAGGTGGTGAGTAGTCAGGCAGTGTATAGCGTATAGCGTATGGAGGTGTAGAAGTGCTGGAAGTGCTGTGGGCAGCCAGACTGCAGAGCTGAGTTGCCTCTATGTACAGTGACTCACAGTTCAACTCGACCATTGTCAAAGAAACAAGTAGGCAACATTTTTATAATTCTACCTAGCAGGTGGGGAAATCCCAGAGTATTGGGGTCATATATTAATTTTGGTGGTTAATATATGTACCTACCATCGGTCCTTGGAATTTCTGAAAAATAATGAATGATTAGCTTACGGCAGGCAATTACTTTTCTTCTTTGACAATGGTCGAGTTGAACTGTGAGTCACTGTATCTCTGGTTTCCATTTTAGCTCTTCTTTTTTCTTTGTTTTCTTCTCACTCAACTTCATCCGCTTTGACTTTGGCTTTGGCTTTGGCTTTGCCGATCATTTAATGAATGAGGAATGAGCATGAAAATTATGAGCAGACTGTCCATGTACTATGTAACTGTTACACTCAGTTGGTTGGAGAGCTATCCACACACACACACACCCACATTCCCAGAGCGTGCAGCAGACGCTTGCAGCCAGTTCGTGGCACATTTGACTTGTCAAGAAAAATGATCGCAACTCCGCTCAAACCAATTAAGAAACCATTTCACATAAGGCAATTCTGCTTCTAATATTACGATATTATTTCCGTAAATTATCTTTAATAATCAGATAAAGTTTTTGGTTCTCCGGGCATAATAATTTGGAAAATGTTGCATTTCGAAAATGTAAACATCAATTTCCAATATAAGTATGTTACACTATACATTTTTGCGTACTTTTTTTCAAATAAAAAACAGGTTTGAATAAGCAAGTCGGGCGGAACTGACTGCGGAATTCTCTGATTTCAGTGTAATACCAACTGATTACGGGTGGCAAAGAGAATTCTTGGGTCTGGCACCCTGGTTTCCGTGCATGTTTAGGCATAGTCTAGAAAAACCAAAGCCGATTCAGCTTGAAATTTAAAAACACCAAAACACATTTACTATTATTTTGAATTCAAAATGAGCATATTTTTATCTATTAAAAAAAAAGGTTTTTTAAATGAATGTATTATATGAATGCATAGAAACACACGCTCTGATGATATGATAATATGATATATCTGCAAATGACTGATATAAAAAGAAAACAGACCCTCTTCAGGATATCATGTTGATTGGATGTTGAGTATAAGCCAATTTGCAATTATGCGCCTATCTGCCTAAGTTTGGACCCGATCTACTATATATGGGATTTAGATGGCTTGAGATGGGAAGAGATTCTTCTTATTTGCTTGCAGCATGTCAATGTCAGAGAGAGAGAGTGAGTCTGGATGGGGTATGAGTGGAGATCATTGAGTCAGTTGACAGATTGAATTGCCGAATTGCCTATTGTTAGGCAAATGAAAATAAATGAAATGCCTCGACAGCGACAGTGTGTGTGTGTGCGTGTGTGTGTGTGTGTGTGACGGCGTCAGCTTGCGGAAGCAGATTATTAACACCAAAATAGTTTTATGTAGGATTAGTGACAAATATTTTTGTTGGGTAGCGTGTAACATGCAGACAGACCGACTGACAGACAGACAGGCAGACAGACAGGCAGTCGGACAGACAGACAGGCGAGTGGGCGTCCGCCGAGACGGAGACAACAGAGGCGTCGTGTCGCCTCAATGGCCTGGCAACTAAAAGACACAGCAGCAGCAGCAACGCACACGGCAACAACACACACGGCAGCAATACACATGGCAACAACAACAACTAAAATAAGGCATCTCAGCATCTTCATCTTCCGCATGTCTGCGCTATTTTTAAGCAACTAATCGCCCAGAACGTTTGGCAGAGAGCGCCTGAAAGCGTCGCCAAGCGTCGCCAAACGTCGACTTTGACTGCGACGTCGACGTCGACGGGGTTGGTAGTGGAGGGGGATGGTGGCGGGTCAATGCATATACCTGAAAGGCGATCCTCGTTGCAAGCACAAAAATTGGTTTGGCCAGCTCTGCTTTTGCTGTTGCCATAGGACGCACATAAATTAATCGAGTTTTATGAGACAGTTTTCAAATTTTCTTTTTTTGTTTTGTTCCCCAAAAGCTATTTGGTCCGTCGTCTGCCGGAAAATTCCAAAAAGTCAAACGCGTTGTGTGTGCCCAGGTTATTTTTAAGCTAGAATGGAATCAAATGGAATTTCTATTTGTCAGCATGCACAACAATCTGTATATATATTGTATATATGTATATGTATATATATTTGGCCACGGGTATATTTCCCTGGATCTTATTTTATTTTTAAACAACAAATATTTATTCGAAAACGGGGCAACATTTTCCACACAACGAGAAACAAGGCAAAAACATTATTTTTTGTTTGCTTTTAGATCTTCAACATTAATTAGCCGACTTTGGCGATATGGCAAGAAACTCTTAGACGAATTTGAAAATGCTATGCTTGGAAATGTGCAGTTACTTTTAGAATGATCGAATAGGCGAAACTCTTCTTACATTGACTATTCTTAACATTTCGGAGTTCCATTGTGAGACTGCGTGGGACTGGCAAAATTACTCCTTGATCAGCCTATTTTTGTTGGTCCTCGCGAAATGGGTAATTAAATAATTAATAGAAATCAAAATAATGCATTTCTCATCCTGAAAGGGGCTCGATCAATATCAATTAATTATTTCTCAATTTTGTTTTGCTTTTACCTGCCAACAGAACACAGCAAAAAGTAAAAAGTATTAGAAATATTTTTCAAAATAATAGAACATATTTCTGAAAAGAATGGAGAATCGAAAAATCGATTTTTGCAAAAATTTAACTAGATTTTTTTCTGAGTGTATTGGCTTTTTTTATTATTTAATAAGTGGTTAGCGATGTGAATTTTCACTGGATAACTTCAGGCAAACGGCGACGGCAACAGCAACAGCGACGTGACTTCCGTTGGCCATGCGAAAAACTTTTCTAACTGTGTGTATGTATTTGTGTGTGTGTGTGTGTGCGTGTGTGTGTCTGTCAACAGGATATGTCTACTGCAAAGACGGTTTGTTGATGGCATAATTAATGCCTTGCTGCGACAACAGTTGTTGGCATATACATGTGTGGAAGTGTGTGTGTGTGTGTATGTATGTGTGTTTGTGTGTGTGTTTAGATGTGTGTATGTATGTGTGTGTATATGCATGTATATGTGTGTGTTTGTGGTCCGCCACTTTCGGCTTTCCGTATTTGAAGTTTTTCCCAATATGAGGAAAAGCTTTTCTGGTTTTCCGTTGTGTCACGCTGCTGCTGCTGCTGCTGCAGCGCTTTCTTTACATAGCCAGACGCCTGGCAGAAAAAAACTGGTGCAAATGGAAAAGCAAAATGCAATTTTGATTGACGGGCAACAAAGCAACGCTTGCAGCAGCAGCAGCAACAGCAACCACAAAAACAACAACAACAATGCACGCCACGCCTATTTCATTTGAAGCAAAAACTGTTAAAGGCCAAAGAGTTTTTCTTTTATTTTTTTTATATTTTCAAAATTTGATGGAAAATCGTTGTCTTTGAAATTCGAGTGCCACAGCAGCTATATTAAACTGGGTACTTGAGCAGCCAGAATTGTGGAAGTTGTGGCATCTTCTGGTGGATACAGAAATCAAAACTGATTTCAATGATTTTTCTCATTTGAAGAGATCAAATTTCATCATTAATAACAAACAGTTAATAAAAAATAAATAATATTCAATAAATACAAAGTGAATGAAAATAAAAATCGGCGTATACTTAATATGCAATTCATTTTTTATGTGAATAACGAAAATGTATACATAAAAAGTAAATATTATTTGATTTGTAATCAATCATTTTCGAATTAAGTAATTTTTGAAAAGTTTAAAGTTGAAAAAGTCCCCGAAGTAAGATCCAAGCTTGACCAACTTGGGACACACAATAGGCTTACCCTAAGATGGATCCCGGGCCATAGAGAAGAATGGGGGCACAGAGCCCCCTGATAGGCCCTGAACCGTATTGTGGCATAGGAAGACACACAATACGGCTCCAAATCAGGAATGAAGAAAGGCAGAGGCGAGAACGGAGCTGGGCAGAAGCACCAGGACTCCGACAAGCCCAGAGTCTTTTAGGTGGCTATAATCGAAAACGATTTAAGCAAGTAATATCCATGGGAAAGAACAGGCTCAGGATACTCACCGGTCTATTGACAGGACACTAACTAAATTATTTATTTATAGTAGCGATGTATGCCAGTTTTATGAAAACGAGGAGGAATCATCAATGCACATCCTAGCAGAATGCGTCGCCTTAATTAGGAAAAGATGCAGCATCCTAGGGAAGCCTGTCAACAAAGATTCTAGTATTCGTGCAGGAGCTGGGACTGATGGAAGAGCTGTAGGCTCAGAAATGGGGCACAATAGACCTTATAGATCGCAGTGCTAGCTTTTTTCCCCAATTATAATAATAATAATAAATTTTTGAAAAGTTTCACAAACGATGCAGGATCTGCAATATGTGACAACAAGGAAAAGCGAAAAATTCATTTGCTTTTTTAATGATACCATTTAAAGTCGCTTTTATAATTTTGTGTAAAAAAAAGAAAAGAAGAAGCCGCATTGGAAGCCAAGTTCGTCAGCATTGTGTTGCAGCAGTTGTCTTGTCGAAAGTAAAAACTGTGGGGGCCCACATAGAAAAATCAGAGGCAACATCTTTTGCATTCCCGCTAGAGTAGCGTGGAAACCCGTTTCTAGCTGCTCTTTTTGTTGTTGTTGGTGTTGTTGTTGCTGTTGTTGTTGCTGTTGTTGTTGCTGTTGTTCTTCAATTGAATTCAATCCGCAACTTATGCGATCCAATCCGCTGCCAGCCGCCCAAACTAAAAGATTGCCACGGCAGACAGAGCGACGCAACCAACGACTTGGCCCAGAGGCCGTTAGCAGTTTACCGGCTTGGCAACAATGCGGATACGTGCCACATACATATATGCATAAAATATATGTATGTGCATATTCTTATATATATTTATATTATTTTTTATGTGTGTTGGCCTAGTCGAGGATCGTAGACAAAAGACGTCAGGCATTGTTTTTGTTGCCGCATGCCGATTGCCGTTTGTTGCCTGTATCAGATAAGTTAATTGGCCATTTTGGCCCAAAGGGAACAAAAAAAAGAGGAACAAAATATACAGCGCAGCAGTTGCTGACTAGCAAAAATCGTCGTCATGTTTTGGGGGAGAGGGAGGACTGAGAGTGGGACTGGAAGTGGGACTGGGAGTGGGACGTGGAGTGGGACTGGGAGCGGGACTGGGAGTGGGACTGGGGACTGTGTTTGCCAACGGGCCATTGGTCGAGACAATGTGAGCCACGTTAACATTGCCGTCGTCAGCTAACTTGGTAACCCAGTGACACAGTTTCTCAGTTTCTAGCCAGGTGCATTCATTTGTGCAGCCGCTGCATGTGCCACGATCTGATCGCAACGACAGCCTGCATTTCGATTTCGATTTCGATCAATGAATTCTCCACAAACTCGAAATGCAATAATTCAAAATTTGTTAACTCTCGCCTTCAACTGGCGTGGCCCATTCCATGTTGATATTGTAATTGTTGGTGTTGTAATTGTCATTGTTGTTGTTGCTGTTGTTGTTGTTGTTGTTGCTGTGCTCTTCCCACAACACTTGACAACTCAATGATCTTTCTTACATTTCTATACTCTGAAGGTATCATAGACGGTATCATGAACAGCAGATTACTTAAAATCTCCTTCAAAGATCGGTACTTATTGGCTACAACCATCCTGTTCTTTGCTACCTATTATCAGATGGTATTATTAAGGTATTCTGCAGTCGGTTATGCCCGTTTGCAATGTCCTCTCTTGTTACTTGTAATTAGACAGAAAATTTATTTAGACAATTCATGATAAAGATAATTGATATGTACATATATATCGATATATATATGTATATATATATATATATATATATATATATATATATATATACATAATAAAATAAAAAAAATTTTGGTTTTATATATTGTTTTCCCAACATTATTTGATTATTATAGAAAATGCAATTGTCAATATCAATATATTTGGCCGAGATTGAAGGAAATGAATATATATATAAGAATATATATATGCTGATTTGTTTTGACTAATTTTAAGCATGTCATCGATAAAACTAGTTTATCGATAGATTGATCTAATTTTTATGTGGTTTCTTATTTCCAGACAATGGCAGGCAAAAGTGATTATTTGATTACTATAATTTAATTAAAATTACATGAAATTACAAGTTAATTGCAAAATTGCAAGCACACACGCAAACACACACACACACATACGCACACACACACACACACAGAAGATGGAACAATTTGAACGAGCATAGCCGACTTCAGATTACTCTGCTTTAATTAAAGAGAGTTTTTGGCATCAACTGCGATTGAAAGTAAATCAGATTTGTCTATTTTCGAATAGATACAAAATTTCCAGGCGAAACAGTTCACAAAACCAATTTACCCATTCTGGCCAGCAAAGTGTATCGAGTATTTGAATGCTGCAAGTGATTTTTGATCAAAGTTGTTAAAAAACAAACAAAAGTCTGCCAGCAAAGTTGCTGTCGACCAAATAATTGGCGCATCAATTAAATTGTGATCAAAATAATACACACACTGCCACATGCAAGACCCAACTGCCGCCAATACACTCAAATAAACAACACTCACACACACACACATACACAGTGAGATGAAATTGCATTTTCATTCATAAAACGCAGCTCTGTGTCAATGGATTTAGCGCTGTTTCCATGCCACAGGCGGCTGCCACAGGAAGTGACGTAATTTGCACAACAAAAAAACAACTCACACACACACACACATACAAAAGCATATGCAGCTGTGGCGCGCACTCACTGCACTATGGGGCAAAATGACACTTTAGCTGACCAAATTATAAGTTGCAAGTACAATTATAATAATAATAAAAAAAACATGCTTAATAATTATTGAAATAAATTGCAAAAAATAAGAAGAAAATTAAATGAAAAAAATGAAGTTTGCACAACTATGTTCATGAATTATTCGTATCAATACAAATTGTCAGGAAATATAAATATTATTTGGAAAAAGTTTCTCCATTGTCCCCATGGGCAAGAGTAAAGAGCAGAAAGAGACTGGCTTTTGGACATTGTTTGTGTTGTTTGCATTGCAATCTCTGCCGGCATCGCTGTTGGCGCTTATGCCACGCATCACTGCCGCTTGAGGTTTGTGTCCAAAGTCTTTCGTTCTGTGCGCTGACCTCGTGCTGCATTTCAAAGCGAATTCTAATGAAACAACGAACAACAACAACAACAATGGCCATTACAGCGATCGATTGTCAACGGCAATTCCAATGTGTGTGTGTGTGGTTGTCTGTGTGTGTGTGTGTGTTTGTGCATTCATTCACAAAAAATAGACAAGAGGCCAGCGTGCAAGAGCAAACGCAAGAGGAAGAGCAACAGGGAGAAAAAGAGTAAAACAAGCAATGTCAGCTAAATGGACAAATTACAGCAACAAAACTAATTTGTCAATTACTCTTTACAGCATTTCTGCACTGCCCGAGCATAGCAAAGAGAACGGAGTGCTGCAAGCGCTGGAAAGCTGAAGAGCTGGAAGAGAAAGAAGAAGAAAAACAACAACCGAATCCATTTTTATCTGCGCCTAAAGCGTAATAAAAGCACAAAAAAAAGAGAAGAAAAAAAACTGTTTTGCATACGATTTGGTTCTTTTTGTTTTAGCTTTTTTGCATAAGTATTTTAAGCTTGACTTGACGACTTTCGTATGGTGAATGTGTCGCATAAATAACTGCATACACACACACACGCACGCACACACACACATGTGTGTACATATTTACATACGTAACTGTCCATTTGCGTCGTCGCGTTCCATTGTAATTATTCATTTGAAGGCTGCAATCGTTTTGGAATGCTGCAAATAGAATGCAAATCAATGCAATGTAAATTCACATTAATTTAGTGGATGACTAAACAATTTTTTTTTGTCATAAATGAAATGTGTGTAAAATTGCGAAACTTACAAATACATACGAAATACAAAATGTTAATAGCATTGAATACCTTTATAATATTCAATAAAATAAGTATAAATGTAATTTTCTACATGTTGCTGATTGGTCTCAGAAACAAAATCAAACACCGGAAAGTTGCTGGAAAGCAGCAACATGACTGGCAACAATATTGCTGCAACATATGTGGCGCTCAAGCACTCAAAGCACAAATACAAACGCTCCAAGCCCTCATTCAAGGCAACTCAATCACTCAAGAGAACAAGGCGGGAGAGACAGACAGAGAGAGAGAGAGAGAGAGTCACTCAAAAAGCTTTAATCAGACCGGCAAAAAAGAGAGGCACTGTATGTGTGCGTGTGTGTGTCTGTGTTGAGAACAATACTCTTTTCAATTGAGCTTCACAATTTGGCGCGAAGCAAGTGGCATCTCAATGGGCGCTTGGTTAAGGTAAGGAAAGGGCGCATGCTAGCGCAACGAAGGGGGTGCACCCGTCGTAGTACTCACAGCACAGGCTGTAGTACTCGTAAAAGCACTCGCACTCATCAAGTAGCCGTAGTTGTAGATGAAAGTTCTCATTGCAAATGCCTGCTGATGTGGTGGAAGGGGGGAGGCAACGCAGACGCCGGGGCGTGGCTCAGTCTGCGTCAGCGTCAGTGTCAGCGTTTGTCTGACTACTGTCGGCATTTGACGCCCTCATCGCGTTGGCGAGGGTCAGCGACGGAAAACGGAATATGTTCTGGCTCCATTCTGCAACTGCTTCTTCTTTCTGTCTGTGTGTATTTCCCTCTTCCACTCTCCCACACACTGTGTGCCAATGTGCCTGAAAGCAGAAGTGACCGTTAGCTAATGTTTGCCTGTGTGCTTGTGTGTGTTGTTGTTGTTATAGTTGTTTCTTTTCGCCCTTTGAATTGACCAAAAATGCAGACGACGCTAATTGCAATTTCGGCGACCTACATCAAGAAGCTTTCCGCGGGGTTGAGGATGGGGGCGGTAGGGGGTGTTGGGTTTCTAACATTTTATTACCGTTTTGATTTTCGTTTTATTTGTTTTGCGTTTCTGGTTTTTTGCTTATGCCAAATTATATCCACTCCTAAAATGACTATTTTTACAAAATATTTGCTTCATTAGTCTTAGTGCTTGTACTGCCTTTGATATATTCATCTTGCTAACACACACACACACACAAAGGGAGTGAGACAGCGGATGAAGTATTCGGCTCATAAGAGTGCAACAGAGAGTGAATTTGCATAAATTTATAATTTGACATTTATGCTTTTTTATGATTATTTATTACGTTAATTTTTGATTAAAACACAAGTTGACACTGGCACCGACAGCACACTCAACCCCCAACTCCAACCCCCATTTTTCATGTGCCACAATTTTAAGCAGCATTCGCTTGTTGCAAGCTCAACTTCATGAACTTGAAATCGAAATAATTTCTGTTAATAGGATCAGTTAAGGAAGCAATCAGACGGGTGTATTAGCATCGATAAACGATACCATCGATAAATGTAATCCGATCAAATTGTATATCGGCAGATATTTATATATATACATAGCGACATTTTTAAGCTTAAGGAACTTAAGAACACGTTTTTAGAAGTGGAAGAAGACTGTTAAAAAGGCGGAGAAAGAAAATAAACAATTTTATTCACATTTTTAAACTTATTTCAAATAATTTAAAATCTAAATTTAAAATCTTAAAGTCTTCAATTTGAAAAATGTATATCTGTAAGCGTGGTAAACGCCTTCTTAGCTGGATGAAAAATTTGTATTTCCTCTATTATTTAATATATATTTATATATGTATATACTTTATTTACGTTTAGCATATAGATTCTGAAAAGAACACTATTAATAATGTATAACAACATATTTCCGGTCACACCCACTTTATATTTAGCAGAGAAAATTGCTGAGTAATGCTGGATTGGACAGCAGTTAAGTAACCTAGTAAGTAGGGCAATTACTTTATGCAAAAGTTATACGAAGTTATATAGTAGAACCTATTATCTATCTTGAACATGTATTTGAGATTAAAACATCGACTCTTCCGACCACTGATAAAGACAGCTTTTGTGATTGTTTGCACTCTATAAATATTCTTTGGGTATCGACAAACATGTTGCCAACCTAAGCAGCAGGCCCACAATCAGAGGCTCATAAATAACATACAAGCACACACCTTAGTCCAACACACACATACAGTGTCTGACACTTCATTTCAACCAATGTCAAAAAAAAACGTAATTGCCTGCCATAAGCTAATTATTCATTATTTTTCAGAAATTTCGAAGACCGATGGTAGGTACATATATTAACCACCAAAATTAATATATGACCCCAATAAACTGGGGTTTCCCCACCTGTAGGTAGGATTATGTAAAAATGTTGCCTATTTATAGGGAACATTTTATTTGGACCATGTACATTGTGGACACCTGGGTGCGGGATCTCTTACCTAAAGTTGAGTATTTTCGGTATAAATAGACCAATCCTTCGATGTCAGTTTAGTTTTATCCTGCATCTTGGGTGCAATAAGCCAACAAGGACTATGGACAAAAAGACTACCATTGAACTACGGAAACTCATCCTGGAACACTTCCAAAACGGACATTCACATCGTCAAATAGCTGAAATGGTCAATCTGAGCAACTCAACTGTGTATAACATCATTCGGCGCTTCGTCGGCGCAAATCGGATGGAGGGCAAGGGCAAAAAGGCACCAAACAAGATTTTCACCGAAGAGGCGGAGCGAAGGATCATCAGGAAAATTAGAGGAAATCCCAAGCTATCGGCTCCAAAACTGACTCAACAGGTCCAGGATGAAATGGGGAAAAAGTGGTGTGTGGAAACTGTGTGCAAGTTTCTGAGCAAACATGACTTTAATGCCCGAGTACCACAGAAGAAGCCATTTATAATCGTGAAAAATAAAGGGACTAGGATGACGTTCGCCAAAAAACACTTGGACAAGGATTTGGAGTTCTGGAACACAGTCATATTTGCATATGAGTCCAAATTCACCATTTTTGACTTGGACGGGCGGAATTATGTGTGGCGACAGTCCAATACTGACCTGAATCCCAAACACGTAAAAGCAACAGTCAAGCGTGGTGGAGGAAGTGACATGGCATGGGTATGTATCTCGTCAGCCGGATTCGGGAATTTTGTGATTTTTGAAACAACAATGGACAAGAATGTGTACTTCAACATACTAAAGGAAAATTTACTCCAAAGTGCCGAGAAGGCAGGAATCCGACTTACTTTCCGGTTCAACCAGGACAACGATCCCAAGCATAAGGCCAAGATAGTGCAGTCCTGGCTCATGAGGAACTGCCCCCACATGATAATTCCGCCGGCCCAGTCCCCAGATTTAAATGTTATTGAGAATTTGTGGGCTCTGCTGGAAAATAACACCCGGAAGCATAGCATATCCAGCAAAGAAGACCTCAAAAATGCTCTGCGGGATGAGTGGAGCAGAAGCCCAGAAGCTACCAGGAAGCTGGCATCTTCGATGAATAATAGATTAAGGGAAGTTGTTAAGGCTAAAGGATATCATACTAAGTATTAACATCCTTATTTAAGCATTTATACGGAAAATATATTACTTTTTTGAGACTGCTCGAAATAAGCAGTAAACAAAAAATAGGGTACTTTTTTACATAATCCTACCTAGCGGGTGGGGAAACCCCAGTTTATTGGGGTCATACATTAATTTTGGTGGTTAATATATGTACCTACCATCGGTCTTTGAAATTTCTGAAAAATAGTGAATAATTAGCTTATGGCAGGCAATTACTTTTGTTTTATGACATTGGTTGAAATGAAGTGTGAGCCACTGTATATATATACACTCTGCGAAAATCGATCAAAGGCACTTGTTTTTTCATTGTAAAATTGAAAATAGCATTTTTTAAATTGTTTTTATTTTGTTCCACAATACATGTCAAATAAAAAGAAATTTAAATTGGTAACATTAACAAAAAAATTTGAATTTAATTATTTTATTAAAGGCACTGCTTTCAGAATTAATATAACTTAAGGAAACGGCATAGAAATAACACATTAATGGACCAATTAAAATAATAATTTATAACTTAAAAAATTCGATTTGGCATCGATTCAACATGATGACCAGAAACACCGTCACAGATTCGAATAGGAAAAAATCACTCAGACTTCTTTAAATTGTGCCATTAAAATTGGACCATCAAAATTAAATTTTATCTCATCAGTAAATACCTCATTTTGCCACTCCTGGTTCCAGGACATGTGTTCTTTTTTAGCCAAATTTGATGTGGCATTTGGTGCATCCTGCTTAAAGCCAGCATTGACTTCATTTTCTTACAAACTAATCGAACACTACTTGATAAAACTTATTGAACACGATGTTTCGATACTTGTGACCTTTAACCAAATAGAATTTTAGATGCCGTAGCATTTTTATTCAGTCCAGTCCGTAAGATTGCAGATGTTTGCCTGTGTGATAATTTTTTGATTTTGGTTTTTAAGCATTGTTTGTTGCAGTTTTTTTTTTTTTTTTAAATTATAGTACATTACCAATTGGTGATACCGATCGACTTAATTTAATTGATATTTGCCGGTGGTTCATTCCAGTTTCCTTGTAAGCAAGGATCTCAGCTATCACCTCAGGCTAGAGTTTTTCCCTTCTCAATCCAAATTTTCGTATGTAACTATTCCGTTTCTACCTATAAAATATTAAATAAGTGTGTATTCGGTATTATCCATTTCAAAGAAATTCCATAAAACGCCCTACCTACTTTTCCGGAGACCACAAAGTGACTGCCTTCGATCGAATTTCGCACTCAAACTAGCTCAAAAAACACATATATGCAAAAATCTTGGAAAAAAAACTAACGGAACTTGCATTCCAATGCATCACAACAATGTAAGAAGAAGAAACACCGTTACAAAATGCGTAAACAAGGTCCCATTAGGTTTGGTACAGTTTTTACCTTAAACTCGAATGCCTTTCGAATCGAATTTCGCAGAGTGTATTTATAATATAATATTAGAAAAGGTATTATATTCGTGACTCGGCTCATAGTATTCACATTCTTTATCAGGCACTCGAAATTTAGCGTGCATACATACATACATATAAAAGCACTTTTCTATATACTATATATAATAATACATATAGTAAAAAGTAATAATAAAAAAACAAACAATGAAAGAATGTTGTCACTTGTATTTCGGTGTCCCACATTTTGAAGTGTATTGCAAATATGATATGGAATTCGAATTAGATTAATATATTTGGTATAATAAAAATGAATGCTTAAAAATTCATTTAAATTGATATTAAGGTAAAACAAGACAAATATTTAAAGCTTTTTGTATTAAAAGCATTCGTCTTGAACTCAATTTTCCGGCGTTTTTATTTCGCCAGTTTCCCTTCTCTTTGCCCATGAAAATTGCAGACAATATTAAATGATATACGAATAGCATTTGAATGCTTTTAGCAAACGACACATTTAGTTATTGGACACTATGTAAAATATTCACATGTATGTGCCAAACTTTGCACTGCGTAATGGAAAATGGAAAATGGGAAAACTGTCAGCTGCTCGGGTTACACGCAAACAAGTCACTTTTCATTGCGATGAGTTTTTCATGTTCAGCGCATTTCGTTTCGGACCTTCGAAAAAGTTGATCCTCACATTTCCAACTGACGAGGTTACGAGAGAGGATGAGAGGGAGCCACGAGTGTTTGGGTAAACACCTTCAGTAATCTCTTAATCTCCTAACTAAACTTAAATACATATTGTAAAACTAATCTTAAGATGCAAATGGAAAAATAGAAATATAGCTGATGTTTTAGGTTGACATTGCCACCTTTTATCCTATAGTAGATGTATCATCTACAATTTGGGCAGATGTTCGTTGTTTAGCGATCTTAAGTTTTTCTTTGAAGTGATTTAATGATACACATTTGTGGTATACAACATGATTTATGGACCCATTGACGTATGTCATCTTTTTAATGGGTATATACAATTTTATTCCTAATTTTCATCTACCCAACGAAGTTGAAGATTCACGCATACATACACATTGTATACATATATATATATTTACATTTATTATGTATCCTGATCTCTTCATTAGAAGAAGAAGAACAAATACTGTTCAGTTTAATTCTGATTTCATTTTAGTTTCATTCGATGCTATACCCAATCCAGATGTGTAAGGACGGCATATTGAATGTACATACATGCACATATGTACACACACACATATATATATATATATATATATATATATTTATATATGTATTGGATTTGGCCGACTTTCTATTTAGCTTTCTTTTTAATATTCTGTTTATAAAAATATGTATTTTCATGGATAAATTTATTTATAATTTCTATTTTGTAGCTGGGTGCAGGGTATCTCCTAGTCGACTACTCTCTTGTACTGGCTGATGGCTGATGCATTATGTGCTTGATTTGGATTTGGTTTTCAGTTTCTGATTCAGATTCGCCGTCATTTTAATTGTTTAATTCTTAATAATTAATATTTCATATATATATTATATATTTATTATAATATTTTCTTCGCAGATGCAGCTGTTTGGTGTAGTGCACTTTCCCTGATTGACTCTCTCGCTCTTCCTCTTCCTTTTTCTGACTCTCTCTCCTTTTACTGTGCCGCTCTTGGCTCTCTTTCTATTTATATTTTGAACTGTGTTGCTATCTCTCTCGCTCGTGCATTTCCCAAATTGAATAATCTGCCGCACTACAAATGTCAGCACATGCCGGACGTAAAAATACTCATAGATATACCCAACAAACGCCAAGCCCTCAACGGGTATATTGATTTAAATATCCCATAAGTCTGGTGCCTCGAACGGTTAACAATGGGCATTCGATTGGAATAATGTGCAAAACACTCAAAATAATTGCCAAAATATTTTAGAATATAAAAAATATTTGCAATATTTTTTTTTTTTTGCTTATTCCAATACATATCAATTATTTTATTTTTTTAAATACTGAAATATAAAATATGGATACGGATTGTTTGCCAATTGAAAGTACGATAATTGTTTAACAATGAATTGAAAATGTGAGCAAAAATCATTGTTCATTGCATATAATATTTATTTATATATATATATAGGGTATTTTGAATTCGATCAATCTGTGAAATGTGAAACATCTCTTTGTTATTTGAGATTCGCGCATTTTAAATGCTCGTGTTCCATTTGCTCGCCTTACTTTTATCAGCGTTCAGCTGAGTTGTGGGAACTAAAATGTGCGGAACATGTGCAACCGATGGACACTGAGCAGTGGACACTTGCAAGTGACAGTTATAGTCTGGCAGTGGGCGTGGCGGCGTCGCTGTCACAAGGCGCTGACATTTTGCGGCATTTGTTGTGCGTAGTTTAATTCGACGCGGCGTGAGAGAGAGAAACAGATAGAGAGAGATAGAGAGAGAGAGAGGGAGAGATACAGCATACGGAAGAGATGACGCTGCCACCTGGCATAAAAATAGAACATGAGCATGATCCACTAGCTGATAAAAGCACACTCTCCTTGAACCCCTCCCCTCCCCCTTCCTTCGCCTGCTCCATCGTTTGCTCGATCAAGTTTTTGGCGCGCTTGAATGGGACTTGTGCGCTTTTAATTAGCGCTGCACGTGGCCGCCATTGTTGTTGGCACTTGTGCGTTGCAGACGAATTTATTAACGGCAACGGCGCCTCTGCACTCGACTCGCCTCGCTTCGATTCGATGCGACTTGTTGCTGGCCAAGTGCTAATCTCAGTGCGACTGAACCAAAGCGTATCCAAAATCCAGATTGTAGAGAAATATAATTATGTATTTTGAAGAAGGCATTCCACATTCAAGATAGCAAATGTATGCGTTTTTTGTCGCTGTGCATTTATCAATAGTTGTCAATGCTGGCAACACAGGTTTGTTACTTATATACAGGTGCAGCTTAACATAAATATATATATATATATATATATATATATATATATATATATATATATATATATTTATATACATATGTTCGTTCAAGTGAAAGAGCCTCGGTTGTCAACTGCAGCTGGCTTTCCGACTGCACTTCATTTGTATGCAAATTTCTGACATATTGACCGGATTTGGTTCAACTTTTTAGATAAGACTTATCAGTCATAGCAATAGGCATAGCTAATTTATACATAATGAGTTATTATCGACATTGACATTCTTAACATAATTGCAATTCGTGGAAATTCTTTGCTTATCTCGGTCAACCTAACGAACTGCATTTACCCCTTTTGTATGTTCATGAATGCATATATGTTCATTAATTTTTAGACTAGAACTCAGTAATATAGCTCTATTTACATATATGTATGTATGCCTACTATTTACTTAACAACATGTGTCAGGCATTGTTAAGTAACCTTTGGTAATAATACTCTTTTTTCTGATTTAATAAATTTAAAAAAGGAAGTGTATGTGCATGTTTTTTTTTATTTAACAAACAGAAAGGAAATGGTACTTTGAATTCATGAATTTCATTTATTATCAGCCGGATTTAAGAAAAAAAAGTGCAGTTCCTTCCGTTATTGAGCTTAACGCTGATAAGGCTAAGTAGCTTTGGTTGCTTGTGCATTGCCATCGAGAAGAACTTGTTTGTTGTTGTGGATTTGGCGGCGTTTTCCCATTGTGTCGATCCTCAACTCCTGAAGGAGAGCATAGTCTATTCGACTTTATTTATCTGTATTTTTGGTTTGGCTTCCCATTCCCAGTTTGTCGCCTCAAAACAGATAAGTAAATTTGCAATTTGCAAACAGCCTTTGTCTAATAATAGGCAATTTTGCTGTTTTTTTTTTTGTTTTTGCTGTTGCTGCTGCTGCTGCTGCTGCCGCTGCTGCTGCTGTTTATTGTGCATATCTGTAGGCTTGCCAACAAGCAACGACAGCTGAAACAGACGCCAAAGTCAAGTTCATATTTCAATTTCAAGGTTTTGGGTAAACATTTTCTAATAAGTAAACACAGCAAAACAGGCAAATTGAGAAGAGTGCACAAAAAAACTAAAATGGAAATGAAAAAGAAAACAACAAACAAAACAAAAAACAGCAAACACACCGTCAGCAATAAACGCGTGTATTGACAACAATAGTTACCATAAAAAAGTCTGTTTTTTTTATTTGTGTATTTTTTCAACAGCATAAGAAGTGCAGTCAATATACGAAAAAATTCTTAAGATTAAAACATTTTTCTTAATAATAGATATTATTAACAAATAAAGTAGAAATGTTAAGATACTAAACATTAATAAAATAATTAACAAATAAGACAATGTCCGAGCTTTGTGGACACATAAGATATGGGCTGCACATTAGATATATTTGTACTACATTTTAGATAAAAAGAAAATTGTGATTTTTCGAAAGATACAACCATCGATTTTAGAAATATACTTTCGGAATTATAAGGCAAATCATTCCGACTTATTATTACACAGACTCATTCGTTCCACAACTATCCAACTTTCATTCTTATTTGTTAATTTTTTTTGATTTTGTCCTTTATTTAATCGCATTTCAACTACATAAACCTCAAGGAAATTTAAAAAAAAAGCACCAATTTACAATTCTCGACTGTTGGTATAAAGCCATATCTGGTGATACGACATGAAGTTAACATATAGCATATATGTCTGCCTGCCTTACTACCTAAGGAAGAATGGCTAACTTTGGCACGCCGGAGATTACACACCGTACACGATTGGAGTTAACCTGCCGCCAACTGAATTTTGTTACGAATTACGAAATATTTTTAAATTTTTATGATAGACACATATACTTATATGATATGTATAGTTTTATTGTATCAGAAAGTGTGATATGTTTGCTTTTATAAGGAAATTATCAACCGGGTTGTGAATGTTTCCCATGTTCGCGAAAATTTGCAAATAGTCTGGCGCCGATTCTTAACTATTCTTGATAATCGCAGTGTAGTCTTGAAAGTTAAATAGCTGAGTATATATAAATATTGTTTTCCTGGTTTCCTACAACTAGCTGAGCAGAGGGGAGGTGGCACACCAATATCAGTTTAGGTTTCTTGGAAAAAAAAGTCAGTTGGGGGAACTACTCAGGTACTCAGTTCCTATGTATTACTACTCTACTATTGAGTTTCATTAATAGACGATTCAATTTATTTCTGTAGTATTCTCGTAGCTATGGCTCATTATTTTCAATTTCCAACTAAATGCTTAGTCATTGTTTTGCATTCTTGGCAAATGCATTCGCTGAATGAATGAATAATCTGTTGAGTACTTTGCATTTTTATGATGCATTCAAGGCCTCTAATATTTATTTAGCTCAATAATATTAAATGTAACACTCATTTGAACAGTCATTACATGACGCGACTACGCTGTGTTAAGGCTTGCATTAGCCAGGGCGTACTGTGGCCCCTAAGGGGGCTGTTCGAACCACACGTGTACTGCGTTTATTGGTCTTTTGTACAGAGCCATAAATAATAAGCGTAGCGGTATATTTAAGGATTTGCATAAATCACCAGTCAATTCAAGTGTACTTTATTGTAAAGCACCATAAACCATAAATAAGGTAGGTATTTCGGTTACTTCGGAAATAGCAACGAAATATTTTGGGGAATGCACTTGAGTTAAATAAAAATAATTGTATAAGCCAAAAGAATGGCAAAAAAAGAACAAATTGTATTTAATGACGAAAAGTTGAGACTAAGAAAATTTGAGACTTAAATGCAGATGGCAAAGACGGTGAATTGATTTGATTAGCAAAGAGCAAGTCAATGGTCAAGTTTGTGCAACGCATAGCAAAAATATTTTATCAAAACAATTGGCAAAGAAATACGATTGGAAAAATCCAGTTAAATTTGTAGTTATTAATTCATTTACTTTTATTGTCACACGGCAACGCAATGGAATCGTATCTATAAAACTGATTTGATTTCACCCACCGAATGATAGTAGCGTCGCTTATCAGCCGGTAGAAGCTGCCGTCAAGTCGCCACACACTTTCAAACTAATCATCGAATATTTGACCCAATTTTGATAAGAGCGATGCGCGAAATTGGTAAAAGAAGAAGAAGAAAATGAATGAAAAAACAACAAAAAATAATTGCTATCTTGTTGAAATATAAAACAGTTAAAAGTATTGCCTGCAGCTAGTGAGTTTGCTCAATTGCTAGAATTGTATAGCAGCAGAGTGGGCCATAATCGATCCGCAGTGAACGAGCCGTAGAAGAAAGACGGATGTGTTGACTCCGTCTCTGCTGCTGCTAGTTGGCAGGAAGAAAAAGAGGTTCCCCTTCGCAGCAGTGCGTTTCTTACTATATACATATATTTGGTATATTTATGTATATATACACTAAAATCTGAACAATAGAATGCGACTGACAAAAAATTAAATTTAACCTAATTTAATTTAATTGCGTTTGCTTGTTGTTGCTTTTGTTGTTGTAGTTGTCGTTGTCGATACGTTTGACAGGTTCAGCTCACACTTGGAATGACCCCACTCAACTGATAAGAAGGCAATTTGATTATTTGAAATGCCGTTTGTTGCTGTCATCACGAAGTTGTCGAATGTGGATGCGTTAAAAGAGTACCTGATAAGCACGATACAAAGGTAATCGGATGCCATTGATAACTAAGTACCCAACCCAACCTGACCCGACCCGACCCGAACCGATCTCTCAACTCGGTTCCACTTTCCTGCTTTCGCTTCAGCATACATGCATAGCATATATATGTATATATGCATATACATATGTACATATATATGTATGTATGTATGGAGTAGGCACAATAAGAGCAACAAAGATATTCTGTATCCATTCTATTCTCACATGTTAGTTAGCAAAATATATATTTGGGTTTCACAATATCGACATCAGCAAGTCAACAAGAAATCGATAAATATAGAAAATAAATATATAAATAAATAAAGTAAATGTACATAATGCTTGTCTAACATATCACGTTCATCGCAGCTAATTGAAATGTTATTTTGAAGCGACGGGCTTAGATAAGTAAAACAAGAAATAATCTTACCCAATTAATGATTAATCGAAATTCAACAATTAAAAATTAGACATTTGTTTGATTGAATGCAAATAAGTGGCTGACAAAGGCTAAACAATTGAATAGATGGACTCTGCTATCAAAAATGTTCTATCTAGATTTGGTATCATAAACGACAGATCGGAATCTGTGCAAATGAAATTCTTGGTTTTTTTGAGGTGTCTTACCTCCAACTAAGGGTTCAAATTGATTCAGTTGCGCTGATAACACAAATTTATTTTTCGGTTCCCTTTACACCTTCCCCTTACTTCTACACACCTTCTCTTAAGCGTTGTTTTACTAATTATTTTACATTACTAATGATTACAATTACAAATTAATTTTATCAATTCAGAGTCGAATCTTTCTTTTATTAAGTAATTAATTTTAACCAACTTTTTCGCATGCCTGTGTGGTTGAGCATCTTTTGATTTTTGGTCTGATTGGTATGTTTCTGGGTTTTCCACAAGCCAAACAATGAACCGATTTTGACATACCCCATAAATTTTAATTATTTTTTTAATTTAACGTAAAATAATAATTTTAATAATAAATTTAATTCAACTTATTCTTTCGTGTTTGTATTTTTCTGTGTCGCCTGATAATAGTCAGCATTAACTTAATAAATCATTTGAAATGCATCTACATTATTGAAAAAGTCTGCTCACAGGTTTTTCTTCTAATTTCGATCAAGATTGGTTTTGCTGCTCTAGCAATCTATACAACTTGAATGATCGTTTTGCTTGTTGCCAAGCCCAGCTGCTAGTAACTATTTATAATTCTTATCAACAGTGTGTGTATGAATGTGTGTTTGTGTGTGTGTGTGTGTTTCTTTCGTCATACACATTCCGTACACACACTTCATATTATTTTTAATAGCTGCGTGTGCGATACGAAAACTATTCACGCTAAGCAGCTTAAGCAGAACAGGTACTCCTCTAACTATTTAACTTAAGATTGCCTCAAAATGGCACAGCAATAAGTGCAGCATCATCCTTATTATACTCAATAATCATTTCTCTCAATATATATATATATATATACATATATATGTATTGTACTATAGACGCATTTATAAGTAGTATCTTTTATGAGCTGTACTGTAATCGTAAGTTAGTGGCAAGCTTATAGAAAATGCTGTCAAAATTTCAGCTTTTTATTTTGTTTTGTTGCTGTTGTTTGTGGCACTCGCATTAATTACACGTGCCGAGCTGGGCAGCATTATAAATACATCATTTCGTGTTACTCATACGCACTGTTGCCAGCCTATTTGTGAGCGTTACGCAAAATCAACACTCATGACTGTATAAATACACATTTATGTATTTCTCTGTGTGCGTAAATGGAAAATGTATAAAACTATAAAGTAATCTAGACATGATAATTTTTTTTCAAAAGAAATTAACTGGCAGGTGGAACGACCTGGGGGGGTAAATGGAGCCGTCTCAGCTGCCTGCGTTACTATTTGAAGTGTGCGCTGCTGATTACGAAATGCAAATCTAAAAGGTAGATCACAAATTTTTCAAGAAATGGAACCAACTCTGCTTATGAATTTTGCTGCTAATAGATAATACTCATAAGAGGCGTTTGAAGAGTACATATATGGCAATTACACTGTGAGAAAAATGGGTAGAGCAGGTGTGAAATCGTAAGTCAACGTAACTTACGAATTTTAATTCACAATTAAGTTCGACAAACTATATTTTGTACTACAACTAATTACGTCAGATTAATCAGATTAATTTTAGTTAACCAAAAACGGAAAGAAATTAAATCCTTATCTGGCAATAACAATAGCTTTTAGGACGATATTTGAATGCATTGAGAGCCAAGTCAACAAGGAGCTAAGCCAAGCGTGTTGCTGATTTATTATCATATCGGTGATTTTGGTGGTTTTGGCTGATGGGGCCTTTCAAGTTATGACTCACCATTATTATAGACGGTTTAATCAGGCGGTGCTTAGTTTTTAATAAGTCGCATTCAATGGCCATATGTATGTGATATGCGCGATAAGTGATAAGCTCCTTGGCGCCAATCGGCTGACTGAACGACTGTTTTGAGTATTTTGCGATAGTTTCAAGTGCCCCCAACAGCACAAGGACACATTGCCACAAGTATTGCGCAACTTGCGCATATCCAATTGCCTGTCAATTTGTGTGGGTGAGGAACAGCTGGAGATCAAGGTCGGATAGATGGCTTTACCAATATACGCTGCTGCTGCTCTTTGCTTTTCTTTTCACACATTGAACAACAACAGCACATTCTGATCTGTTAACGGGCGCTGGTAATTGATTTGTTGAAACTACAGATCTGCTGAGCAAACAGCATTTAATGGGCTCCCAACATTTGGCCAACGAATTGAGAGATTTCGTTTTGAGATTACCATTGTTGTAATTGCTTTTTAAAGCACACAAATGTATTTCCCTTATTATTTATTAATCAGTTTCGATGACCTAGATGACAGCTATGCCAAAATTCACACTTACACACGCACACCCACAAGCCTGTGTATGGCGTGTGTGTCGCACTAATTGACATTGCTTCTTCCTTTGCACCCACTGTAAACAGAGAATGATTACAGAAAGGGTACATGGCTTCTCGCTTGAGATGCAGCAATTACTTTATGTCATAATCAATAAATTTACTTATCGATTATATAATTATGCTTGAGTGCATTGAATGATTTTTAGTGGACTTGAACTGTGGGTATCTTCTAGTCACTGACACTTTTATTTGCTTTTTTATATATATTTTGTTTTCTCTTTTTTCAGCTGTTTCAAAATCTGTTGCTGTCAATGGGGCTAATGGACATCGGTTTAGATTTGTAATTGAAACAGAATTTCGCCAAGCGCGCTTCAATTGCCTCCAATATGGTTCATTGTAGCGCCAGGGCGCTGATAAGCCCCGCGACCCGACTCGACCTGCCCCTACGATTCATGGGCAAAGTCATAAGAGTTGTTGCCTATTGGATTTGGCGATAGGTCTTATCGGTTTAAACAGCAAATCTATGTATTTAACAAATATACATACATATATATACATGTTCAAGGGCGTACGCAGACGGGGAAGGGCTACTAAACCCTCTACAATGCAAATTTGAAATATGAGATTTAACTTCAGGCCTTGAGAAACTTTTAATTAATTAATTATAATGTGCTAAATACGATTACAATTACAAAAATAATTCAAATAAATTGAATACAACTTACTCACCTCTCTCGCCCCTGTTCAGAGTAAGCCCCTGTATTTTTTTTTATAAATAATTGAGATACGTGTGCTATTTGCACTCTATTTAAACAGACATACGTACCATTACCGTGCCTTTGAATTATATTATAAAATATCATCCAATAAAGTAAACGCCTTCGTTTATCTTAGTTATAAAAAAGTAAAATGTAGATTAAACCTGGTATGTAGCGCTTATCATTTAATCCTTATGCAGAAGTATTCGGAAATTTTGTAAAACACTTAAACAGAGAATGTTGGATTTACTTTTTTCATTTTAGCAGATTTTATAATAGATTTTAGCATAGTATTGCTCCCCAACTGGCATGGGGTATTTTTTAGTTATTTAAGGGGAGGTTACATTTTAGAGAGCTTTCGGCAAGGGTAGTTCATGTTCGGCACTCTGCTGATGTTGTCCTTTCTTTAATTCCCTTATTTCATATTATTTACTTTATCAGCTCGTTCCGCTTGAGCTCTACGCAATTCATACAGCTAATTACTGTTCGCTTACTTAAATATACATACATACATACATGTACGTACTACGTACATAGATAGATAGTGCAGCAGATGCTTCCAATTGGATTGTAAGCATTTGTTGTTAGGCAGCAAATTGCAACAAATTGCTATTAATGATTATATATACATTTTGCAATCGTCGTCTCGCGACGCTAATTAATACAATATATATATATATATATATATTATACAAAATAAAATCGTTACTAGCAAAATATATATTTATGTATATACATATAATTTGCAGTGCCTGCAAACAAATGGCACTCTTATCAATTCAGAGCTTAAGAGTGTCTTCTGCCTTTGTTTTCATAGCTTTGCCTCAATGTTAATGTGCTCGGTCAAGACTTGGTATCAGCTGGTCATCAACTACATGCCATAAAATATATGAGCAGAAGTTGCGCATACGCCCCGTTTATGCGAGTCGTGATAGTCGGCTTGCCACTTGATGACCTATATGGAATATGTATGTGTGCATGCAAATGTACATACATATATCATTTACATTGCACTCATCAGATGATACCGTTGGGCCCACGCATTTGGCACATTTCGCGTCTGTTCGGCTTCTACGCATCAAACAGATCGATTTCTGTGGCAAAGTGGACGTCAAACTGACGCACATCGTCTAAACAGCAATAGGAGGATCTGGTCTGAGTGCCAAGGTGCCCCGTTGCCAAGTTTTATTTAGCCGCTGTCTGACAATATGTGTCCTAGCCAAACTCGTGTGACCCACTTTCGGTCATAATCACTAAACGCAACCGAAAAGCCCATAAATAAGATTACCGTTTAACGGGGCACCTCATAAAATATATGCTGAAGCTGCCAACGTAGCAACGACGCCTCAATCTGAAACTGAAGCACTTAAACGCTTTGCCATTTACGAAGGTGGGTATGCGTGAATATATAAACATATTTTCAATATATGCAGACATATTCATACATGCGTATGTATTTACGCCCCATTCCCATTTAAATGGGGTCCATCTAGATAGGTAAGCAAGAGGGATCATCCATTTTTCGGCATGGGCAAATGCTCAGGTACTACTAATTGATTTATTCTTATAGCATATATATATATATATATATCATCTCATGATTTATTTATATTTTTCTATATTTGTATAAAATGCGTAAATAAATAAAATAGTTGTTAAATGTTGTGAAAACGTTGCATTGCTGCTGAGCAGGAAAATATATGCCGCTGGTGCTGAATCTGAATTGGATATATACAGTGACTCACACTTCAAATCGAGCATAGTCAAAGAAACAAGTAGTCAACATTTTTATAATTCTACCTAGCAGGTGGGGAAACCCCAGAGTATTGGGGTCATATATTAATTTTGGTGGTTAATATATGTACCTCCCATCGGTCTTTGGAATTTTTGAAAAATAATGAATGGTTAGCTTATGGCAGGCAATTACTTTTTTTCTTTGACAATGCTCGATTTGAAGTGTGAGTCACTGTATATATTTATATATATATTTATATTTAATTATGTAATATACATATTTTGCCATATGTGTGCGAATGCAACTTTGTGAATATAAATGAATTCAGTTGAGTGAATGAATGAGTGATTATGAAACTCAAACTTCGTGAAACCAAGCCTCTCTCCTCAGCGAGCTGATAGTCCAGCTTAGGCATCAAGTAAATGCAAATTTATTGCATAATTATTTAGTATAATTTCTGATTCGTAGTACTATAATACGTATATTGAATGTCGTGCTTTATACACCGAGAGAAATCAAGTTGCCCACAATTTTAGAAAATCGTTTTTATTTTCTTGATTCCAGGGAATATGAATGAATGTTTTGTTGAATTAACTTTTTGATACATTTACTATTGTTATTAACATTAGTATTTTAAGATTTAAACAGGCTGTGCAACTGTACTTCTAAGACAATTTTCTATTATTACGAAATATGTTTCTTTTCTTTGTTTTTATTATTTACTTAATTCTATATAATTTTTGAAAGCCAGACAATTTTTGTGGATTTCAGGTCGATTTATTTGTAAGTGAGCCTGCTAAGTGCACAAAATCCAAGCGTCGAATGTTTAGTTTTGTAAAGTGTTAAAATGTCTCGCACGTGTAATTGATTCATTGACAGGCGTAACACACACACACACACACACACACTTAAATGTACACATAGAACTACAAACACGGAAGTGAATTTAGTTTACTTACAATGTAGCGTGAAATTGTGCAAAATGTTTTTAGAATCGTATACGCCCGGGTGAGAATTGGCAAAAATAAATTTGTATATATACAAATGAGTGTAATTATTTATGCGCAATATATGTACAAATTTAACAGTGCTTATAATTTAAACATATGTTCGACACGAACAATTGAAGGCGTGGTATACTATATTTTAGACTGGCATTAGCTCGGATGAGGCAGCTCGTGCATAATACGTGTAGATTGGGGCATTATAAAATAATAACCCCAGGGAATTGTAGAAAAATAGCAAAATAACAAATCGCGCGATTTACTGCATCGAATCGAAGGAAACTTATTTTCACACAAGTTAAGTATCTCATTCTTATCGTCCATCCCACAGATCTGAACGGAATTGGATACATTAAGCAAAAATGATTGATGCTTAGCTTCATGTAAATATTTAACAAATATGTTTATATATATTGTATACTGTTGAAATACTAAATTAGTAATACCTATTGAGTAGCGATGTGAGACACGGAAGTCCTCGGCCGTTTGAAGTTATTTAGCTGAAGTGCCTGCTTGCCTTGTGTGTCAAGTGATTGAGAATATTTTTCACTTATACTTGACTTTGCCTAACACTAAAACTGGGTCGCACTCTTGATCTGTAGCAGGAAGAGGAAGACTATTCGAAGCACTCCTTTTGACAGAAGCACATGCATTATGCACTCTTCTAACCCTATAATCTCCGTCAGCAGATACATGTCCCAAACAGAGCATAATGATCTTTCAAGTCCATTGAACTGACTCAAAAACGGACAAAACAAAAGTGTGTTTGTTGTATCCGCATATATATATATATATATATATATATATATATATACATAGATATAATACATATGTTTGTGTGAGTGGTAAGTGGTATTTACTGATTTTTGAAGGCGGCTTTTGAATATGCAAGCATATTTCATGTCCATGCATGACAGGCATTTAAGTAACTCTCGCTTTTGGCAGAGCCAACGACTTTTTGATTATGTTCAAGCTCGTCGTTGTTCTTGCGCCTTATATATATATATATATATATATATATATATATATGTATACACATATATATATATTTTTTTGGTTAGTTTAAGATGACATGCAGCCCACATCGGTTTATATCAACGATTGGGCGATCGGTCGCTCGCCCGGTTTGTTGGTCGGCGTCGTCATCATCATTTTTTATGTGGCAACTGTCATTAGCTTCCTTTTGCGCTGTTATTTATCTTGAAGTTGACTTGCACTGCAGACGGCACTCGGGAGCCGGGAGCCGAGAATCGGGAATCGGCGGCAACACTCAAATTGAAGCCAGAGCCGCATAATTGCGAATTATCAGCATTTTACATTGACATTCTACTCATTTTTAATGGCTCTTTCGCAAAGAACCAACTTCGACTTCGACCCCCAAGCATTTTGCGAAATGTGCAAAATACTTTTTCCTCTCATATTCATTCCTACAGTTTATTTATTTCTTCCTTTTTTTTCTTTTGTTGCCTACTGCATATCCTGCCACAAAATAAAAGAATTTCAACTGTCTGCTGCCATCTAAGGCGAACGAAAAAAAACCAACTTAAATAACATCATTGGCATTTGACAGGCAGACGACGCGTCGACGCATCTTGCACCAAGAACACAAAATTCATACACACACACACACACCCACACACACACACATGCACACCCACAACCCTCCATGCCTACCTTCCGCTTGCTTATCTCCAATATTCTATGTAGCATTAATATTACGTAGCGTCAAAATTTTGGTTACCCAACTCAAATGAACAACCCTCAACCCCTTAAACTCCCCAATCCTGTCCTCTTTCCCGTTCCCGTTATTGGTTCTTTGTTCAGCTGGAGATTGAGTATTCAAGACAATTTATGACACATTTTTGATTTGCTGTAGTATCGCTTGAGGGAGCCCCGGATGTCCGTTAACCCCGTTAACCCTGAACCCAACTATTTAATATATTTTTTTAGTTTTATTGCCCGATTTTCCTTGAAAAAAGCTTTGCACTTTCGAAAGTAAGCAAATACTTTTTTATGTCCAGCGCAGATACTGAAGCGTAAAAAAATATCAAGTTAGAGAGTCGCAATGATGGATGATTGACTAGGAGAGTGGACTTGCTGATCGTCGAGTGTTCAACATGAACAATAGTACATCAAGTTGGTATCGTAATTCGAAGTAATTACGAAACGGGGGAGATATTGATCAAATTAAATAAACTTAGATGTACAAGAACTTCAATTTCATATTTGGTATCTGGCTCGCTTAGTGATTTCTGCTCTTAATCCTGATCAAGAATATATATACTTTATAGGGTCGAAGTTGCCTCATTCTGTCCGTTACATGCTCAAGCACAACTTTATCATCTTAATTATCTTAATTTCTACACACGCAAAATTTGAGGTCACCAACTTAATAACAATGGCAAAGCAGCGAGCTTTGATCACAGGAATTAGGTACTTGAATAATTAATTGCACTCCAAGTAAGTGTTTAGCATTGGATAGCTTAGTAAGTAGCATAATAATTGCACGAGAAATGTTTTTCTCAGATTATTTTGTCGGTCTGTTTTATGTTTGACTTATTTCCCCATTGCTATTGTTATTATTACTATTATTATTATTATGATCATTATTTTTATTATTATTAATAAGAATATGAATGCTTTGGCTTTGACCACTCGAAATCCATTTATGCAACTTCAGCATGAACAATAAGAACAACAAAAAGTGATCTCAAGACGACGCGAGATCGCAATCGAGATGAAAACCGAGACGGCGACCGAACCCTCATAATAATGGCCATACAAGTGCCTGATTCCTGGGAACGCTTCTGGGTCGTGGCGGAAGTCGAAAGTGTGAAATTCTGCGAAGCGACTGCGTCATTGATTAGTTTATGAATGAGACCCCAACTTTAATCTAAATATATCCACATGCGCACACATATTGCATGCATGTATGTTTGTATAGACATACATATGTACCAGTGAATGTGTCCACACACTAAGACAAAAAATAGTTCTGTATTTAAGAAAATCTGCTACCTTTGTTGATATGATGATATTTCTTTTCTTAATTCCAGCGTAAATTACTTTTTTAAATATATTTTTATTTTTTTTCATATTTCCTGGTGTTTTTTTTTTATTTGTACCGAACAGAAGATAGTTTTTGCTTATGCGTTATATTATTGTTCAACATAGAAATATATTATATTTTATGAAATATATTTCAGAAAAATACTTTATATAGCCTTTGAAATTAAAAAAATATGTTGATATGATTACTAAAACAAGAAAAGCTTTCTTCTTTTTTTCTGAGTGTATAGCACATGTACAGAGATACTAATCGCAGCTAGGCTAAGTTTGTAGCGCCATTGACGGCAGTCAAGCCATAAATCAGCTGAGGCAGCGATCATGTCTTGGCATGTTGCTACATGACACCCAACGAAAATTCGCACATACACACACATACGCTCTTCCCCTCCCCATAAGCAATGACCACCTCCTCCATACCTCTATTAAAGTCAACTGCTACCGATGGTCGATTTTTTCTGTTCGATTTTGCAGTTGTCAAAAATTCGCACATTTTTTATATGGACATGGTACCCACTCAGTTACCAGCACCACCACCTCCGTGCCCCACCAAATCCTCACGCAATACCTCTGCCACTACTTCAAGCCGGCCTGTCATGTAGCCGGCAATTAAAATTGGTTCCCTTCTTCATCAGCCGAACACTGAGAAGCGTTGTTCGCCTTCCAATTGCCGAGCGGAGCTGTTAAATAATTTATGAAGTGCGTAGGGTTTCTGGTGCGCATTTCAAGCAGTCCATGCCGACTTGGATACATATAAAATATATACTATACACGACATATATTTCGGGGCATCGCTCACGCACTCTGTGTGCACAGCCGGAACATATTTGTCCACGCAATTTTTGCTCATTACACTTTTTGGGCACATTCTGCGAGCTGCATGCAAATGCCACTGATTAGCTTCGGCAATGGACGGCAACTGCGACGGACGGGATGAACAGAGAGAGAGAGAGAGTCAGAGAGTGGAGGGGGGTGATAAGGATAGTTAGTCGACTGAGCATACTGTTTCCATAAATCGAAAGGTTAGAGTCAAAAGTCAAAAGATTCAAAATACACAACAAACGCGCCATGGCGTGGAACTGAAACCGAAACTGAAACACAAACCAAACGTGAACGTGAACGTGAACCAGTACCGAAGCTAAAAAAAAAACAGCATGCGGATTAACTAACTAGCTAAAGTAAAGCCTAGTATAGCTGGAGACACGTTCTAGCCGTTCCTTCGACTTTGGCAGCTGGCAGCTGCTTTTGTTTAGCTACGAGTGCATCTTGGCCAAGTGCTCGCTGAAGCAAAACAACAACATCTAGCTCCTCTCTGGGCGGTTGATTGTTCACGGCTCGCCCTCGTAACGCAAGTGTTAAGTCTGGACACGCTCACAAGACTTAACACTTAGCCTTAGCCTTACGCTCAGGTTGAGACCCTAACATAAACCTAAGCGCAAACCCAAACACAAGCCGAACAGTGCCTAAACCTGAGCCCGAACTAGACAATCGAAACTAAAACCCAAACCCAAGCCGAAAAGTGCAGCCATATTAATTATGAATTGGAATTGAGTGTCTTTTACTTGGACTGTACTTTTCTGCTGTACTTTGCTGCACTTTTTTGCACTTGCAACTTGCATCCGCGGCACATTTCATATTTTTACGCTTGCGGAGTTTGCGATGCGACTGCAAATAATTGTCTAGGGGCGCATTCGAGCAATAACTTTTGTCACGCTATATAGGGCCACATTGGCGCACAGG
Organism: Drosophila imparisetae; assembly: GCA_035042265.1. Lineage (NCBI taxonomy): Eukaryota > Metazoa > Arthropoda > Insecta > Diptera > Drosophilidae > Drosophila > Drosophila imparisetae. The sequence continues at coordinate 294,769 of JAWNLP010000215.1, read as the reverse complement.
AGCGCAGCCAGGTACATTCAACAGGTGCGCATTCAACGACGACAATGAAATTACCATATTCACAAGATCATCCTTATTATTATAATATGTAAATATTGATAGTTGAATGTCGAATCTGGTATATGCTCATTTATGTTATATATTCTTAATATATACAGTGACTCACAGTTCAACTCGACCATTGTCATTATTTTTCAGAAATTCCAAAGACCGATGGTAGGGACATATATTAACCACCAAAATTAATATATGACCCCAATAAACTGGGATTTCCCCACCTGATAGGTAGAATTATAAAAATGTTGCCTACTTGTTTCTTTGACAATGGTCGAGTTGAACTGTGAGTCACTGTATATATGTAATTAACTCAAGAGCTATATGCATAATCTGGTAACTAAAGCATTCAGTTAAGTCTATAAACGTACATAGGTTTCAATAAACAAAACATTCAAATAAACTGCGTAATTCCTTTAATATAGGTTTACTTTACAAATTTGGATTAGACATTATAATTATATTTAATTATTATTCATTTCTTACCAGAATCTTACTAGAATCCAAATTTTGTTGGATACGAATTTAGTATTTTTAGGCCCCAAAATGACTGAAGTGCGCTACTGGCTATTACAAAGAGGAAAAACACTTCATTTACTTGTGAATACGACAGCCACTGGGTCTGGACATGCACAACGCTCAGTGGCACGTATTAGTGTCTTTATCATATAAATGGTGCTGCTTAAATAATAATTAAGCCTGGCTTGCACTGGCCGGGTCTGCTTCACTGTGTGTTTTCCATTTCACGTTTGAAGTTACTGGTGGAAGTGGAGTGCATTTGCCAGCTGTTCGTCTTCTTCTTATTATTCTTCTGCTTCGTCGTCGTCTTGGTCTCCGCATGCCTGTTGCAGGCGGATTAAGCTGCCACAGGGCGCAATAAATCAACTGATACATTGGCCATCCCCCCCACACACCCCCTACCCCACACCTCATCTCGAGTGCAGCCAAATGCGAAGCGTTCCACTGCCAGAGGAAGAGAAGTTCGTGTCAACATTGATATGCCAAATAAGATTCTGATTCAGATTCTGATTCTCATTACCGATATTAATAACTAGACCTCATCACAACATTATAAACCAGGAATTTACTTCAGACTTAATGAAGAGGCCTATATTAACATATGATCCATGTACATATACATACATACAGTGGCGGACACCTTATTTGGCCAAGTGTCAAAGAAAAAAAGTAATTGCCTGCCATAAGCTAACCATTCATTATTTTTCAAAAATTCCAAAGACCGATGGTAGGTACATATATTAACCACCAAAATTAATATATGACCCCAATACTCTGGGGTTTCCCCACCTGCTAGGTAGAGTTATGTAAAAAAGTACCCTATTTTGAGGGGGCAGCTTATTTGGCCAGGTACATTGTGGACACCTGGGTGCCATAAAACCCGGATTTTTTTTACGTAAAGTTGAGTATTTTCGGTATAAATAGACCAATCCTTCGTAGTCAGTTTAGTTTTATTCTGCATCTCGGGTGCAATAAGCCAATAAGGACTATGGGCAATCAGACTACCATTGGACAACGGAAACTCATCCTGGAACACTTCCAAATCGGATATTCAGATCGCAAAATAGCTGAAATGGTCAGTCTGAGCAACTCAACTATGTATAACATCATTCAGCGATTCGTCGACGCAAATCGGATTGAGGGCAAGGGCAGAAAGGCACTAAAAAAGATTTTCACCGAAGAGGAGGAGCGAAGGATCACCACGAAAATAAGGGGAAATCCCAAGCTATCGGCTCCAAAAGTGGCTCAACAGGTGCAGGATGAAATGGGGAAAAAGGGCTGTGGGGAAACTGTGTGAAGGTTTCTGCGCAAACTTGACTTAAATGCCCGAGTACCACGGAAGAATATTATTATAAGCGTACAAAATAAAGAGACTTGGATGACGTTCGTCAAAAACCACTTGGACAAGGATTTGGAGTTCTGGAACACAGTCATATTTGCATATGAGTCCAAATTCACAATTTTTGACTTGGACGGGCGGAATTATGTGTGGCGACAGTCCAATACTGACCTGAATCCCAAACACGTAAAGGCAACAGTCAAGCATGGTGGAGGAAGTGACATGGCATTGGTATGTATCTCGTCAGCCGGATTCGGGAATCTTGTGATTTTTGAAACAACAATGGACAAGAATGTGTACCTCAACATACTAAGGGAAAATTTACTCCAAAGTGCCGAGAAGGTAGGAATCCGACGTACTTTCCGGTTCGACCAGGACAACGATCCCAAGCATAAGGCCAAGATAGTGCAGTCCTGGCTCATAAGGAACTGCCCCCACATGATAATTCCGCCGGCCCAGTCCCCAGATTTAAATGTTATTGAGAATTTGTGGGCTCTGCTGGAAAATAACATCCGAAAGCACAGCATATACAGCAAAGAAGACCTCAAAAATGCTGTGCGGGATGAGTGGAGTAGAATCAGCCCAAAAGCTACCAGGAAGATGGTATCTTCGATGAATATTAGATTAAGGGAAGTGGTCAAGGCTAATGGATATAATACTAAGTATCAACATCCTTATGTAAGTTAATATACGCCAAATATATTATTTTGTTTATACCTGGCCAAATAAGCTGTCCGCTCAAAATAGGGTACTTTTTTACATAACTCTACCTAGCGGGTGGGGAAACCCCAGTGTATTGGGGTCATATATTAATTTTGGTGGTTAATATATGTACCTACCATCGGTCTTTGGAATTTTTGAAAAATAATGAATGGTTAGCTTATGGCAGGCAATTACTTTTTTTCTTTGACACTTGGCCAAATAAGGTGTCCGCCACTGTATATACATATATGATGGCATGAAAATGTGTAGATTATATCTTGTTCTTTTACAAATTTGAAGTGATGACAGGTTAAAAACTTCAACTTCTTTTTTCACTTTTATTTTTTGGCTTAAAATAAAAGTCTAGAGAATATATCAAGATCATAATGATAATGATAGCCACGTACATCGAAATAGTTTAAAAACGGCATGGTACTGTGCATACAGATGTTAATATGCATATACATATGTGTAAAAATATATATGTATGTACTTTAGCATGTTTAAATGTTCAAAATGAATGAATTCTAAATCATTAATCAAATACATCATTTGTATATATAATTTATATAGGTGTAGAACCTTCCATAACTCTAAATTTAAGAACTAGAATTCTTGATTTAAGCTGATTCTTTTTTATTTTCAAATTATAAATTTGATTTTTGAAAATTTTTTCAAAATTGTTTTAATATAACAACAATGAAACTTTATTGATTTAGAAAAAGTTTTGAAAAATGTTCATCATTCTCTGGAGCACATTTTGACAGTATGTATACTTAATGGGAGTACAAAATACTTTTATTTTTCTTTGAGTGTATATTTTGTGCTTATAGCAGTTGCCTACCTGAATTATACATATGTAATAGTTGGCCAGATGTAACAGAGCATCGCCTAAGCTGTCACAATAGTCAGAGATGTGACTGAAACATTTTCAACAACACAAAATTTGCCGTGCTTGTTGGCCCGTCGAACAGTCAAAGTACACAAAGACGACAACCAGACGAGACGAAACCAGAAACCAGCTGAAATTGCCAGCCAGCCGCAATAGCAATAAGCGCCACCAGCTACAATTAACGGTTGCATTGTGAAACAATGAAATAAAGCTGCAGCTGTTGCACTGAGTGAAAGAGATAGCGAGCGAGCAAGAGAGAAAGAAAGAGAGAGAGATAGAGGGAGAGCAAGAAGAACTCAAGAATCAGGAGATCTGGAGATTTTGTCTGTAAAATGATGTTCATGGATGCACTGTTCAACAGCTTGCTGGTGGTCAGCTCCGGCTATGCGATGTACACGCTGCATCCGTGGCAAACACCGTACGGTTATGCGTCGGCCGCATTGGGTTTGGTGCGTGGACTGCTGGGTGTGGTGCGGGCGTTAAACAATGATGATGAATGCAATCGCGTCCAGCAGATAACGTCCGGTGTTATGCAGCTCGTGCCGTTGCCATTGGCCAACATTGAGCTGTATCTGATATCGTCCACCCCGAATCTGGCAATGGCGCATGGCTGCTTTGTCATACCGTTGGTCTTCGACATGGTTGCCAAGTGGTGCGACATCGAGGACAACTCAACGGTAATGCTCAAGGATCTGACGCTGCTAGGCAATATGGTATCCCTGCTCTTCCTGGGCGTCACTGAGTCGAGCAACCTTTGCGTGGGCATGTCAGCAATTGTATATGCTGCACACAACGGTTCCGTCATATTGGACTATTACTGTGAGGGCCTGGGCATTCACCTCAATCTGCTGGCCTATTCGGCGTTCACCTTGCTAATGGCCGAGGCCGTGACGACAAAGTTCTAACCAACAATCAATGCCACATCCACAATATCCACAATATCACAAACACTGTTTGACATCTGAGCGGATATCGGCTACATCTTCTTCTTCATCAACATCAGTGTTTTTTTCTTTTTCGGTGGCTCAAGGCTAATGGCGGGCGGTTCATTGTCTCAACAATGGCTCGAGCGTCGGCTCAATAAACTTGCAATTAATGTTAGCAAATTAAAATCCAAAAATAAACATTAATTGTTTTGTCAAAAATTAAGTGTTGTATGTTCGTTTGTTTGTATGCATGTGTGAGCGCGTGTGTGTTTTTGTTTGTTTGTCACTACGTTCCTCGGGGATGCATCACAGAAGGAGCCGACGACAATGGAGCACCGATTTAAGGCAAATTTACAGCGATACCAAGCAGGGATAAATATCAATATCAAAACCGGAACCGGTTCAGAGCCGGCACGCTTTAGATACGTATCTACAGGCAGATGGACAGACAGGTAGACAGACATACAGGTCTCTATAGCTGGATAAGCGTGGCTAAGCCCAATAAAATCAAAAGTATTTTATTTGATGCTTGCACCACAATATATTAACACCCATTTACAGATTTTAACTAAATGCTGCATTTGCTTAAACTTTTCCTTGCTCTAGTCAAATTTCATCTAAACTTCAAATTTAAATACGTCACTCTTAAGCAAAAAGCTGGCAACATCGTTCATTAAGTGTAATTTGTCAGTCACAATTTATTATTCTTTGTTTGCCAGAAGTGCAATGATTTGTAAGCAGCTTATACTGAAGTTTTGAGTCTTGTCATATATTGAGAGGATTCTTAAAGACAGTATCATGCTTTGACACATGTTAGAGTTTTTATTAGCTTTGACAGATGCAGATCGTGATGAAAATGAATTTAACCAAATTAAAAACTTTTCATTCAATTCATATTGATAAGCTAGAAAATATTAAATTGTGGCAGCAATTAATTCATTTCAATTTAAGCTTATATTTTAATGAATATACAGTGACTCACACTTCAACTCGACCATTGCCAAAGAAAAAAGTAATTGCCTGCCATAAGCTAATTATTTATTATTTTTCAAAAATTTCAAAGACCGATGGTAGGTATATATATTAACCACCAAAATTAATATATGACCCTAATACACTGGGGTTTCCCCATCCGCTAGGTAGAGTTATGTAAAAAAGTACCCTATTTTGAGGGGAAATTTTATTTGGATCAGTATAAATAAAATAATATATTTGGCGTATAAAAACTTAAATAAGGATATTAATACTTAGTATGATATCCTTTAGCCTTCCCTTAACCTAATATTCATCGAAGATACCAGCTTCCTGGTAACTTCTGGGCTGATTCTGGTCCACTCATCCCGCAGAGCAGTTTTGAGGTCTTCTTTGCTGGATATTCTGTGCTTCCGGATGTTATTTTCCAGCAGAGCCCACAAATTCTCAATAACATTTAAATCTTGAGACTGGGCCGGTGGAATTATCATGTGGGGGCAGTACCTGATGAGCCACGACTGTACTATATTGGCCTTATGCTTGGGATCGTTGTTCTGGTTGAACCGGAAAGTACGTCGGATTCCTACCTTCTCGGCACTTTGGAGTAAATTTTCCCTTAGTATGTTGAGGTACACATTCTTGTCCATTGTTGTTTCAAAAATCACAAGATTCCCGAATCCGGCTGACGAGATACATACCAATGCCATGTCACTTCCTCCACCATGCTTGACTGTTGCCTTTACGTGTTTGGGATTCAGGTCAGTATTGGACTGTCGCCACACATAATTCCGCCCGTCCAAGTCAAAAATTGTGAATTTGGACTCATATGCAAATATGACTGTGTTCCAGAACTCCAAATCCTTGTCCAAGTGTTTTTTGGCGAACGTCATCCTAGTCCCTTTATTTTTCACGATTATAAAGGGCTTCTTCTGTGGTACTCGGGCATTAACGTCATGTTTGCTCAGAAACTTGCACACAGTTTCCACACACCACTTTTTCCCCATTTCATCCTGAAACTGTTGAGTCAGTTTTGGAGCCGATAGCTTGGGATTTCCTCTAATTTTCCTGATGATACTTCGCTCCTCCTCTTCGGTGAAAATCCAATTTGGTGCCTTTCTGCCCTTGTCCTCAATCCGATTTGCGTCGACGAAGCGCCGAATGATGTTATACACAGTTGAGTTGCTCAGACTGACCATTTCAGCTATTTGGCGATATGAATATCCGTTATTGAAGTGTTCCAGGATGAGTTTCCGTTGTGCAATGGTAGTCTGTTTGTCCATAGTCCTTGTTGGCTTATTGCACCCGATATGCAGGATAAAACTAAGCTGACTACGAAGTATTGATCTATTTATACCGAAACTACTTAACTTTAGGTAAAAAAAATCCGGGTTTTATGGCACCCACAATGTACCTGGCCAAATAAGCTGTCCCCTCAAAATATGGTACTTTTTTACATAATCCTACCTAGCGGGTGGGGAAAACCCAGTGTATTGGCGTCATATATTAATTTTGGTGGTTAATATATATACCTACCATCGGTCTTTGGAATTTTTGAAAAATAATGAATGATTAGTTTATGGCAGGCAATACCTTTTTTTCTTTGACCCTGATCAGAATAAGCTTCGAGCCACTGTACGTATGAATTTGATTATGAAAGAGACTATTGAGAGCAATTAATGCCCATGCACACTGCACACTGCACAATGCCCACTACACAACACTGCTTGTCACAGGCCGATTGTCGAAGTGCGTTTTGTTGTCTGCTTTTGGGCGTAGGCTGTGCGAGAATTGTAACATGGCTGACGTATGGCAGAATAACAGGAACATAAGCAGAATCCGGGAAGTGATGCTGCCAGTGAAACGACGTCATAAAAATTAAAAACAAATGTGCGGACAGAAAGGGCTGCCCATGCAAAACAGTATGTGACAATAATTTATACATTTTAATTAATTGCCAGCGCATTATTTACATTTTAAGGACGGTTTTATGATGTGACTGGCACAGTTATGGACCCAGCAGATCGCTACTCCAGTCGTGGCCACAAACCGGATACTAATCATGTCGTCAGGCGCGGCAATATTTTCGTTTATTACATGCCTGAGCACCGGCTCCGGCTCCAGCTTCAGCTCCGACATTCGTTCGCAGAACAAACGTCTTCACTTTATAGATAAAAAACCATCCATTATTTGTGTGAATCAAAGTCGTTGCAGCAGCGATAGCAGCCGCAGAGAAAACGCCAAGGAGATGACAGAGGAAATATCGCAACGGAAAGATAACAACAAAATAAAGCTAGCAAAAAAAGTAACCACAAAAGCATTTAAAAAATGTGCAAAAGGAGGAAGCACAACAAAAAAGAATCAACAACCAGCGAGCGATCGAAGAAGAAGAATTACATACACAAAAAACTAACAAGAGCGGTACAACCGTAATTATCCGTACAGCAGATACCCTGTTACCCGAAAAGGAGTAGCTGTATATGCTTAAATCGTTAAAATCGTTATAAGCTTCACGATATTGCAAAAAGGAAGAAACGCAGTTCCGATTTCGATATTTATTTTATATATCGAAAAACAAATAAACCTGTTCTTTAGATGATATACTCAAAACACCATTCGAAGCTTTCATTCTCTTTGCCTCTCTCTTTCTCTCCCTCACTCAATCTGACAAAACTAGATAAATATATGGACTGGCAGGAGTATCCTTCTATTGCATTCCTTTATACTATCGCATATTATACCCTTTTACCCATTTAAGTGAACACAGGGTATAAGGAAAAGACAAAATAAAAAAATCAAGAAATCAACAAAAACTGCACGCCAATGCGCCGGCGCAGACCCCGCGACATTGCTTAAGTATGTGTGAGTGTATGTGTGTGTGTACCTTGTGCAAGTTCAAAAACCTGCGAATGTGTATTGCGAGTCAATCGTTGTTTGCCGTTGCTCCGGACTCAGTCGCAGACAGACGAAGTCTCAGTCGCAGTCGGTTAAAAATGCCGGCCGGCACTGGCGCAAATAAAACAAAAAAAAGGAAAAAGTAAAAACGGAACGGCCAAAATGTATAGATTGCGCTATACTCTGTTAACACCGATTTTCAGCTGGCACACTATTTAACTATAAAGTGAGTTGATCTTAGCCTGTGCGATTTACATATATGCTTTGACTTTCTGTTTAAGATGTGCAAGTCATAAATTATATGAATCTAGCTAAATATGTAGACTGCTGACTTGACTGACTTGGACGAACAAGGTATGAAAAATATACAGGTTTTCGCATTGCGAACAAAGTATTAATCAGAAAAGCAACAAAAACAAAACAAAAAAAACGAACAGCCGCCGCAAGCAGAAGAGCAACAATGAGAAGTAATAAATGGCAAGGCGAAAACAGGGAAGCGGACAGCGATGACGCGGACGGACGAACGGACTAGCAGACATTGCAAAGCGCATTGGCACGAATACCGCTAATAAATGCGGAAAGTGAAAAGAGATAAAAATGAGACGAAAATTGAATACTCTATAAAACTAAATAATCGTTGCTTGTTGAAATGCAAAGTTTAAACATTTTGTATTTGATGTACACATGAATCTGTCTACATATATTTTTACGTATATGTATACATATGTAGCTAGGTGTACGAAGGGCATACATCATCTATCATCCGTATGTGTATACATACATATGTTTCATGGCAAAGCCCCAATGCTTCACTGAGCAAAAGGAAATGTTCAATAAGTGATAAGTACATACATATTTGTAAGAATCTTTGTAGGTACACTCTAAAATACATTTTTGGAAATCGCCATATATTTGGAGCCACTGGTTAAACGTCCTGTAATTCAGAAAGTAAATTTTTAACATTTATGGTTGTGCCTTTCTAAAATCCAGGGTATGCATATCTAAATTTAATAGTTGATTTTTTTTTTAAATTTAGCAAAAAGTCTTATATCCGAGTTGTTGGCTTGTGTGTACCACAGATTAATATTCTTCTATTTTAGATCTTTTGTTACTTATATTTAATATATATTTTATACATGCATTTTATAATCAAACACAAGTATTTTTAGACTTCACATATAAGCAACTCGGTCTAAAGCAGACAACAGTTAAGCTCTAATATAAAATCCGAAGCAGTAAATTTCATTACTTGCTTCTGACTTTTAAAAAGTATTTTTACTAAAATTTAAAGTTTGCATTTCTATTTTTTAGAAATGTTTTTCTTAATAATAGGAAATATTAAAATAAATAGAAATAATCCACACATTTTTGGGATTTTTGATTTAGGGCAAGCCTTTTCAAATTTTAGACATTTTTCTTTTCCTAACATGTGGAAAAACTTTTTTCTGAGTGTACGTGAATGTGCGCAAACGCATGAGTGTGTGTGTATGTGTGCTGACGGTGTGCGCCGGCGCAGCGCGCCATTCAAAAAGCTACGCTTCGGCATCGATGTTTGCAGCGCCAGTCAATGCGACGGCTGCTGCTGCAGTTACTGCTCTTGATGTCTGCCTGCTTCGCACTGTTTGCCTCGGCTTGGTGCTGTTATACGTGATTTGTTTACGAATCTTAACAAAATACTTATGTACACAAAAATGCCTTAAATTACCGCGAAAGGCGTTCTTCGTTTAAACATTTTGTAGACACAAATACAACAAAGTTCGAAATCACAGTCCTGCCATTGTGGTTTTTGCTCGTTCTTTTTGTTGTTATCGTTCTCGTACTTCTTGACTTGTCGCATGTCTGATTATTTGCACTTTATAAGCCTGTACTTCCCCAAATCGTTGGCGTATTTTTTTCAAGAGTTTGATTTTATTTTGTACAAATATTGCACAATTATTTGATTATTCAATACATTCACCTTTCACCTTTAATGGCATTATAAACAATTTCTATGATCATTATTATTGTGAGCAAAAAATTTAGTTTACGATAGCGAGGCTCGACTGTAGTTGCAAATGTGCAAATCTGTGTGTGTGTGCGGACTGAGTCATATATGTATGCACATTCATACATATGCAAAAATGTGTGTGCATGCATGTATTTCAAGCGTGGGAGCAGAGGCAACACGACAACCTCAATATGCAGCCAACGGCACCGATGAGTCAGCTACTTCAACAGTATGCAGATAGACATACATACTTGCATCTGCACATGTATATGTGTGTGTGTAGTACACATGTATGTACAAGCTAATAGATGGTGAATGGGCAATTTAAATGTAACGGTTCTGATGACACGAGCAATAAGCAGGCCACACCAGATAACCGAAGAGCCAGCGAGCTTTTTGAGATGACCGAACAATGGAGCTGAAAGAGCGATGGCAATTGAGAAATTGAGGGATACTCTTCTCTGATATTTTAATTTTTGCGCATTTGTATAAATGTACGTATGTATATTTGTATATATACAGTGGCGGACAGCTTATTTGGCCAAGTGTCAAAGAAGAAAAGTAATTGCCTGCCATAAGCTAACCATTCATTATTTTTCAAAAATTCCAAAGACCGATGGTAGGTACATATATTAACCACCAAAATTAATATATGACCCCAATACACTGGGGTTTCCCCACCCGCTAGGTAGAGTTTTGTAAAAAAGTACCCTATTTTGAGGGGACAGCTTATTTGGACAGGTACATTGTGGACACCTGGGTGCCATAAAACCCGGATTTTTTTTACCTAAAGTTGAGTATTTTCGGTATAAATAGATCAATCCTTCGTAGTCAGCTTAGTTTTATCCTGCATCTCGGGTGCAATAAGCCAACAAGGACTATGGACAATCAGACTACCATTGCACAACGGAAACTCATCCTGGAACACTTCCATAATCGGATATTCAGATCGCCAAATAGCTGAAATTGGTCAGTCCTGAGCAACTCAACCTGTGTATAACATCATTCGGCGCTTCGTCGACGCAAATCGGATTGAGGGCAAGGGCAGAAAGGCACCAAATTGGATTTTCACCGAAGAGGAGGAGCGAAGGATCACCAGGAAAATAAGGGGAAATCCCAAGCTATCGGCTCCAAAAGTGGCTCAACAGGTGCAGGATGAAATGGGGAAAAAGGGCTGTGGGGAAACTGTGTGAAGGTTTCTGCGCAAACATGACTTTAATGCCCGAGTATCACGGAAGAAGCCCTTTATAAACGTGAAAAATATAGGGACTTGGATGAAGTTCACCAAAACCCATATGGACAAGGATCTGAAGTTCTGGAACACAGTCATATTTGCATATGAGTCCAAATTCACCATTTTTGACTCGGATGGGCGGAATTATGTGTGGCGACAGTCCAATACTGACCTGAATCCCAAACACGTAAAGGCAACAGTCAAGCATGGTGGAGGAAGTGACATTTCATGGGTATGTATCTCGTCAGCCGGATTCGGGAATTTTGTGATTTTTGAAACAACAATGGACAAGAATGTGTACTTCAAACATACTAAAAGAAAATTTAGTCCAAAGTGCCGAGAAGCTTGGAATCCGAGATACTTTCCGGTTCTACCAGGACAACGATCCCAAGCATAAGGCCAATATAGTACAGTCCTGGCTCATAAGGAACTGCCCCCACATGATAATTCCGCCGGGCCAGTCTCAAGATTTAAATGTTATTGAGAATTTGTGGGCTCTGCTGGAAAATAACATCCGGAAAGCACAGCATATACAGCAAAGAAGACCTCAAAAATGCTGTGCGGGAAGAGTGGAGCAAAATCAGCCCAAAAGCTACCAGGAAGATGGTATCTTCTATGAATATTAGATTAAGGGAAGTGGTCAAGGCTAATGGATATAATACTAAGTATCAACATCCTTATGTTAGTTAATATACGCCAAATATATTATTTTGTTTATACCTGGCCAAATAAGCTGTCCCCTCAAAATAGGGTACTTTTTTACATAACTCTACCTAGCGGGTGGGGAAACCGCAGTGTATTGGGGTCATCCATTCATTTTGGTGGTTAATATATGTACCTACCATCGGTCTTTGGAATTTTTGAAAAATAATGAATGGTTATGGCAGGCAATTACTTTTTTTCTTTGACACTTGGCCAAATAAGGTGTCCGCCACTGTATATAAAAAAAAGTTAATATAATAAATACTCATATATCGAGTTCAGAGTGATGTTGGTGCATATTATTCAAGGCCAAGTACGCCGTGGTCAGCCATTCATCATTAAATCCACTGCCTCCTCATTGAGTCTGTTTGTCCTCTGGAGCTCGACTGACGTCGGTATTTGAATATTTAAATAAAAATATATTTTTTTATTTTATGTGAGATGTGAGAGTTATGTTAGTGTATTTGCATTTGGCCAATTGTACAACTCGAGCCCTATTTCGAATGCCCAATTAAAAGACACGAGCATACTTAATATTGTTAATAAATATTCAAATACATGCATACATATATTAATTAAATGCCAACTGTGAGTTTCATTTTATCACGCGATTTTTGAATATTAGATCTGGTAGTATTATTATATGCTACAGACAGAAGTAGACAGAAGACCCTAACATATAAAACAGTAAAACAGATTCATTGAGAACTGGGTGTATGTCTGGAGATGGGGATGGGGGTGGTGACAGTTGGTAAAAGAGCGGTCAACATACCGTGAGCACTTTCAATTAGTATCAGCCTTTAAGCAGGCACTCAGAACTTGTTAATTGTGGTACTGCGGCTAAAGTCATTATGAGTGGTCTGTTAACAAAGCAGATGGTCTTCAACAATGGCGGGTGTTAGATGGTATACATACATATGTTAGAGTATTCACATTTATAATGCATACACACATACGGAATACCTTCAAACAAGGAAGTCAGTTTATAGAGCATACCAAAAATAGCCGAGTTGCGAAATTGTTGAACAGTTTTATTGATTTTTTTGTTTAATTTCAACGAAACGATTAATACGAGAAATGACGAACAGAACGTGTCAGCAGCGCAAACACAAATTATGAAACATGAAACGTTAAAATAAACAGCAAAATTAGAGCAAATCATTTGCATTGATTAAGCTAGCTCATATTTAAATGTTTATTTAATTTGCCGGTATTAGCATACACCACTGACAACCTGATCGAACCTCTGCTAAGGCTATTGCTATTGCTAGGGCCTTTTAATACGACTAACGGCTTACGGCTTTAAGCATTCGGCTTATGGAGCCTCAGCCTGCCTGCCTGTCTGTCTGCCTGCCTGCCTGCACCTGTTGCGGCACGACGGTGGCACAAAGTTATTCACTAAACGAACCACCAAATATATGCATGAAAGTCGCACGGCCCAATGGAGCGTCATTAGACGACAGTTAGAAAACGAGTTTTTGTTCGTATTTGATATCATCATAAGATGATGCCATATTCAAGCAGTTTGCCAGCTCTGGACACGGCAATAAATGTCATACATTTTTCAAAACCGGCGGTCCATAAAATGTTCTCGCTGCCGATACAGACATATCTACACATATATACATATATCCATACATATGTGTTAAGTGAATATACGAAAAAAAAAAAATAATAATTTTAATCAACATAAAATGTTAATAATAATCGTTATGAGGATACGATGGGAAAAAAAGGAAAAAAAATCAGCATTAATTAAATTAGTTAAATCGCCATGAGTATCACATTAACATTTTTGTTTTCCTTTCTTAAACTGGTTTCTAATGGCATTCAATAGTGCACAGATTCCAGATATATTTCGCAGGTTATTCAAGACGAGCCTCTGCGGACGGCATATGTCGTTATCAACTAATATGCTATGAATCCACCCCAACACACAAGAAAACAAACAATTTCCGCATTTGTATACCCTAAATACATTGAAAATACAAAAGTATATGAAAGGCAGAAGAAAGCATCTCTGATCCGCTAATGGATATGCATATATTTTCTTGATCAGTATTAACAGTCGTGTCGATGTAGCCAAGTCAGTATGTATGATAGGCTAGGTTTAGATGCTTCAAGTTTGGAATATAATTATACACCGTTATATTTTTGGATCCGTAACACCCAGATTTATCGATTTATCTATTTGCCATAACAACAAAATAAACAATTTTATGGGTACAGCCTTCGACTTGGTATGTAATACATATAATACATTTTGATGAACTGTATTGGTTAGGCAATAACTGCCTTATTAGCCAAAATTACCAACCGTTTCTGTATTTGCGTGCATGTTTGAATAACGCAAAATTGTAGACAAATTACAATTTAAGCTTTGATAGATAACTAAGTGATATACAATACATGGCTTACATTTGCCAGATGTGCGAAGCTAACTTCGCTTTCGTTAAATGGAAATCTGTACATTTATTATATTATTTGCGGATGTGGAATGAACAGGAAGCCGAACCGAGCTGCTTATTTTTTTCCACAAATATCATAGGCATTTTCTAACTTAATGGGCTTATCTTCAACAAGTTGACAAAGTCTGCATCTAATCCAGATGAGTATTCTACTTTGCTTTGGGCGTCATATATATATATATATATATATATACATATATGAATCATATATGTATATATTAGAACCATACCACAGATATCGTCAGTGATTCAGCCCATGTATATGTATATATCTATATATATAGAGCTAAGATATGAGGTTGTCGTCCAAGTGAAGTCGATGGATGTCTCGTCACATTTGAACTCATTTGAGTTACACAAAAGCATTTTGTATACGAAATGAGAATGGGAGACGTTGCCACTTAATGCTTGCTTCAGCGGGCCAGCCGGGGAGTGGGCGGGGGCGTTTACGGTGACTTTTGAAAAGTATTTTCAGTACGAGAAATGTTTTGCCAGTTGCCAACTTTAAATAGGTGAGATGACGATCAAGCGAAACACGCTCACCACTAACAATAAGCATCGAAAATATAAATACATATATACATATACAAAAAAAAACCCTATACACTAGTTTTCCTTAAGATTTTAACTGCAGGCTTGACAACCTTTTTTTTAATTGATTAATTTTATGTGAAAATTCGTTCACCTTGACCGGACAAAGCTGAACAGTACCTGCTTGTATTTATTGTATATTTATGTACAAATGCATTCATGCATTTAGGTGGGCTCTTTCAGTACATACATACATACTTATAAGGGTACAGCGCACTCAAGGATTTGCAACTATGCGTTAGAGTGCAATTGAGCTGCGCATTATGGCGAAATTCAAAACCAAAACCGAAAACCTGAACAGTACAAAATAAAAAGATGGCAAAGGCCTGCCAAAAAATGCCAAAGGACAAAAACAAACCGACAAAAACAACAACAAAAAGAACGTCAAGTAATATTTGCATCAAAAGGACGAGCTTCCCATTGAATGGCACAAACAAACAGCAACAACAATAAGAAATACCTATACGAATATAATGAAAACGTACGCAAGCCTGAACAAAACAAAAAAGAAATCTAAAGAAAACAACACAAAAAAGGTGGTTGAACTCTATGAGCTTTAAGCTTTGTCCATGAACCACCGAGTGAGTGCGTTGTGAGTTATTCATTTGCGCGTCCTCTTTTTACCTGGCAGAGCAACAGTCAACAGTACACAAGCAACAGGCAAAAGCTACAAGCAACAAGCCAAGCCCAATAAGAATAAGGAGCTGGAATTAGATGTCGTCCTTGTTATCCCTTGAACAAAGCACATCACATGAATGAGCGAAGGAATATGACTACTCAAATATAAAGCACAGTAAATATTTACGACATTTGTATATCCCTTGTCTAGTTGTGAAAAAGTCCGTGACCGACCCGAAGGAATGCCATATCGATCGGCATCAACAGCCGAGTTGGTCCTTTATGCAGAAGAATCCAATAGAGAATGATATATTTAAGAATGCAAATGGTAATAAGGTCAAAACATATGTATTAATCAATTAAAATATATAAGCATATACATATGTATAACTATTTCACGTGTTATCTGCAAAGCTCTCACGTCCCTTGATTGCATTTTCAATACTAATATATCTCTGGTCAACCTTGGTAATCGTATCTTCCTCCACAGGTTCAGAGACTTGACTATCTTTTCTTTACTTGATGCATCTCTCTCTTTCTCTCTGCGCCCTTAACGTATCGAGGGAAAATCCAGAAAACCTTATCAATATCCTAAGCAACACGGGTCTGTAAGGCAGACAATGCACGTAAGTAAAACTGTTTTATTTAGAAAGTTAAAATATAATTATATATAAATAAATCTATTGACTATTTTCTTTATTGATGCAAATGAAATGCGTTTTTGTTGTGTATGCCGTCAACAGCTTAATATAATTGAGATTAACACCAAGCCGAGCTGCATGATGTGGCAAATATTGGTTAGATCCGTCAAATGTTCCTCGCTTGATTTCACAGTGGAGTTGTATCTGTATCTGTAGATTAACACTGAGTAAAGCCGAATTGTTTAAACTGTTTTGAAGTGGCCATCGTTGAAGTAAAACGTGATTTCTATCGGCCGATTAAGGGAAAACCCATTGTGGTAAAAATAATAATTTCAAGCACTTAAGCTTATGGAAACGATAGTTGTAATCAGCAAAAATAACCCTGTCCAAAAAAGCCAGTTAAGTTAATGGTAATGGCAATGGCAATAAATAAAATTCAATTAAATCAAAAATGCCTGCCGTTGCTGGTCTTATCACTACTCCAACATCAAGGCTGAGTTCGGGGGAAATTAAAAGATGATTTTTACCCTTTGAGCATAAATTGTTTAACTAGAATATTTGCTTATCATCATTGCCATAAAAACATATATAAACAAAACTAGTAAGCAATGTGAAAGTCTGCAATTATGTTTATAATTATGTGAAACTGATTGTCTCTTTTGTATTTCGTTTTCTTTTTCTTATATTTACTTAATACTGAAATCGAGTCATTAGCTTGATCAAAAGATTCCAGAACTATGGGTGCTATGGGTGATTTATCCGAAACGGGTACTTCTCAATATCTCTAAGCTAATACCTAATTCAATATTGAACTGTGAATTTGACTATCTTGCAACAACAACTCCAATCACAATTTTATGTTGCACAACTTAATTCGAATTTTGCAATTGAAGTTATCTTGGTAGTGAGCTTCCCCGTACAGCTATTGCTTTTGAAAATCTCTCAAATTCTGACGAGGGTCAAATTTGCGCTTCAATTAAAAAACAAATTACCAATTAAATATAGACTGATGTTTGGGACCTGAAAGTGCGCCGTAGCAATTAACAAGTGAGGTAATAATAAAACCACAAAAATAAATAGAAAACAAGCACTTGAAACGATGGTTAGGTTATACATAGGGGTGCATAGGGATGCATAGGGGTGACAATGATCCTGCTCAACCAACTCAAGGGTCTGGCAGGAAAACGACAACAATTGTAATCATATTGCTTATTGAAACGACAGCGTAAAAAGCATCGGCTGATTAACACACACACACAGATACACACATACATAGATCCAGTTACAGTTTTCGATAGACCCTAAAAACCATCAGTTCTGTGCGATACAATCAAAGTTCCACCCCGGGATCTGGGCAGAGTGCTAGTAAATAGTTTCTTAAAGTCTATATATACATATATACACAGAGAGAGAGAGAGAGAGAGAGAGAGAAATTGAGAGACAAGAAGGTGAGGTAGAAAAAGAGGCTTTAAGACGCCATATATATATATATATATATATATTACTCTCTATCCGTTGGGAGCACCACTTTTAGGTGGGCTTTGGGCCACCGCCGCACCCAATTAAAAAGCAACCAAATAAATTAACACTCGTTTGCCAGCTGAGGGAATTGCACGGTGGCAAACAGTTTAGCCGACCGACGATCTCATATGCATATAGATTATGGTCTGGGCCCACACGAGCATTTCCAAGTAGCCAATTTGGTTCTCGGTGCTGTGGGCACATCCAGAAATTCAAACACGTAACAGTGAAAACATAAAAATTGACAAATCAAAAGCTAAAGCCATCGCCCCACAGGTGTAACAGAATGCACATACGACATACATATACATTCCCCATGAAAACAATAATGACGACGATCCTCCCGTGTGGCTAATACACTGCCCGCTTCCCTTACCGATCTCTAGGAAGACAATATCCAATAGTGTGTACGTTTTATGGGTTTTGCGAGCGTTGTCTAAGCATTTCATTAATTTCTTGAATTGGTTTTAATTCGCAAGAAGTCTTCTTCTGCTTCGTTTTCTTCTCGGGTTGAGGGGGAATGGTAAATACGGAGAATATGGGTAGGGGGCAACAATCAGCCTCGGGGGCACTTGCCTCGCAGTTCTCTTCTTGGCAAGCGGCGATTTGTCAACACGTTTGAGCCATCGCACAGCGCAACCATTGTAATAAAAATTCCCAAGAATGTTGGCCAGACTGCTGCGTGGCCCATACTAAAGACTGGCATTAGCATTTGAAGTCACCGATTGCGTCATGGGCGCGCATCAGATTGCGTGAATGAGTGTGAATGTAAGTGTGAATGTGAATGTGAATGCGTTGCCGAACTGTGAACTGCTCGAATGCGATATGCGATACGCGAGTACACCTACTTACCATGCGAAATGCCATGGAAAACAGGGTTAATGGATTTGCCATGATAATGCAACACACTCTTGCACCCAAGTCATTAGCAGGCCCATCAATGACTAGACGTTACAATCACCAACTCAACTCAACTCTACTCGACTCGACTCGACTCGAGTCGACACCTTCAACCTGGCCTGGGGCTATCCCGCGGACAGGTTCCTCAACGGATGATCCCCAAGTCAACCGGTTCGAATTGTTGTCCCCCGATGACATTTCAATCAGCTAATATCGCATTTATATATGTTGAATCTTGATGAATGATAATGAAAGACAATGTTTTATGTCATACATGAACATAAATATCACTTCATATAATCAATTTCCGGATATGTTCATAAAAATCTCCCTGTGTACATCTCAATACCTAAAACCTCTCTGATTGACTCAGATTCGTACTCTGAAACTGAATGGATATGCATCTGTACAGGATATAGATGAGTTAGTCAACTGAGTGCAATTCGCAATATAATATAATTTGCATATCGTACAATTGATTTGCAATTTTTGGTTATTGGTGTCAAGTGTCGCTTATTCAATTGGCAGAATGGGACTTGACAGATCACAGATCATAATGTTCTGAATGAAATATCCGATACTCCACTCTATGGGCCACTATTGGGTTAACAGAGTCAGAGAATCATTCGTTTGCTAACCCCATGACTATACCGCCCTAATCCACTGACTCTGCTGATAACAGCTGTCATGATAATTTTTCTGCTTTTTGTTTCACACATTAGTCAGCTCAATTTGACTACTTAAATTGCAAATATTGGTACAGCTGATTTGCTTTTAACACATCGGATACATGGTCATATTTATATACATATACGAGTCAATGTGGTGAAACGAGTTTTTCTTTATCAGAATCATATCGTCATAAGCATTTTGCAAATATTTATTGAAATATCTCTTAAGATCAGAGATACAAAAACACTTTCGTAATACGTGTGTCTACTTTGGTTGACAACAAGCTTCTTTTTTCTGTGTTTTGGCAATGTTTGGAATGCTTATATATTGCACACTATATAAAAAATACAAACATATATTGGCGATTGGATATAGTCGCTTTTGCTGTTGCCTTGTGCCTTGTGGGAAAAGTAAAAGTTGGCCGGTTGGTTCTGCAAATTGTCGAAACACCGGAAATGTTAACACCATTTCTCAAGCTGACCAACGGAGCATGGACGAACTTGTCGTTGCTCAATTAGTAAAATGCCTACGAGCTGGTTTTGCTGTTTAAAAGCAAGGCCTCATTGGACATGAACATGGCCATCATTATTACTTACGCGTATTTGAAGTGTTTAGATAACAACAACAGCAAAATAAATTAATAAATCAAAAAATAAAACTGGAAAAACTAACAGCTGCCAGCGGTCGAAAAGCAGCAGCTAAACAATCAACAGAAACTACAACTCGACCACGAAAATTGCTTACAAGCTTTTTTGGGTATAAATCACCACACCAAACTACACACACCTCTACCACCCCCTCCCCCACCACCTCGACCAACTCCACGTACCTAACTGCCCTACGCATCACAGACCCGCCGGCTGAACAAGATCCCCATGCAGTTGCCCGTTACACTGTTCATTCATTTATAACAAACTTCAACAGTGAAATGTTTAAAATTGTTCAGCAGTCTCATCCGGATCATGGGCCCTGCCTGCGGAGAAATACTTCTCTCTATTTTAGTACTTTTCGGTTTCTTTTTTTTCGTGTTGAGGCTTTAAAGTTTAAGCAAATCATCTTCATTCATGTCGTCTGGCTGTCTGTCAGAGCAGCTGCTGTCTAAAAGACATTAGTTCGTAACTTAATTAATGCTTTGGCGTTAATTACCACAGCAAAAACAATACAAGATGTTTAAAAAAAAACATCAACTTAGACGCCTAAAATGTTCAACAAATAATGAAACATAATGTGTGAGAATTGACGGTTAATGACAGCAATATAAGCTGATTTTTGAAAATATCTGATATGCCATTCAATAATTAATAGATCTATGATCTGGACCTTCTCGCAAGTTATAAATCTTACATACATACATAATGCATAATGCTATTAAATTATATTATATATATATATAAATATAGGGATATATCTATACATATGTAAATAGAGTGAGTATCTGTTATTACATAGCTTTGTTGGGATAACCTTATCCACAAGTTTTTGGCTCTGTCACTCTAATGTGTAACTAACATTTCAACACAAAATTTTGAAAAAAAAAAAAAAAAATCCATCGAAGTAAAAATTGTGCCCATTAAACGGGAAAGTTCCTTCTTTTATCCAAGTATAAAAATAGGTCAATTTGTCCACAGCGCATTGCAACTGTTTTTTAAATTAATAAATGGTCAAGAAAAACAAAAAAAAAATGCCAAGTTTAATCTCAATCTTACCAATTTTCTCACACCTATTTCATTTCAGTTCTTTACTCACTTTATTACTTAACAGAGTTCAATAAGGATGATTTGAGATGTACTCAAATGTAATAATCCTGCAGTTAATCTATGTAGGGTATTTAGATTTCGGCACTTTAAATATAGCAGATTTAAGTCGGGCCGCGTGAATTACTAGTTTTGCTATATCTATCACAGATACATATACAGGCGCTTGGTAACAAGCAGCTAGCAGTGACTCTGCAATTTCGCAAAATGCAACCAGCCCACACTCATACATACAAACACACATACACACACACAATGAGCTCACAAGGCAAATAAGCAAGAGCAACAGAGATGGACTGAATAAAAAAAATCAATGCCGCTGGCTAAGTGGGCCCACAAGCTGACTGGCCAACTGGTTGGCCTGCCGGCCGGCCGGTAAAAAACGATGACGATGACGCCATCTGGTGGGCAGTGTTGTCACTGATTCAACATTAGCTCCCCAGCCCGAAAGATACCCACCGACTGCTTAAAAGCCGACGCATTTGGCAGCTGGCCTGTCTTTATGGCCGGGCAGGTTTTTCCTTGGGCAAATGCATTAGCATGATTCATGCCTACTAGTTTGCCAAGCAGCCAAACGGACAATTGCATTGCCCCCAATTTGTTGGCCAGACCGAAAATCGATGATAATTCTTCTCTCAAGTGCTTCACTCATATTACCAAAGTTCAAGTGGTGCTCATTTTTAATAATTTTAGTTTTGCTTGCTATATTGAGTTACGTACGCTTGTAATTATAACTCTTTTGCGAATGCCCAAATTTAGAAAGTACATTTGTATTTTTTGTTTGCAATCAATATTCCATTTTAAAGCCAAATTTGTATCGTCTTACTTACTACTTATATCTACAACAATCTAGAATTAACAACTAACATGAACATTGCCAAGAAAATAAGCAATTGGGTTTCTAAGGCAAACGGACCTTAAAGAGCCGCTAAGGATCATCAAGTGCAGCACAACAGAATATAACGATTTTCAACACTTATTTATTAAGCCTTACGAGCAAAAATAGTTTAACAATTTGTTCAAGAAACAACCAAAGGAAATAAAAACCCCAAAAGATTTTCAGCGAAATCCGAAGGCTTAAAAAATGAAGCAGATTCGTATTAGACATGCGACTGTGCACGTATCAAACATGGCCGGGGTAAACGTACCGCTTGCCTCCCTGGTCCCTGGTCCCTGGTCTAGCATCTACTATCTGCCGTCTACTGTCTGTGGCGGTCCGGCAGCTGTTCCGACCCGTGTTTCTATAATTCGCAAGCAATTAAAACCCTGACACGCAACCTCTTGGCAACAAGCTAAAAAAAAATTAGAAACTAAACCCCAGACAGGAACTAAGCGAAGCATTCATGTACCATCATATGCATTTACGTATGTATTTATGTATGTATGTATGTATGTATATAAATGTATGTACCTGCTTCTGAATTCAACTTACAACTCATAGACACACTTACTCAAACTTACATACCCAAACCCATACCCATTCCCAGACTGAGACTTAGGCATACAGTTGTAGTTAGCCAAGTTGGAGACTTGATCGGCTTCTCTTGGAGCGCGTTCATTAGATAGTCAGGTAGACCTAGGCCTACATTTAATGTAATTATCAGTGATTAATGAATTGCTAAAGCAAACATTGTGTCGCGACTACGCACAGATTTTATTTTCAAGCAGAAAACGAACCAAACACATTGAAATTGAAACTGCCAAGAAGAAGAAAGAAATGAAAATGACTCCGTCAAAATCACACGTCTGTGCGATACACTGTTTCCAATATAATAACAACTCAGTACAGGATAAAAAGCTTATATAAGCTTACACATGAGTGATATATTATCAGGTTATAAAAGAGATGATATAGAGAGAAAGCATAACAAATAAATATATGCATGTAGATAGACAGACCGATAGACAGATATCGGCATCAACCCAATATAGCTGATCCATTTATTTAAGAACAGAGTATAGTAACTGTGAACAGCGAACATAATGCATATTGATGCGGTTAGTATTAGCGACTTCCATTCAAAATATTTAGGGCTGGCCGACAATAAAATTAACACAAGTCCTCGACGCGGTGCGCTCCAGTTTGAATTTTCAGTTTTCACTATTTTTATCAATTGTTCGATGACTGTGTCGGTGCCGGTTTTGGGTTAGGGTATTACTGCAATTAACATTGAACGTGGCATTTTTGCTATTGACTCGATAATTCCAGGCAGGCATCGAACGCCGGTAGGGGGGCGTGCCCTTTTTGTTGCCCATAAAAGAATTGTTGGCCTAATGATAGTAAAAACGATTTTTATTTTTAGTTGCTACATTCAATTAACCAGCGTGTGAATATGAGCAAAGAGCGTGCCGCCTTTTCCGCACGCCCTCAAAAATGAAACTCAAACCTCAATTTCTCTGTACAGTCTTTTGTTTCAATTCCAATCTAAGGCTAGTGGCGTCATTGTCAGGCGACTGCCAGCTGTGGGTCAAAACGCCAGCAACAGTGACCAAAGCCGAATTTCAATTCAACAATATGAATATGGTGCAAAAGTTGTTCGATTTGTCAGTCTGGTTTATTAGACATCATTAAAAGCGGTTCGCTGAAGCGCATCCTCAATGTCCCACTTCACCCCCACGCGGCCTCATCCATCATGGAAATTCTCACCACCATATAGGGTAGCAATTATAGTAGTTTTTAGCTTATCACAAGGAGGACTCATTGCACTGAACCGTATTAAAAAAAAAGAAAATTAAAAAAATAACAAATAGGAACAGTGATACTTATGCCATTAATTTAATACCCTTGCAGATATATAGTAGAAGTATGAATATATTTCTGATGGATCTGAAAGCTGTATA
The DNA here is from genome assembly GCA_035042265.1 of Drosophila imparisetae. NCBI lineage: Eukaryota > Metazoa > Arthropoda > Insecta > Diptera > Drosophilidae > Drosophila > Drosophila imparisetae. The sequence goes on along the minus strand of JAWNLP010000215.1, from coordinate 270,544 downwards.
AAATAGTATTAGAACGATATTCATACAATTATAATATAATATCAATTAGAAATAGAAACAATAGGCATCTGCGAGTCAGTCGTCAATCGTTCAGTGTGTTACACACTTTGTGACAAGATTAGTATGCCCAATGCAAGGGTATAATATGTAGAAATAGTTGTAATTATTGTTTTGTTCGTGGTCTATGTTAAATTCACAAAACGTAAAGAAAAAACTACGTACTTATGTTAATACGCAAAGCGAGCGATATAAAAGCCATAAAATGTGGTAAAATACATTTAAATGGATGCGTATTCAACTGAAGGCAGCATAAATTATCGCAATGGCAGAGCAAGCAGCGCCAAAGACGAAACACATGTAATAAAAACTCTATTAAAAATGCCACTTACAATTAACAAATGGCCCGCACTGCCTTCCGGGGTTCAGGGAGGGCCATCGCATATTGTAGATACGAATAGAGCGACTACAACAAAAATAAATATAAGTAGATTTTGATGTAGATGTAAATGTATATGTATATGTATATATGGAATTGTATAGGCATAGGTATAGGTATAGGTATAGGAACAAATAAAGAACAGAATGTATCTACGCAGTTATATAAAAATTCGGTACTGAGTTGATTGGCCTGCCACTGAATGGGCTCTCTGTGCCTCTCTACAGTTCTACAATGGCACGACAACAGCTTGAGGAAGGCTATTGGCAAGTCAGTCAGCCTGGCGACAAAGAAGTCAATACTAGATCAAAGTGGAATAATCATAAGAGATCACATATTTCACCATCTAATTATATATGAATATGGTTATACTTTAACTTAAATTACTTGCAATACATTGTTTTAACATTTTAATGATTTTGCTCTATAGATTATCGCATCAGATAAAAAAGTGATTATATTTCCAATTCACAATGAGTGAAAAGACACCGAAATATTTAAGAAACACTTCATTACATTTGTTCGTGCATAGTTCAGTTCGTTGTCGCTTGTCGCCTGTCACGAAATGCCTTTTCACAATGTGTGAATATTAAAAGAATGTGCGTGTCTGAGGTGGCTGCAAATACTTACGCATAACACACGCAATTAAATTTATAAATATTTAAAACACCAATTTACATACCCGACCCACACACAGATAATACACAGTTGTGCCCATAGGCCCGGTTCGGGTGCCGATTTGAGTTTGACTCGGTTTTGATTTTTGGCTTTGGCTTTGGCTTTTGCTTTGGATCTGGCTCTGATTGTGGCTCGGGCTGTGACTGTGGCTCATATCTTAGATGACCAAAATCGAAAGGGGAAGTCGTCACCAAGACAAACAATATTGAAATCCACAATGCGTATGAGAGGTTCGCTTTTTATTGCTTTTGAATTTAATTTGGTTTTATGCGACTCCACATTGGCTTGTTGTTGCTGGAATATGCCTCAAACTGACATACTTGATATGACAGATTCGGTTTACGGCCGACCTGATCGCATACCGATAGCGGGGCCTTCTGAGACCCAGTGTCAATAGAACCCTGACCATGGCTTAATTATTTATGTATTAATAATTACACAACACATGCATATGTTTGCCCATGTTTGAAATCACTTCGTCTCAAGGAAAACGAAAGTTATGTGTAAAGAAGTTAAGTGTGAGGTAAGTTATACTATTAGTGTTGTATCGTATATGGTAACCATATTTCTAACGCAAATAAGATGACTCACCCAACGAACAACTGGAAACCTTAGTAAACTTTTAATTATCTTATAAAGAATCTGTATAAAGAATCCACCTGCTGAGCAAATGTGGCATGTCTATGTCTATGGATGTCTCTGGTGATCCTCTGGATGGTAAATGATAAACTAATTCGATCTGGTCGGCTCCAGCGTACTTAGTGGTCGTCCCCTCCAATGCCTTACGAGCATCACGGCAAAATTATAATACCCTCTACAATGGTATAAAAACGAATGTGATGCTCCTATGTTATTTTAACACATGTCTATAATCGTTTTTTTTAACAAGTAAAACTTAATATGAGTTTTGGAGAAAAAAAATAATTACTCTGAATTTAATTGCCAAATTTGTATAACAAATATTTGGACACATAAAGTTCAAATGTCTTTGAGAAATGCTAATTTAAACCTGATTTTGAGCATAGGTTAAATATTAAATAGTTAACTCTGATCCTTATTAGAATCTCTGGAAAACCGAAGCTAATTAAATCAAAACTCGATTGGTCTGTTGTTGACATGTTAAAGCTGTCATAAATATGTAGGCAGCAAGTCTGTGATTTCAACTGATTAGCCACTCAGACAATTTGGAGTTGAGATCCTTTGATCCTTTGACCATTAATGCTAACGATTGCATTGAGGTCAGAGATTTCACGTTCGTTGTAAATATGATTGTAGAGTCACTTTGTTTTTTGGTGGACTGTGAGTTGGGGGTTACAACTCTGTATGGTTATTTATGGCGCTTAATTCCTGGGCCCACAAGCATAAGCATTAAGTCTCTCGGCCGAATTTTGAACGAAACCCCTTTCGTTTTTTTTTCTGATTTGCTTCGCTCAATGCAAAGTGCTCTTCATTCACAGAAGTCCACACTTAGCTCCGCTCATGTTGAGCTTGAGTTGTTTTTGGGATGACGGTTTTGTTGAGGTTGAGGTTTGGGGCCGTTCCCATAGCCGGCAACCGACAACCGGCAACAGTCGACCCGGCCACTTCAGCTAAGGCTCAAGCAACAACAACGATCAGCATTCGCCGTTGCCATCTTCGTATTATTTAGCAAATTAATAACCATAAAAATCTTAATACCAGCGTTGAGAAATGAAATCTTTAGCTTGCCTGCTGAATTTCTTACGAAAAAAGTTCGTGCAACCGGCAAACAAGCAACAAAAAACACAAACACACACACACACACGCACACAACAAGAGACAACTGAGTAGGTTGAAAACACAAAAAAAAAAATGAAGAGAAAAAAATCAAAATAAATACACGCAAAAAAAAAGGAAAAAAGATTAGCAGAAGTGCCGCCATTTAAATTTATTTACTTACGAGTGTGAACTTTAAGCCCATGACGTTCGGCGGTCCCCTCTTGCCCATTAATTCTTCTCAGCCCGCTTGTCCATCGGTCCCCTTCCGACCAGCCACGAAGCGACGCCACCGTTGTCAATGCCAAATGTGTTACTGTCCCCAGGTCCGAGATCTGAAGCCCAGACCTGGTCCGCTTCCAACACAAGATGCGCTTAAGCTAAACCTATTCGCATATCATCAGCAAAGTGCAAAGACTGAGTGTATGTGTGTGTGCCGGGGAAGGGGTAAACTCGGTGAACTCTGTGAAACAGAGCCTCAGGTACTGTGGAAATGGGCAACTAGGATGCAATCAGACCTATGGGTAGCAACAGGCAAACTGTTGTGAAACTAGAACCCAAGTCATGGTAAGATTTGGGAACAACGCAACATGCCAAATAGGTATTCATTTGGAAACGATTACTGAAATAGTTGACTCCTTGTTATTATTATTAGTTTGCGGTGCTTCAAGCGCATTTTTCCGTCCAAGTTCATAAATAACGTATTATTTGGTTCCAATTCCAATTCTTAAGTATTCGAAAACAACTTGGCAGTGTGCCACTGCTGTATATCATCATCATCATCATCATCATCGTCATCATCGTCATCATTAGCTTCATTATAGTCGGCGTCCTTTTCGCAATTTGATTCCAGCTAAAATGAAATGAGATCTTGTTGCCCTAAAAAGCCGAAAAAGAAATAATAAAAAACGGACAAATAAAAAATAAAATCAACAACCCCACACAAAATTTGGCATTTCCCTTGACGACAGGGCTCTTAGTTTCTGTTTTCTGGATAAGTTCCCTGTCCTCACACACTCACAGCCAGAGCAACTACAAACATACATACATGTACAATCAGTATGTATGTTAGGTTATGCACCGTATTTAATTGCGACTTCAAAGTATTTTCTATCTGGGTTGTCGAAAATTCGAAATGTGAATACTCGTTATAAGATTTTTAATGATTTTGAAATTTGAAGAAAATTTTAAATTCATAAACCGCCTTAGGGCTCATGTTCCTCTTTAACAAGCTGAATAACATTCTAACATGTATTTAAGCTTACAAAAGTTATCTATCTATTTATCTGGTTATCTATCTAGTAAATCTATAAGGATATGGTAATAAGGATTCTAAGTAACTGGCAAATATATAAGTAGGTAAATTGGAAATGTCTTGAGCAATTTCTGATTAGTTTTTGTTTTACCTTGGTAGTAGCATCCATTCCTTATACATCGCGCTTTAAGCCAGGCCCACAAAAAAGACGCACGTGCTGCGATGATTTTAAATGTGCATTAAACATTTTCAGCCATAGTTGCTGCTTGTCGATTGTTGGCTGTTGTTTGTTATCAACTGGTATATATTAAGTTGTCTTATGTTAGCTCATAATTTATGCGACGGCTCAGGCAATTTATTTACGTACGAAATGTTTGAAGTGGCATTGATTTGACAACGCGCCATGAACAAGAAACAAGGAAAAAGAGAAACAACGCAAAAGAAACACACGCCCAACCGGATCGAACCGATTCATATATATGTATATACATATAAATATATATATAAATATATATTTATATATATATCGCTGGACCAACTAATTAATGAAATCTAGTCTACTCTACTAATGAAATTTAATCCATGCGATCATTGTTCATTCTTTAATAAAATCAGCTGCTCGACTCATGCAAATTTTTGTTGATAGCCTGTAGTTATTAAAAGAGGGTATTTTCAATATATGTATATATTTATATATATATAATTCTAGGGAAAACCAGCCATATTGTTAAACAATATCATCTTAAATGAGTACAGAGAAATTAATCATTTATAGCTGAAAAGTTTTTGTTTGCTTGAATAGAAAGTATATAAATTAGAAATTTAGACCCCAAATTAGATGTACAATTTCAATCAGACTTAATCAAGGCTGTTACATTTTGATTAAACTAAGAATGAGTATAAAAATATATTTTTTTTAAAAATATTTTTGTCACTTTTGTCAAACTTAGGGTTGTATTTTGTGAATGTGGTTTGCCTGTATAGAGTAGCTAATAGTCAAGCATTGACTTCTAAAGCACGCCCTGCTTTTACTGTTTTTTATATTTATTTTCTGGGAAGTTGATACGCAAAATCATCTGAGGCAGAAAATTATGTTAATCTATGAGTGTGAGATGCTGCGAACCAGTTCAATAGAGTTTTACCGACAGCTAGCAACCTGTTGCTTTGTATATGCTAAGCGTATGCATTGACATTCCTTAATTTGCTTAATAATCACCGCTGCAAAGTGGCCTGGCAACAGACAACACCAAATACCCAAATACCAAATAGACCAACGGCCAAATAGCAATCACCATGCCGGCAACAAGATGAAAACTAAAAAAGTTGTCACATTAATGCCACAAACAACAATCGAAATATGTCTTCAATTTATATTTCTCTTTTATATATATATATTGCTTTTTTTATATTTTTTTTATTTGGGCCATTGCTGCGACTATGTATCTGGGAGCTACGTCTCAGTGATATTCTGCGTATGGCAATCGCATTGGCCACGCTTGGCAATCAGCCTGACACCGCAAAGTTTGCCGGCTAGCTCTTTGGTCATGGACAATTGGTTTCCATTGCCATTTCAGGTGGCAGGGGATGGCGAGGACGTTGGGGACAGAGGGGCAACGGCAGTGGCAACAATCAGTCAGCTAATTGTCGCCAGCACTCCAGTCATGTTGGCCACGTTAGTTGTGTTACTTGTTGCCATAGCGAATAGCATCAACAAATATAACAAATTCTTACAGCTGCGCCATGCTCTAAGGCAGTTCGAAAGATGTTGAAAACGAGACCTGGAACGATTCTCTGCTTATCAAGGTAAATAAACAGCAAAATTTACCCTAAGGGTTATCCCGGTATAGCTGCATTGACGAAAACTTGATTAGGAAGCAGAAATAAGATGGAAGTTATAATTCTTTTCGGATATTTATACTCGGTGCATGTAATTCTTGGAACCTTTTTATGGTTTAAAAACGATTCTTATCAACCTAGGCTTATATTATGCATTAAACAAAATTTAAAAATCTTAGCGATTATGTTTTTAATGTGGTAGAAGAGCAACGCATATGCCTAGTCAAATAGTATGCCTACAGATCATATTTGAAAAGATTATAACAATTTGATATGGTAATGATTATTCTTAAAATATTCCGATTATTCAAAGATCTAATTTGAATTTTTCACTTTTGCAAGAACTATCTTGCAAAAAAATTGCTTTATGTGAAACGGTGATGGAAATGGCAATATACATTTGATTGGAATCCCATTTACCTTACGGACGTCTATGGAATTTAAAAATTAGGTGAGTGTGTGTGTGTGATGTGTGCGTCCCTTACGTGGTAGCGTTTTTGTGTGTGTGTGTGTGGGGCATGTGAATTTGGACTGCCGCTTTAAGTGGTTTTCTAACGAAGGATGCTCAAGAACTGAGCGAATACAATGCAAGATGCCTTAAACAAAAACCAACATTAAAAATGAAGTTGTTTCCATGAACTGAACCAGAAGCAACAACAGCCTCTAATATACAAAAAAAAAAAAAAGCTAAAAAAATCAAGGAACAGAGAGCGAATCTTAAGTCAATGACTCCATTTAGTGCGGTTTTTTGAATTCATTATGCGTTGCAAGGTTTCGTTTAGCAACAGGTTGCTATGCCACCCGCTCGCCGCATGTATATATGTATATAAATATATATGTACATATATGTATATATATATGTATATGTATGTGGCATGCAGCCAAAGACAACGGATGCTAAAATACACGAAACGAAAGCAGAAAGTATGGATGAGTTTGCCTGTGTGAGAGAATGTATGTTTGGGTGTGTATGATATCTACAAATGAGTTGTCGACTTCCCAATGCACCACTCCAAAAGTTTCTTTACATTCACAGGATTCTGCGTTGCCCTGAGATATTCCGTTTTCATTACCACGCAGTACCAGCGACTTTTATGGCAATGTGTATTGTCGGTTTTGCCATTGTTCAACTTTGTCAGAATGTTGTGGACCGTATAAGGGCGTACTGTGGGCTGCGGGCACAATATAATGAGCTGAAATTTATATATAGTCTTTAATTGTACGACACTATCATAACGTCACTGAAAATATGTTAATAAAAAAATATGTTCGAATTTGTTTTTTATGGTTAGTTTATTCTATGGCATACATTTTAATAAAGTAGAACTGGAAGCATCTTAAATGCCAACCAAACCAAGATTATTTTAATCTTCATCCATTTACAAATACCTCCATTAAATAATGAGCTCTGGATTACTGATAAAAAAAAGGAATCTCGTTCATAAAACAACACTTAAATATTCATTTATCATGTCAACGGGCTTATTTTTTATCATTTTTTTCGCAATTAAAAGATAAGTTTCACACCTTCTATGACTAAGACTTTTATGAATCACAAAGATCTTAGCTATATGCCTACTATAAATGGAATTCAGTTCATTTCTTTGGTAAAATAGTTGAAAATTATATTTGTTAAATATTAGATTTATTATCTTTGATATTATTGAATTAAAATCATGACTATGTAATTTCCTCCAAAGAAACTTCACAGCCTCTTCTATATCGACTTAAATATTGAGCAATTTGCTTATAGAAGAAGAAAACTATTAAAAATAAAATAAATCTAGTATGTTGTAAGAACAACAATGCAATTATCCGGATTCTTTTCACTATATCTATATCAGCACAAAGAGTCCAACAGCAAAATACATATTACAATCGTCTTCACACGCTAAAGCTAATGACAGTGGGTGCCATAACTCACGTCTAGCCTGTTTGCTAATATAACAATTTAACGCTTAAATTACTGACTCATGACCCAGACTCGACCCGGAGCCACCTAGAGTCAACAAATTCAACTTATTCCAGGTTTGTACTTCACTTTAAAAAGAAGAAAAAATAAGAGCGCCTTGGAAAACGGTACAAATTTTATGCAAAATTCATTGTGTCAACATTTGTAGTCGCTCTATGTCGCTTGTGTTTGTATGTTCTGTGTGTTTGGTGACACTGTTTGAGCGGCGACAGAGGCAGAGACAGTGGCAGCAGCAGCAGCAGCTGAATGCTGGGGTTAAGCGCTGCTGACTGCGATTGCTCTGGCGTCTGCATGCAATGCGTTGTTGTTGCTGCTGCTGTTGCTGCTGCGAGCGTTTGGGAGGAGTTATGGGTACGTTAGGTAGACACACACACATATGCATACATACACACGCATTCACACACAACCATATTGCATACATATGGATGTATATAATATGTGTGTACATAAGACACACATGCAGACAACACGCGTCTGACTCAAGTGCCATGCAAGTCATGGACTTAGAATGAAGCCGCGTTCTCGGTATTCACTAGTCTTGCTAACCCTCTTACCCCCTGTCCACCAGCAAACCACCCATTTCCCTGCAGTACCCTCCCCCCTCAAGGCATATCGTCTCGATCATGCGTCTGTTTCAGTTGTATGTACATATGTGTGTGTGTGTTGCTGCTGGGGCCTCTGCTTCTGCCCCTGCCCCTTTTTTTTTGTGTGTACGCGCAGTTGTTGTTGGTTCATTGCCCGCCAAAAATTTTGAAGGCCAAAATAATATGAGATTTTTTGTTGTCTTTTTTTGCGCTCTCTGTTTAGCTTCTGCTTCTTCTGCGCGCTGCTTTTGTATTTATTGTGGTTGTTGTTGCTGCCGTAGTCATTTCAGGTTTTCCCTTTCTGGCAATGTACGCGCTAGCCAAATGTTTGGAGGTGTGTGCGGTTTGGGGCTCGGCAGGGTGTTGGGTGAGGGGGAGTGTTAGGGGTAGGGGGTTGGAAGTCGGACGGAAAGTTTCACATACTGCGTATCTACTCTGAATGTACTATACGCACACAGCACAAGCACAAGCACACGCACACACAAACACACACATACACGCTCACTTACGCACTTACACACCTCTACCTGTATCTGCTCGAGTATCTTTTTATCCACAACTATGCAAGGCTGTATATGTATCTGTATCACGTCTGTTCTCTGTCGCCGCAATTCACGCACTTTTTTTTTAATTTCATATACCCTGTAAGCAAATGTAAGGGATGGGTATGTATCAAACTCGGAAGCTTTTTTTCATTTTCTTAAATTAAATATCAAACGTACAGTAATAAATTGCGAATATTAAGCAATATATAGATATAAAATATAATTTTATAAAATAAATAAATCATTTCAGATCCAGGTTATGGGTATATTTCGGTCTAACACGTAGCGTATTCTTGCGTAAAAGAGTTCAAATGAATTTGTGCAAGCGATAAATTTCACAGTTGTAAGGTTAGTTGCTCAGGGTTACAAACTGAGTCTCATTAACTTTATAATCAATAAGGTTTTAGTTGTCATTACACTGATGGAGGGTATGGCGTAGTCGGTCAGGTCCGCGTGCAAACCATTCCAACAAGCGACAACAGCAGCCAGGGCTACCATTTAATCCTGTAACACCGCAAGGCAACCCTGGCCCACACTTCCCAGAGTTGCCATCAAATGCGAAAATTACATATGCAATCGCAGTTGGTTAGTTGCTGTTGGAGTTTCAAATATTTTCTGATTAGTGTTCACGCTGATTTTCACTTTCTTATACCCTGTAGCCGTTCAAATGACCATAGAGCATATCACAAAGCTAAAAACCTTTGTGTACCAACAAATGTTTTCTTTTTTTTTTCTTTCTCGATAGCAAGTTACATATAACATTTGCAACATTTTCATCTGGATTCATATATTACATCCACAATTTGGATGCTGAACGATTTTGAATATTTGATTAGATCATATTTTCGCATGTAAAAAGATGCGCTAGAACGGAGTAGGTGGTATTTTGTCGTGAGCTCTTGAGTACAGACCTGGATACAGGGTATCTTTGAGTAAAGACCTCTTGACCAGAATACTCTTACTTGTATTTTGCTGGTTCTTTTGGAGCTGTAGTTCCCAAAACCTGTCTTTTATTTAACACATATACATATGCATATATATGTATATATATATATATATTTTATTTTTTTTTATTTTTTTTTAATTCAAGAATTTCAGCTTAAGCGCTCATACACACACAAAGCACACAGTGAGAGTTGTTGAGTGAATGGGCTCCTTTCTGCGTATTGAATAGCTTTCGGCTTTTGTGTGTGGATGCCTCGTTCAAATGGAAACTACTTTGGGGCCCACTTGAAGAAACGGCATAAGTTTTGCCATTTTGCTGATTTAGCAAAAATCAACGAAACCTCATATCATCGATCGACAGTAAACTTCCACTTGAAAGATCAGTTAATAAAGCTGATAAACGATAGATACAATTTCGGCAGCTGACCAAAAAAAAAAATTAAAAATCAATATAAAAAGAAAAAGAAGATAGCCCAGCTAACTTCGAAGTTCACATACTCTTGCATAATACAGAAAACAAAAAGAATCATAAGAATTTATCTTTCATTTGGATGCATACAAATATATTTGATACACTGGACCGATGCGACCGACAACAGAAAAATATATGGGAGATATCTTGAAGACAACATTGCATAGAAAGAGATGATCACAATAATATTGTTTAATCAATCAGCTATTGATGCTGATGTAGAACGTTTAAATATGTATTTTATGCAATTGGAGGGGAGTCATCTCCTCTTATGCGTCACACACTCGATGGCAAATTAATAGTATGCCCAGCAAGAGTATGCAAAAATCTATGTGGAATCTTAGTCACACACTAAATTGGCGTTCAGTGTCAAGAAACGTTGAAGTATGTATGTATAAATACATGCATTCATTTGTATGTGCGTATGAATGAGTGTCTAATTATATGGTAATACAGGCATACAAATGTACATATAAATTGCTCTTATTACAGAGCGACGCCAACACACACAAGCAACGACGTATCGACAGACCGTCAGTCTGTCCGATCGACAGATCGGCAGCCCTCCCGTTGATCTATTACGCCATCGCCGTATTACGTATACGTAATGTTAATGAGTTAGTCATGGGGTATTGGCTATGATTATGGGCTATAGCCGGCACAGCATTAAATGAGTACTATATAAAGGCAATTGACCCCAAACTAAACAATATTATCTCACTCCAGAATTCCAATTTTTAATCAATTATGCATATGTACAAAAGTGGTACATGTATACATACATGTATGTATGCATGTATCACTATATTTCTAGCCCAATGCAGTCATTCTCGGGTTGATCTCATCTCATCTTTGTCTCGCTTTTGAACAATTGTATAAATGTTTGTGCATGAATATTTTCTTCTTGTATACGTGAATCAATTAAACAATCAGCAATCTTTAGCAACTGATTCATCACGAATAACACCGAACTATAATACTATATACATACATATGTATATGTATGAGTTGAGTATCTTCACAAAATCCCATCCACTTGCATGACAAATTTGAAATCTAATATCCAGTTTTGTGGTTAGACTGTTGATCATTATTCAGTTGATTTTTCTTTAAATCTTAAATGCTTATATACTCGGGCAATTATTATTTGATGTAGCCCAATAAATAACTGCTTATTTCGAATATTTATGTGTATATCTGCTTATGTATCAATGATGCTACACTAAATAGGTTTTATTTCAGCTCTGTTTCGCAAACTTTTAAAATAAGCTACAAGCTGTTGGGAATATCAGGAAAGTATACCCGATTACCAATTCACTTATGTATATGTTTGATGATTGAAAAGCTTAAAGCTTAAATAATATAAAGAAAATGAAATCAACTTTAATCAATTTTTGTATACAGACATATTATGTGGTGTGTACATACACTCTCTAATATATATTTATAGGTGAACATTAAATCATTGTCATAATCATCATAGATTTTCGTGGACCGAATAAGCCTAAACGCCGAAATCAAATTACTTAAATTAATCTGCCGCTGATACATTATCAGGCACCCGCTTGTCATTCCGATGGAGCGTGATACACTTATGCTTAGGCCCTAAGACTGGGCAGCTGTATTTCAATCTTGACTGGGTCGTCGTTGGCTGTGCGTGCGGCATCGTAAAAGTTTACTTCACCTATGCCATTCCCTTACAGATCCCACGCCCATTCCTCCTGTCCCTGTTTACAGTGTCCCACCACCCCACCCCTTAATATTCATTCATCTCGTCTAGCGTTTATTTTGATCTCCATTTCGGTTTTCGGCAGCAGTCTCTGGGTAGCGACAAGCGTCGAAAACGGCGGCAACTTGTTTCTTTGTATAATTTATCCGCTTTTTATTCTGATTTGTGTGTTTGGCCTTCTAGAGGCGCACACACGGACGCTTACAAGCATGCACACGTGTGGCTAGCGTTTAATACCCTGTAAATAAATTGGAAATGCAAACGGGATATTCGGCTGTGTGCTTATGTAAATAAGGCAGAGTTGCAAAATGTATTAAATATTTATTATAAGTATCATGATGTTCCCGAAAAAATAAATTTGAAAATTTTATATATTCAATTATTTTACGCATTTCAAAAAAATATATATATATATATTTATTTATATAATATTTTATATATTATTTATAAACATCTTGAGACAAATAAAGAAGAGCTATTTTTTCGAATATATTTATATGATTTGTTGTGTTTAAAAACGTATTCCGGTTCGCCTTGTGAGCAAGATAACTTTTAGTCGAGCTGTAATAATGATAATGAAATCATCTTAATATTTGTTATTATTGTTATCGATTTAAGGTGAGTTCTTATTGTTTTTATCTTGATTATAGCTTTATTATATACGATATGCAGTCACTGTTTAACTCTCTGGTCTGAACTAGATATTGGCGTGGGTCTTGTCTTCAGTTTATAGGACAGTCTTGAAGCTCGGGGATAACAATTAAAGGGCGCTTGGAAACGCCTTTGAGCGCGATTCATCTATGGCTTGACACTCGGCCTAAGATTGCAGCCAGTTATTATTTCATTCGTATACTCATTCAATCATTCATTCATGTTCACTCCAGCTGCCACAACAAGTTTCGTGCTCCGACTCCAACTCCAAGCTCGAACTCAAATTCGGTTTTAGTGTTTATTGTTATTGTAGTTGCTGTTGCTTTTGTGAGTGATTATTTTTAATTATAAGCCAGAAAGATCCAAGACCCAAAACTGACGCCCACTGCGATATGCTGGCTATACGGATCATTAACTTTGCTGCTCCTCTTATTTACCCCCCGCTCTTCGCTTGGGTTCATTGTTGTTGTTGTTGTTATTGTTGCCCCGCATAGTAAACATTGACAGCATTCACTTTACTACCGCCGGCTACTGTCGCACATTCATTCATGATTTCTCATTCATTCACATAGAAAAACTTTGCATATGCGTGGGCAGCTGCCACATAACGCTTTCTTTCACACACACACACACAAACGCGCACACACACGAGTCACACAGTCAAGCGGCAGTTGCAGCTGTTTGGTGCTGTAGCTTTGAGAATTGTTTGTGCCTCTTACGTTTTGGGTTAGGCTCAACAAATTTGTCAATTTAATTGGATTTAGTCGCTACAAATGCCGTTTGTTGTTTATCAATTTCGCACGCTGCCTATAAGCATTTTAATCATATTTATTAGCATTATGCATGGCATAAACACTTTCAAATTTAACACGAACTTGGACACCTTTGTCTGTGTCTGCGTCTGGCTGTGCATTAATTCCATTCATAAATCAAAGCAAGAGTTTGTTGGGTTTGCTTAATAGCAATTTCATTGGATATTTAAATGCGTCGCACGGGGTCCACAACGTTCAACAGGCTTTCTATTGAACGGCCTATGGAATGTATACATTTGTGCATATGTGTGTGTGTCTGACTGTCGTTTGCCTCAAATGGCCAACAACTTCAGGCCAGGCCGGCATTCGGTCCGCATTTGGTGTTGGCATTTTGGCCTTTCCGCTCCGCGTTTATTGTGTGTAGTTGGTGCCAAATTGTTTGCCCTCACAAATGTAACACAAATAGCACACAGCACAGGTATATATATATATATATATATATATATATATACATATATATTTGGTGTGAGTATGCTGTGCGATGACAGCACCCACAGTTGCCGCGTCTGCCAAAGCTGAGCAGACTGGGTCCAATCCAATGTGGGTGTTGCTCGAGCGGCGTCTTCGCCATTATCTTAACTGTTTGTCCAAAGCAGTTGGAGCTTAAAATATCTGCTTTGTACTTCCTTGTAGGCAATTTGATGTTGCTTAAGTGCAACAATGGATTGCACTGCTAGCTGCTAGCTGTCTGCAACAGCGAAACTCTAGGCGACCTGCAAAGAGAGTTGATTGAAATAGTTGATTGGCGTATGCATACCCACACAAATATTGTATTTCATTAAATATAAAAAGTAATTGTGATCTAGTCAAAATATCTCGAATCGACCACTCCTTGTCTGTGAACATTTAAAACTCCACCCCGTAGATTATATATGTATATATATAATTGTATACAGTTGCGTTCGAAATAATAGTAATGCTACTTTTCACAGCCAAATATCATGATATCGTAATAATTTTTTTTTGCTTGCTTATAGACCTGTTTGTAGCAATTTCCTTGACATTGTTTTTGCTGGTGAAATTGCTGTTTCACAGGATTTCAAAGGACAGACATTTGAGCGATCAATAATAAAGTTATTGCAGAAGGATTCCGAAACATTGATAGGGACTCAGCAATTTAAGGTTATACGGTGTTACTATTAATTTTCCTAATAATTTAAAGATTTTTTCTTAAAAGACAATATTTAATGAAGAATATAATACTTCAAACATGCGAGGAATAATAATCGAATTGAATTTTTAAAATCAGACAAGCTTTCCACTTTCTAAAAACTTGGGATTGCATTTCTAAATTTTACGGTGGATTTTTGTAGAAAAAATATATATAATTTACAGTGTTTTTTTTCATTAGCATTTAAAAAAAAATATGTTAAATATACAAAAAATGCACATAGTTTATAAATTCATATATCTTATCGATCGCGAGTAGAGTGATTTCCCACTGAGATACGGAGTAGCAGCAGCTAAGCTTTAATAAAACGGAGAGAACATTTCATTACTATTTTCTAAATTTCAGAAATGATTTTGCAAGGAATTATAAAAACTTTTCTTAATAGAAATAATTTCTAAGAACAGAAAGATTTTTTGCGATTGTCGATTTGAAGAAAGCCTTTCAAACTTTAAGAAATACGTTTTCTTATATATAGAAATTATTAAAATAATAATAAAATGCAACCTTTCCAATTTTTAGGGCGATATTGATCTGAACTGCTAGATGTGCGAGAAAATTTGGAATTATTGCTGTCCAACTAAATAGTTGCTCAGCTGCTTCAACTGAAAGCATACCGTAACGACTTCTCCGGCTTGTTAACAAGTTATTCTATCAAAACACATAAATAGAATCCATTCAACTTCACTGCAATATGCAATATGCCATGTATATTACTCTCATATTTCAATAAGAACAAACAGATCATAGTCGACTTATCATTCTAAAAATCTGAAATGCTAAAATTGTCGTTATTCCCGTTGTACATTATTATAAATACTGTAACTTAAGCTGTTGCCATTAGTGTTGTTGCCAAGTGGCCAAAGGTTGTTAATATACATATACATTTTTTGCTTCGAATATAAACCTGAGCACTTACTCACAGCCTAACAATTTGCATAATCATATCGACAGCAGACTTACGTACATATTTCAGTGTTGATTTTGTTGCTGTTGTTGTTGTTGTTGAATTTTTAATTTTTAACACGTTTCGCAATTTGTTCTTTATACAGAACTTGGCTTACAACCTGTATATACAGTGGCGGACACCTTATTGTTAGCAGTGGCAAAGAAAAAAAGTAATTGCCTGCCATAAGCTAACCATTCATTATTTTTCAAAAATTCCAAAGACCGATGGTAGGTACATGTATTAACCACCAACATGAATGGATGACCCTAATAAACTGAGGTTTCCCCACCTGCTAGGTAGGATTATGTAAAAAAGTACCCTATTTTTAGGTCATGGCCTATTTGGATCAGGTACATTGTGGACACCTGGGTGCCATAAATCCCGGATTTTTTACCTAAAATTTAGTATTTTCGGTACAAATAGACCAATCCTTCGAAGTCAGTTTAGTTATATTCTGCATCTCAAGTGCAATAAGCCAACAAGGACTATGGGCAAACGGACTACCATTGAACTGCGAAAACTCATCCTGGAACACCACAAAAACGGATATTCACATCGCCAAATAGCTGGAATGGTCAGTCTTAGCAACTCAACTGTGTATAACATCATTTGGCGCTTTGTCGACGCAAATCGGATTGAGGGCAAGGGCAGAAAGTCACCAAATTGGATTTTCACCGAAGAGGAGGAGCGAAGGATCACCTGGAAAATAAGGGGAAATCCCAAGCTATCGGCTCCAAAAGTGGCTCAACAGGTGCAGGATGAAATGGGGAAAAAGTGCTGTGTGGAAACTGTGCCCAGGTTTCTGCGCAATCTTGACTTAAATGCCCGAGTACCACGGAAGAAGCCCTTTATAAACGTGAAAAATATAGGGACTTGGATGAAGTTCGTCAAAAACCACTTGGACAAGGATTTGGAGTTCTGGAACATAGTCATATTTGCATATGAGTCCAAATTCACCATTTTTGACTCGGACGGACGGAAATATGTGTGGCGACAGTCCAATACTGACCTGAATCCCAAACACGTAAAAACAACAGTCAAGCATGGTGGAGGAAGTGACATTTTATGGGTATGTATCTCGTCAGCCGGATTCGGGAATTTTGTGATTTTTGGAACAACAATGGACAAGAATGTGTACTTCAACATACTAAAGAAAAATTTACTCCAAAGTGCCGAGAAGCTTGGAATCCGAGATACTTTCCGGTTCTACCAGGACAACGATCCCAAGCATAAGGCCAAGATAGTACAGTCCTGGCTCATGAGGAACTGCCCCACATGATAATTCCGCCGGCCCAGTCTCCAGATTTAAATGAGAATTTGTGGGCTGTGCTGGAAAATAACATCCGGAAACACAGCATATCCAGCAAAGAAGACCTCAAAAATGCTCTTCGGGATGAGTGGAGCAAAATCAGCCCAGAAACTACCAGGAAGCTGGTATCTTCGATGAATACTAGATTAATGGAAGTAGTTAAGGCTTAAGGATATAATACTAGTATTAACATCCTTATTTAAGTTAATATACGCTAAATATATTATTTTGTTTATACTGTTCCAAATGAAAAACCATGCTTAAAAGTATGCTACATTTTTAGAATCCTAAATAGCAGGTGGGGAAACCCCAGTTTATTGGGGTCATATATAAATTTTGGTGGTAATCACATGTACCTATCATCGGTCTTTGGAATTTCTGAAAAATAATGAATGGTTAGCTTATGGCAGCCAATTACTTATTTTCTTTGACACTGCTTACAATAAGGTGTCCGCCACTGTATATGCATTTATCTGTGTATATACACATTATAGACAAAGTATAACGACACATACATACGTACATTTGTCTGTCTAGTTGTTGCGTCACGCTAGCAACATTTCTAGCTAAACAGCAGCCATCTGTGAAATGAAAAGGCTTGCGTGAAATTCCAAAGATTGTATTATACAGTACAAGTATTCTTAATAACCGAATGATCGGAAATGCCCTGCCACACAGTCGACTTCCACGAATACTTGTTCCATAAATAGACTCACAACTTTCAACTCACGAATCGTGATTGATAACTGGCGCCAGCTTAATAACACATATCTTGTGAATTATTTAGTTAGTCAGTTAGTTAACTTGTAAATTGGCAAGATTGTTTAGATCCAAAATAATTACAACTGGTTCTGTTATATATCAAATTATCTTTATACCCTTAGAGGGTATTACGATTGTGTGCCAACACGATAAGTTATATCATATGTATGTATGTATATATGTATGTATGCCACAGGCACAATAAAACGAAGGCTGATTTACAAAACTTTCAGGTTAAAGATTTAATTATATGGCAAAGATTTTTCAAAAACCTCAAAATTATAATTATTGTTGACAGCGATTTGGACTGTTTAACGAGATGTTGATTAAGATCAGATAATCATATCTGCTTTATGCCAAAAGCTATAGATATAGCATGGGTGGTATAGTGGGTTCTCTTTCAATGCATTACAAGTGTCACGACAAAATTATAATAACATCTACAATGGCACAAAACTTAAGATCTGATTTATATATGCATAGTTTAGTAGTCTGAGTCATTTAATAGGAGAGAGAGAGAGAGAGTATTAAGTGTTTGTCTATTTGATTGGACTAACTTAGGCATTATCTAGTTAGGCATCTACTATCAACTCTCCAACGTTTGCTCTCTGAAAGGTGTGCATCTCTCACTAATGTGAATATTGTATAAGTGTACGTAAGTCTTAAGGTGCTGCTATTCCGAGCTGTTCATTTTGAAATATATATGTATAGACATACATATGTATATGCGATCTGGGGGCTATAATAAATTGATTAGCTTAATTGGTAAGTCATTAAAGTTAACCACTTTCAAATAGGCCAAGCCCATTGATTGCGCAGCCAGTTTAGTTTAATTTAGTTTAGTTAAGTTGTTTAATGCGCCATCGATTGCGTATCTGGCAATCGACTTATCGCCAACAAACTTAAGGCTTAATATTTTATGTGATGATGAAACTCGCGCCGCAAAAAATGCGTCGCAAACTGTATTCGCAGTTAAGTAGCTAATACAAACATATACATATATATATATATATACATATCGCTAAGAACACAATACTATTATTAACAAATTGCGTTCTAGTCGCGCTCCGGTTTTAAATGCGTTTTTAATGCTCTGCATTTCATCCAGCCCCATAGACAGAGACACACACACACCTGTTTGCCTTTGTGACCCGGTTAAATGGGCTAACATACATTTTAAACAACTTACCGGAGTTGCATCTGGCTGGTGGTTAGTGCTGCTCAGTGGTGCCCATTGGTGGTCAATTTCATGCGTTCATACCTTCATTGTGGACACGCGCCGTTGACCGGGGACCAACGGGCCACGGACTTCTGGCCACGAGCCACGCATATTGAACAACTTCCGTTTCGGGCTTGAATCGCTACTCATTCACTGGCGTTTAATTGCCGAGTTAACCCAATGCACATAACACTTTGGCTAATTACCAATAACCGGACACACATACATATATCGGCAATCATATGCACACACATACATAGAAACATAGCAACAAATCAATTAGCCCACAAATACATACATGTGTATATATGTATACATATATATATATAGTACAATAAGGTACCTGATGATAATGAGTAATTCATCGATGCTAGTCGAATGATCAAATCATAAGTCGTTATGGTTAATCACAACTTGTGCAAAGCGTATGCACATTGCGCCCGCGAATTTTGGACCCTTACTGGGGTTGGGCAAATAGTAAAGTCAGTGTTTGGCCACATTGACAGTGAGCTGCGATTAGATAGATTTAAATCTATAGTTGAATTTAAACTGTGATCGCACTATTTATTATTAGTGATCACTCACTGTGTTTGTACAGTGAATCACCAATATCCTTTCTGTATTCTTCTAAAATGTTTGATTC
This sequence comes from Drosophila imparisetae, assembly GCA_035042265.1. Lineage (NCBI taxonomy): Eukaryota > Metazoa > Arthropoda > Insecta > Diptera > Drosophilidae > Drosophila > Drosophila imparisetae. The sequence goes on along the minus strand of JAWNLP010000215.1, from coordinate 250,845 downwards.
TGAGTCTTAATGTAAGCCATAATTACAAAGTCGCTATTAATCCTTAAACTAAATTATGATTTGAAATATCGACTGTCAAATAAAGCTGGAGATATAAAGGGATACATAGAGATCATAGATAATAGATGGTCGGCTTGATGGTCGTAAGCGTTGAGTCTTTGCATTATTCCGTGTGCAAAACGCATTCATATCGCTTATGCTTATGCGGGTTCGAGTCCCGCTGCAGGTGTTGTTTGGTAGTTTTAGTCTTCTTGTTCTTATTCTTCTACTATTAATCTCTTTGTCTTATCACTCTTTCTTTGAGATCTACCGGCAACCGTTAAAACCTAACCTAACCTAGATAATAGATCAAACAATCTGTAGTGAGCTTCAATACAATTAAACTAATAAGCTAGTCATGGCTAATCACGGCTTCAAACATGAAAATTATTCATTTTCTTAGCAACGAATTTCTCTAAGTGTACTTATGCTTAACAACTCTCCTCTGTAGTGCCTAGTTGGTCTGGTCCACTTAGGGATTGTTGCACGTTTGCTGTTCTATTTTTGATTTATATGCGCACATAAGGCGAACATTTTGGACAACGGCTGTGCACTGTCCAAATACATATATTTGTGTGTGTATACTATGTGTGTGTGTGTGTGTGGAAGTTCGTTCAGTTAGCGAACTCGTCGACTCATCTACTCCTCAATGGCTGTAGCATTTTGTCAGTGTCATGCCGCATAATTGTTGTCACTCATCCCATGCCAATGTATCATAGCCATTTGTATACGTACGTATTTCTATATCAACACACACACACACCACACAGCCATTCATCTGTTTGAAAATTGAAGCGTTCTAAAAATTCCAAGAATCTTTTCTAAGTAGCTTAGCTACCTGCCGAATCTGCCATTTACGCAGTTCTCGCAAAAACGAAATTCACAGAGACGGCGCTGTTGCTGCTGCTGCTGCTGCTTTATCTGCCTCATTAACTGCTTGGCAGAAGAGGGGCCGTCCAGCAGTATCTTATCAGCTAGCATTGGCAGTGTCAATTAGCTGCCCCTTCCCCTACCCCCCCCCCCCAGAGCAACCATTATGCTCTAACAAAACAAAAAATATAACTGAAATCTTCTTGTCGATTTGAGTTCAAAAAATTTAATTTTCTTCCGTAAAAGCTGTTATCAGTGGGCGACTATATAGTATATTAGTAGTGTACAGGGTATATCCTGAAGTCAGCATTTCATTCTTTCCGCGTCCGCACTTCCATCCCAGTGCTTGGCTAGAAATGAGCGACGCTATCACTGACCTTGCCAAAATTTGTCAAATGTATGTGTATGTGAACAAGTGTTTGCCTGAGCATGTGTACATTATTTATTGACATACCCTGTGTACAGGGTATGTTCATTCTACAGTACAATGCAGAATTACAACAAGTGTAGGAAATGTCGTCTCTATCAGTGCCATATTAGTAGACAGTTTCGAATATCTAGTATGTATAGTTTTGCATATTTACAGGGTATTTGTTAGTCGGGCACTTTGAATTAGAGCACTTCTATTTGATTCTTTTGTTGATTGTCAAAAAGCACAGTCTTAAAATCAAATTAAAAACCAAATAGAAATAATTCGCAGAGGTGGGCAGGTGCAGGGCTGGGCAAGGCACGGGTAGGGTGCGGCTAGGGCAGAACATGTAACGCTAACTGGAATGGGAACTAGCTCACCTACTTTCATACCTGAATCCCGATATATATGTATTCAAGTATGTATGTACATACATATATACATACATACATATGTATGTATGTAGGTGTTGGATGTTGCTAAGTCGACGCTGTGACGATGTCAACGTCAGCGGCGACGCTGGCGCTTATCAAACACGGAAGCTTTGCCGCATCTAGCAAACTAAACACACACACACACACACACACACACATACACACATATACACAAAAAACACACACACCTTACGCACACAAACGCACATATGCATAAGTTGAAGTTTGTCTTTTCGCTATTTTATATTATTTGTTTTTTTTTTGTTTTCATTTTCGCTTTAGTTTCGCTTTTATATTCTTTCATCGGGCTTGTAAATTAAATAAAGTGGGTTTGTGAGCCTACATATATATGTAAGGATGTATGTATATACATATGTGTGTGACACGTATGTAAATTAACTTTTATTTAATATATATATGTATGCACATAGATACACTGCCATGACAAGATCATATCTTTTGAAAACTGGAGCACATAATTAAGCAACTGTTAGCACAAGCTTTATATCTATACATGGGCCTACCCATGTATGTATATAGTCATGCATGTACATATGTCTCACTAATCAGCCCATCTAACTGTTTAGAAAGTATGACTAAGTCTGAGACTATTAATCCGCTGTCCAATTTTTGCACAGAGTCTCTCACAGAAAATCAGATAAAAAAAATTTTAACATCAGGTTATATAAATACATGTATATGTAGAAAGCAGCAGCAATTTATTGCTTAAATAAATTAAATCTGATTAGAAAGACGATTCGTTAATATGGATGCAAAGATATGTAGAAGCCTATTCGACACACTTCCAACTTCCAACAACTCATCAAGTACAAGTCAAGTCATGTGATCTCAAAACATTTGCCCGAATTCAGTGAATGAGCACAATCAGCGAATAAATTCCAGCTTCTAAGCATTTACCGCTTTGATTGATTTCGAAAATTGAAGAAGAGCATTCGAATGCCTCTGGATACCCAATAATATGTTCAAACCCTAATAATAATAAATCGTACAAACCGTCAACAAGAAGAGTAACACTTGTGATCTGTTTAGCTATAATACTTACATACATATGTTTGTAATGGCGGACCAGGTCAGGTTAGTTGATGCAAACACATCCAAAAATGTATATGTATGTTTTTGGGCTAACTACTTGAGATGTGTATTCAGTAAGTGGTCAGCCAGGTGCCGCTTGTCCCGTACCCACAGGTAGCAACAAAGGAAAATCCAACTAGAGCAAAAATTTGAGCTTATGGTACCGAAGATTTAATACCCTTGCCGACATTTTCGAATTTTCCAATTTTTAGCTACTATAATTTAATCTGCAAGCAATAGTACTAAAGTATTAAAAAAAAACAAAAACGATTTTCGACTTTTCTGTTGTAACCCAACAACACTAACGAGAGAGTAATAAAAAATATATACTGCATGCTCTGCAAGTGTATAAAAAAGAATCTGAAACCAACATTTTCATTGGTCAAACACATTTCTTTGATTACATTATAATAGACCAACTTTCGTTCAGAATCCAAATCGATATTATTTATTATTAAAGAACTATTGCGATACTTTTCTACAGGGCGATACAAAAACAACACAGTAATTATAATTCGCAACTATGGTAAAAACATAGATATGCTCCAGATCCAGCGATCGATGACTGCTCTGAGATAGTTGGGGTCTCTTTAATTAGAATATGACCGCAGCCACCAGCGAGAGCAGCATCGGCAACGACCATTAAATGTGTCAACGAGTGCTCGTAAATTTGATGAATGTGTATCTGCATCTGCAACTGTATATGTATCTGTATATGTGTCTGTTCAGCTGGGTATTTGATGGATTGATTGATATATATGCTGGTCCAACCCTCAATAGCATCAACATCAGACCAACTGTCGCACTGTGTGTGCGTGGGTAATCAAATGTCAGTCAGCCGGCCAGTCGCAGCAGCAACAGGCAGCAACAGGCTGCAACAGTTTGCGCAGTCTACAATTTTGAGGCTGAGATTGCGTGTGGCCCACAGACTCATAAATGTGTCGACTAATGGGCGGGCAAATGGATTTTTTATTATTTTGTGTGTGTGTGTGTATGTAATAGGCACAAAACCTAATAACAGTTCAAAGGCAAATTGCCATTTTGTGCGGCATGCGTTTTGGTCGCCTCAGCTGTCGAGATACAATATACAATAGGTATAGTTAGTAGCAGATACATACGGTAGCTGGGCAATTATGCACACATATGGCCAAGAGGCCAGCAGCTTGTCCTGATCGGTGACTAAGCCGACAACGCATCTTTTGCTCATTACACATGCTTGTCTCCCTCTCCCTCTCCCTGTCTCTCTCTCTCTTTCTCTCACACACACTCTGTGTGTGCTGGTGTTTTGTGTATCTCATAGATACATTGGCATCATTTTGCTTAGCTATAAATACGATTCTGGTGCTATTTCTATACAAAACGGCATTTATTTAGTAGCTCTCTGTATATATATGAAGAAATTTATTGCGAGCATATAGCTGCGTGCCATTTGTGCTTTGGCGTTTGCATATCTTCAAATGTATCTACGTATTTGCGCATATCTATTTGATTTTGCATTTGTTGTTAGTCTGAGTCTTGCTGTGGCGCTATTTCTGTATCCTCAACTGATACATACACCGCAAGAAAACAGCGCATTGTATTTGCATACGTGAGAGCAAGTTAGAAGTCAATCAAAGTCGACTAAAGCATCCGCTGCAAATGTATTTCATGGATACGCACATTATTCGAATGCAAAAGTATTGCATGCATAACTGCATGAATCTTGAATGCATATCCGCAAAAATTTACAAACTTCTCAAGAATTTCCAATTATTACCGAAATGAATTGTTTCGCGTTTTTCTAGCTGCTTGTGTTTGTGGATAAGAAAAACAAACTATCCAAGCATTTGTTTGTTTACTCTTTTAGTATGCCTATTAAAGATTTGCAAGAAAGAAAAAGAAGAAAAAACATAAATAAATAATCAACAAATTAGAAAGAAATGTAGCGGAGCAGAAGGAAGTAAAAAATCAAAAGGAAAGGAACGTGCGTAGCGATTTAGAAAATAGGTCAAATCTATTTCGGTCCGCACATAAAAATAAAATAAAACAAAGACAATAAAATAATGAAAAACAGCAAACGGTTGCTTTCTCAGCTTTCCTGTTGGCTTTACTGCCTTCTCTTCATATACTTTGATACCGCAGGTATCATAGTATATTGGTTTTGTGCAATGTCCATCCTGCTGTCTGTCCGTCTGTCCGTCACCCTTAGAGAAAGACACTTGAAACTTGGAACATAGAATGGTCTGCGCCCGCGTCAGACAACGTGTAAAAATGGGAATGGTTAGGAAATCGTAAAAAATCGATAATTGCAAATCGATAAAGTCGCACATCTCACACAATTTTAGGGCTACAGTCATAAATTTGGTTGGTAGCTTGTTAGCGATATCCTGCCAAGTTCGGCATGTGCCACCCCAGGCCACCCCGCCTTAAATTTTTAAATTGATATATCTTCCGCAGTTTTTGCATTATAGCCACGCCCACACCTGCGCTCATAGTCGCCAAGCCTATATTTCGGAAATTGTAAGTCGACAAGTCCGCATATCTTCCACAAATTGTAATGATAGATTGACCAAACTTGGCTTGATAACCTCCTCCAAAGATCGGCATATAAATTTTCGGACCATGCCCACACCCGCCGCCCCCAGGAAGTGCGGCCCCTGAATTTTACTGGTAACTGCACCAAGAGATCGACAAAAATTTAATAACCACGCCCAATTCGATGAAACCATATATTTCACACAATTTGAAAGCTATAGTCATCAAATCTGAAAGGTATATTGCTAGTAACAATTTGAGAAACAAATTTTGGTCCGCCCTCAAAAACAATAAAAGCGTAAACTTTGAAGGGACGCTACTTGGAAACTCTTCCAAAAATTTTGTTCGGCCCGCCTCCTAAATTCACAGAAGCCTATGTCTACCGCAATTTTAAAGGCAAACTTGGACGGTATTTGCTGGCTACACCCAACCTGGTATTCGCTACCTGTTAGCAGCTGATATTACTTATGGTATCAAAGTATTTCGCAGTCGGTTACGCCGGACTGCAACATTCTCTCTTGCTTTTATTTATTTATTTTTTCGTTTTTTTCTTGTATCTTTTCCTTTGGCTCCTTAGTATTTGTTGGCACCTTTGTTGTGGAAAATTTTTTGGCGCGCTGATCTCATGGCAGCATACGAATATCTAAACGTTGTTGCCAGGTCGCCGCTGATGATGAATCCAAAATTTAATATTTTCTATTTCAAATTGGCTCAGCTGTGGCAGCCATATTTGCAGAGACAACCTCAGCTAATCTCACTCGCCAAAATACCCAACTCAAATTCAAATCTAAACCGTCCTTGATTTATTTTTCAAATTTCAATGATAAACACTTCAAATGCGATATTGGGCCATTAGATACTTATTTTGGAAGCGGAGGCTCAGTGGCTGTGCGTCAATATGATTAATGATCTAAACTTTTTACCGACCACAGTAATAAAACAACAGATGTAAGAAAAGTAAATTAAATAAGGTTTATTGGTTTAAAAAGGCTGATTTTTAGATTTGGCATATAATATACCAACTGAAAAATTCCTAATGGAAAAATAAAATAAATCTGAATTATACCACAAATATAATAATTAATTGCTTATCTTGATAGAGTTGGATGAGTTATATAACCAAGCAAGAGGAGTCCGTTCACTACACAGACAAGGTTAAGGGGTCCGTTTCAATTCCTGGTATGATAGTAGTTTACTACACATCTAGACAGAAAAATATGTGTGAAGACAATAACCTAATAAAAAATAAATAATACAATTTAAATATCATGTATAAAAAGAATTTATTAATTTGTGTCTTAAGGAAAATTCGGAGTCTCTGGCTGAAGATAACATTGTTTTTGTCACATTTCTGTGTTAAAAGTACTTTGATACAGTGCTGAAGAATGTACAATTGCATAGCCCACATCAATTTGTCGATCCAAGAACAGCAACCGATGTTCTTGGCCAAATGTGATCCTTTTAAGTATTATTATTATTATAATTGGGAGAAAAACTTGCACTGCGACCTATAAGGTCTGTTGTGCCCCCTTTCTGAGCCAACAGCTCTTCCATCAGTCCCAGCTCCTGCACGAATGCCAGGATTTTTGTTGGGTTGAGGGTTTCTATGTCCTTATGCCTCAGGATATGCTGCCCTAGGATGCTGCATCTTTTCCTGATTAAGGCGACGCACTCTGCTAGGATGTGCGTTGAGTCCACAATGTCCACAAAACCTGCATGCATCGCTACTATAAATACCTAATTTGGTTAGGCGACTTCTCAGTCTACAGTGTCCCGTCAATAGACCGGTGAGTATCCTGAGCCTGTTCTTTCCCATGGATATTACTTGCTTAAATCGTTTTTGATTATAGCCACCTAAAAGACTCTTGGCTTGTCGGAGTCCTTTTAAGTATATTCAATAGCGATTTACGGATGGGGAAAATCTTTGCATTGGTTAAAGACTGTAACGAATCAGAGGGTGCCACTACCTTTGCATTAGTAGGCAAATGAATCTTTGATTCATTACTTTCATTAAATTACATATATAATTAGCTTCTTTAGTTGGAAACCAATCGACACTAACTAATATTTATGTTATGGAGTCGGTGACCATTCATTTCTAATCTTTGTTTAAAAACTCTTAAATACTCTGCAATGCTTGTAAATAATTATTAACGGACGATATAAATACATTTTGACAACATTTGCTAAATTTGTCATTTACCTTTAAGGATGTCGTTGAATAAAAGAGATACAACCATTGCAATTGGACGAGTTGACTTTTATAAATGTTTAAGCAAACAACACTGCAATCAATGCCTCAATGCATACAGGATATGCTTTCAGGCCAAATTCCACTTGTCATCCTGTCCGCTCCGTGTGTGCTGACAAATGCTTTGCTCACAATTGAAATACTGTTTGACACTGGCCATGACATATGCACGTTTGTTTGTGTGCACACTCGTACTAAGAACTATATATATCCACATATATATGTACGTATATATCACACAAATGAAAAACTCTGCTTGTCTGCCCATCTGTCAGCAGGGACATCACCTGTGTGCATCGTCCACTTTTCGACCGTGTGACAAATCGCATGAGAAAGCATAGGTGGAAAATTGTCAACTTCTTGTTTTCACTTTTAGTGAAAAATAAGATACGGAAAAGTGCTTTATACAATTTTCTGTCGACTAATTGCTATTATTTAGTTTTCTTTGGGTTTTCTTGTAATTGTCTATATTCCTCAGATACCTATAATGCAGGTTAAAAATAAGGCAAACTCAAACTCATTTGGAGTTTGGAAATGTTGTTCACCATTTTCTCGCTTTGGAAATATCCTGAAATACCCTTCATAGAGTCGGTCTTCCCTACACTGTTTTGTACATTCTTTCTTCCTTTCCCACTGAGCTATTAATTGTTGATGGTATTTTATAGAACGTTCATTTTATCTGCACCTTCTCACATTAAATTATCAAAAGATGCACAGTTGCAGTTGCAGTTGCAGTTGCACTTGCATTGCTTCCTAGAATTGTTTTAATTTTTGGCTGGCATATCAGCTTTGGGATTTTATGACCAGCAATGGTGAAGTGGAAATGTCATAAAAACAGGGCATCCATAAAAACGAGGTAATGCAGCGTGAAACTAAATAATATACTCATATATATACGATAACTATGGAAATACACTGAGAGAAAAAAATCGATAATAAGCAAATAAAATAAAGGCAGATTAAATGTGAACTGTGAATTGAGCAATCAATATACATGGGAATGAAAAGATTTAGAACCGACAACAAAAACTTCACAATTCGCGACTGAATCTGGATTACAAATATTGTTTATTCCATAGATTAATAGATCTAACTAAATAAATATAATAATGCAATTTCTCTTATTCGTGACAGACTTGTATTTAGCTTCTCGCAGTGTAAATTTGTAATGGCATAGCCAGCAAAAGAGTGCGCTCAGGTCATAAAACTTGTGATCATAGATCTATTGAAGTATCTGTGTGCATACTGATGCATAGAGGGAAGGGAAACATCCCGCATGCATTTTAACGAGCCCTGACATCTTGTCATCTTTATCATTTGGCAACTATATAAAAAAAACTTAGCTGACTGGCACCCTACCTGGTTTCACTTCCAATGCACCTGCTGCATTCACAATTTTTTTGATCGAACATTGCGATTACTGCACTATTATCATTATTATTATATCAAAACAAGCCTATTTCCGAAAGTGTGTGTGTGTGTGTGTATGTGTGTGTGTGTGTAGAGTTAATTGCACACATTATTAGTGTTGTGACGACCGGGAAATTACCAAACGTATCGCAATGCGGCTGACTAATTGGAGTCCCCCTTCCTTCCTTCCGATCCCAACCCGACCCAACGCTTGGCAGCCACGTAAATGTGGGTTTCGTTGTCTGGCCCCCATCCAGCCGCCTAGCTCTAAGCATTTATGATAAATTGGCCCATTTGCATGTTTATTTGGTCTTTCAATTTATAATTACTTCTTTGAATGGCGAATTCGTATGACAAATGCATGACAATAAAAAAAATATTCAAGTGGAACAAATGCTGAGAAAAAAAAGAAATTATTTTGAAGAAGCAATTTTTAAAAATTGAAAGATGAATACCAAAACTTTTACTTAGATTCTTAATAAATTTATACGATTTAATGCATGTATTACAAAACGGAAAAGAAATATTTGCAAAATTTGTCAAGTGTATTTTTTATTCGTTATTTAAAGTCAATCATTACATTATTTTTAATAGAAAATCATCTTTTTTTTAATATTTGACGGAATTGTTCGCATAGATTTCGTTGCATGAAATTGGAAAATTAAATTGCAATTCAATTGAAATTTTGGTATAAATGTTTAAAGTGCAATCATTTCAGTTTAGGTGTCCGGAAAACAAGTGGAATATATGGAATCTCTGCCACAAGAACAACTGCAGCCGCTTCTGCCAGCTCTTCGAGGGTTGCACGCCATGCCGCCTTCAGCTCTTTACATACGTCTTCTTTTTGGTGCTGGGTTTGAGTGTAACTGGCGTCTATCGCAGCATTTCCCAAATTGTGCACATCTGTTATGTGCCCAACCATTCAATTCACATGTGTCGATCCCGCAAGTTTTTCATCTTAGATATTAAGCAAATACGCCAGGCACGGGTACTGGGCGCCATTGTAATGGGCTATGCCTGGATGATGATGATCTATGCACTAATCAACGTGAGTCTAATTGAGTTTTATATATATAATCCAAACCTTCTCTTTCTCTGTGTTATGATAACCAAATGTTTGTCTTAGATTGCTCCTCATATTCCAATTAAACAACTTAACAATTAGCAAAACTTTTTTTATTCCTTTACAATTCTAAAATCGCAAAACAGAAAAATCATCGGAGAATATAAATCACGTGTACAAATAATAATATTCTTATCATTGAAGGTATCTTAATCATTCTTATTAATAAATAATTTTATCATATTATTGACAAATTCTTATCAGCATCGTTGTGTGACTAAAATTCGAATATATTCAAATGCAACCCGCTATTAATTATCATTAATCGAAAATTTTTTTATTTTTTTTATAGATTTTGTTAAGGTTATTTATCTACCTTTACTGGCACAAATGTTATTAGATGTTTTGGTTGTACGTTTTTAGTGATACTGTTATTATTGTTTAGATTCAACCGGCCTTCATAACACCATGGTTGCAACTGAAATCGATATTACTTGGAATCGAGCTTCTAATTTGCCTGATCGATGTCCTTAACGGCCGAGTGCCACTGTGTTTGAGTGCCGTCTATCCAAAGTTGCTGCTCCTCGGCACAATGGCCCTGGTTAACTGCATCAAGACGGTCTTCGAGGATGCAATCGAACAAAATATGGTCAATGCAGTACGAGTTTGGCAAGGAATCGACTTTCGTAAAATACAACTGAACTGAACTGAACTGAACTAAACTGAGCTGAGGTCCACAGAACACAATTCAGCACAACTCAAGCTGTGGCACCCTTTGTATGTCCCATTAAATCGAATGGTTATCATTAAAAATGTGGAGGCACTACCTAATTGTATCAAACTGACTTCACCTCTTTGCGTTTCCATCTCTGTCTCTGTTTCGCCACTCTATCTATCTTTCTCTCTTTCTCGCTTTCTCTAGTGTGCAGCACATTTAGCTTGCTGGTGGCTGTTGCCTGCATTAAGCTCAATTAAGCCACACGCAGCTTGACTGACATCCTCGTGCGGACCTTAATCAGTAACCATGTGGCAGGTACAGCTTCAGCTACAGGTATACCAAGGCCCGTGCCTAGTAAGCACCTTGCAACCAAACCAATTCTCAAAATTGCCCTGTCTTAAGCATGTACATATCTGTGGCACATGCTCGGTAAGTATGTGTGTGTGTGTGTGGCTTATTGTAGCCTACGCTCAGGTACTATAACTTTGTCAAATTACTTGCCACATAGCATACGGAAAATGATTTGGACATATATATGAGGATTGAGCGGCATTTTTGTTGTTACCACGAGGTACCATAGTATGTACCTTTCCATTATAGCTTACTGATGGAAATCTTAATTCATTTGCTAAAAGTGGTAGCTGGACTTAAAAGGTTTAAGTATATATAACTATATTGTATTTAACAGAAAACCCAAATTGATGGATTTTAAAAACCAAAAAAATAAAACTGAAAATATTTTCTATTTAGTAATATGCTCACAATAATAACCACTTATAAAAGCAGAAAATAAAACCAGATAAAACCATAAATCGTTAAACATCTGAGCAGCAAGGGCATAAAATATTCGTTGGGTGTGCAAGCGAAAGTTTGTCTGCCCATATTGAGGAATTGCAGCTGTCCGACTTGCAAGCTGCAAGCTTGCTGCCGAAATCTATAAGCAATTAAAATTAAAACAAAAAACAGAAGAAGAAACAAGTAAGAGTGCTGTAGTCGAGTGAGAGCGACTACGAAATACCCTGAACCCAGTTTTATTGCCAAATTTCCCTTTAAAAAGTCTCACCCAAATGTGAGAAGGTCTTCAAGTGCACTCTTTTCTCATGGCAGGCATAGGGACTGCAGCACAAGCTCGATCTGACCCGAACTGACTGGTCACAAACACGTGCACAAACACACATACACGCAATCGTAGGTAAAGGGTCTCTGCAGAATACACACAAAAACATATTGACGCTCGCGGCGATTATCATGCCATCTCTTTCTCACACATGCGCTCGCACATTTAGGCGGCTGCTGATAGAAATGAGATCAATATGGGAATATATTTTCGACTATAGCTTGAGTGTTTCTTCTCCGATCCTTATGAAATTTAAGCAATTAATCAATAATATGCATATGCTTAGTATGTAATAATTAGAAGATTCTGCCTTTAAAATTGAGACAATTATTGCAATCAGAAATCGAAATGTATCGATATTCCAGAAGCGAAGGCAGTTATCGATAAGATAAAGCAAATTTCATCATTTCATTACTCCGAATCTGAAGTCTCCAGCTCTTATAGTCTCTGAGATCCGCGTGTTCATACAGGCAGACGGACATGGCTATATCAACTTGACTTGACGCTGATCAAGAATGTATATACTTTATGGGATGCATCCTCCTGCCAGTTACGTACATTTGCACAAAACCGTTATACCCTTTTTACCCATTTTTAATGGGTTCAGGGTATAAAAACGCCAAATTAAAACATAGCCTGCGTGTTTAACAAGAGGGTTAAAAGCCGCTGAGCCAGTTATGTGACATTTACTGATAGCTGACGATTGCAGAGCAGCCAGGCAGCAGCGTCAGTTGACGGTTGCCACCTGTACTTACCTTGTGCCACCCCCAACTATCCCAGGCCCGCCCCAGGCACGCCCCCGCTACAAAAGGAGCTTAACTTGTTTGCCTGTTAAAAAAGTACACTTTTTTTTTGTTTTGGCTCTTGGCTTCTTTTTATTAACTTTTCTGATGCTTTCCGGGGCATTTTGGACAACTTCCTTAAGCTCTCTATATTAACAATATTGCAATCTGTGTGTCTATTTTTTCTTTGCCATACAAGAAGGTATATAATTTTATTTTTTGTTTTATTAATTGTTTTTTTTTTGTTTTTTTGGGTAAGTGTTACATGTATATTGTATATACATTACATTTGTATATAAGGTATAGAAAAGTTATACATAAAGGCATATGCATAATTTCTTATAATGTCCTGTGTACTTTACAGACCGAACATTTATTAGTAAATATCATATTGTAAATATTTACAAAATCTCTTCATACATAAATGTATACCAAATAATTTTTAATTAATTTTTGTATTTTTGCGTTTCTTCATATATATTATTTTTCTTACATGCATATATTTATATACATTTTTTTTATTAAATAATAAATAACTATTTGAAGCCGGGCTAATTGTATTTTATATATTCATAATTAATATTAGTATTATTAAGGCTGTTGTGTATTTTCGGCAACAGATCAAAGATCATTAGCGTGCTCCTAAGTATATATGTATATATATATATATTATATAGTTATGGTTTTCTTTACAATGTCTTGCAATCAGCAATCAGCAAAAAACATAGCATGAATTCGAAAAACAAGGCGGTTTTCTATGTCTGTTTTGTACTCTTGATTTGCATTGCTGTTGAAGTGTATGTTTGTTGAAGTGCGCTTGGTATAATGGTCAAGGTTAATGTCTAGAAAAATCTCCAGAAGTGCTGTTCGTACTTAGTTAACTCAAATCAAATTCAATCTATAAATTAACAAATTATGTACGACGCCAAACAGTGACAGCAATAAGTATGAACACACATATGTACATATGTACATACCCACTACTTATGGGCGCACAATCCAAAATGCGCTTGTAGCAGAGGCGTTTAAATTTATGATTTAAAATATATTTAGACGATAAATCCGCAAACAAAAAAAATAAACAAAAAAAAAAACGAAAAAAATTAATGGAAGATGAAACGAACGAAAATATCATAAAATGAAACAAAGTAAAACTAAATGAAACTTAATGACTGCAATGCTACAGAGTCCAACTAGTCACAGTGATGCTGTGTTTAGCCTATAGTCACTACCATATCGCTAAGAACCTTTTTTGTTCGATTTTGGTTATTGCAATATGTTTAAAGCAAGAAAACTTGGTTAATATCAAATAAAACAAATCATAGAAAGAAGAAGATATATATCTTATCATTATATAATCAATCTTAGTTACAATATGCGTGATGTTTTTCGTAAGCATTGGATAAATTAAATCGCGCATAAATAGTTTTAATGTATTTATATTTTGTGTCGTCTTGATAGTTGTTTATTTGTTATCCTATTAGTGAATCCTTATCCTTATCCTATTGCATAGATAAAATTTCATATTGAGAACTCTGTAAATCAATTTAAATAGCGGCTGATATAGCCAATTCAGCCAAGCTTAAGCGGCATCACTGATACGTAGTCAAAGCGATCAGCGCGAAAAGCAGTAAGGAATAACAACAGAGACAAGGGCAACAACACAGACCGGCAAACGAAATCGTGAAACAAAAACAAAGATAAACAAAACACAAAAACGCAACAGAGCCGCAGATCAGCGCAGCAACGAAGCGGCGCAGCAGCTCTGCCGGGCGTGACCTTCACCCAATAAAACGACTGATCGCGGTCAGAGTGTACAAAATTTGCAGTTAAACACAATTACGCCAGTTTTGTCTCTTTCTGTGTGCCTGTCAGCTTTTGTTTTCGTATGTGTGTGTGTGTGCGTTTTTTTTTTATTATTTTTATTTATTGTTTTTACTGACAGCCCGCCGGCAACTATTGTAAATGTGTATGCGCATAATATTTGCTAGGGTTTATGTTGGCCACTACAGGTAATAGCGATGTGCAGTTGCGCTCAAAATACTTAATGCTGAGACAAAAGTAGCTGGTTGCTATCTACAACAACATAAAACAGCATTCTTCGAAAATGCTTATGTATATGGTGTATTTATATTAATAACATTATCGAAATGTTGAGATTAGCGCAAATTCATTGCTGCGCTTTTATTACAGTTCGGCATGCTCCATTTTAAAGTTAACCCAAAATATTTGCATATATTTTTATTATTATATATATTTTATATATATATATAGTAAAAAACGAAAGAAATAAATGTACTCGCAGCAGCAACAATTAACAAAATAAAAAAACAAATAAGTGTGCCAAAGTTGAGAGAGCCCGACTTGGAGATACCCTAGATACTTGTTGCTTATTACAATCCAACATGTAGATCAATATTATTTATGTCTATCTATAAATAGTATAAATATGCAAAGATATATTTATACAAAGATACAGAGTTGTATTCTTATTGGAAATCGAAATTCAGAATGAAGATATTGAAAAAAATAAATAAAATTAATGACAGGCAGAATGTCGACATATCCAAATTCATTAGATTACTACTATATATTATATGACAAATATGTCAACACCCCAAAGTAAATCGATAATAATGTATAGGGTATCTGCTAGCCGAACACTGTTGTGCTTAGCATTGTTTTGTTTTTTGTTGTATTATCGTTGTTTCTGTATCTTGTTTTTGTTGCTGCTTGTCTCTGGGTTGTTTTTTTTTGTCTCCCGCGCACATATTCAGCGACCGGCTTTTCTCGTCGTTGTTGTTGTTTATTTATTGTATTTGCCGGCAAAACAATTTCTTGCTTTATTGTTTATTGCTGCGGCCATTGTTGTTGTTGTTTCATGTTGGCGCGACACATTAAAAGTGAAAACAAAAGCAAAAGCAGGCACAGCATTAAATGAATTAAATAAACTTCTGGTGTGAAAATTATATTCTCTGGGCCGGCCATGGGGCGTGGTACCGCACATATATATATATATATATATATCTATGTACATAAATATGTTTACGTTTGTTAACCCGGGTCGTGCACAGCCAGCCACTCACTGCACTTGATTAGAAACGGCGACAAAATCCAATTGGATTCCCACTCTGCCGCGAAAACAATGGCGAGCTGATGATGAGCAGAGTGCTGTGGGCAGAAGGGAGGTGGTGGGGAAGGGAGATGGCAGCTGCACGAGAGAATGAAATGCAATCACTTTGACGTGAATCATTGACTGAATGAATGACGAATTCTCGCTGCTGTGGCAATCAACTTAAATGGGTTAACTCTACGACACAAAAATAACAAAATCACATCATCATTATTTTGATCAGCACCAAACTGTTGACTGATTTCCCATTTATACACATATATATATTTAAAAACAAGAATAATAACTGTTGACTTTGGTAAATAAAACCAGTTATTCATACAGGGACTCATCTCTCAGCCGAATGATTATTTCTATGGCCGTTTTATGATGCAATAACCCGATCCAGCCAGCCGCGACATGTGCACTACTATCATCTGCAGCAAGGAGACAACGGATGTGGGCCAAGTTTGATGTAGGCCAGGTTTGATGCGGCATAAGAGGAGTGAGGTTGTATAAAATATCCTCTGCATTGCAATAAAATAAAAGAAAAATAAAGAATTGAGAAATAAAAACAAGCAAAGAATTTGATTTTTCTTGGTATGTTCAAATATTTATTATAAAATTTTATAAGCATAAATTTTGACAAAAAAAGAAGTAATAATTAAACATTTTGTATCTATGTTATATCAATATATACATATAAGAATATATATATATATAATCTATATATATATATATCAATATATATATATATATATATATATATAGATATATGCATTTATTAAATACATATTTGTTTAGCGAAAAATGGTGTTTCAATTAATATAAGTAACTAAATAACGAGTTAAAATTATTGAATATAATTATATAAGATAGCATATATATATTTTTTCTTTACATAATATAGTATGATTAAATATTTTGTATATTATTTAATAAATCAAGCAAAAATAACATACCAAATAAAAAAAGTAGTAAATGGATTAAAAACCAAATTGAACAATTTCCAAAAACAAAAAATTGTTTTCCCAAGTTTGATTTTATATATTTTTTCATTTTCTTTTTTGTTTTTTGGGGGAGGGGGGTATTTCATTGGTTTTTCAGTAACGTTAACAGCTATATATATATATATATATATATATACCATAATTAAATATATATTTATGTATATGTATATCTGTCCATAATATGTGTATAAAAATTGTAAAATAAAAATTTCTAAACATAAAAGTGTTTATGTGCAACAGCTACTTGTTGCAACATTGTTTTTTTTTTGTATTTAGTTTTTTGTTTTTTTTTTTAATATTTGCGAGGATTTAGAGGTTTTGGTTGTAGTTGTTGTTGTATTTTTGTTAATTTGCGATTTTCACTTGGTTTTAAAAACAATAATAAAAAAATTACTTTTAAATAAAAGAAAGCAAAAAACATTTGTTTAGTTATCTCAAATGCAAAAGTTTACATTTTTCTTCTTTTTTGTAATTTTTTGGATTAACAGACAATAGTTTAAATTGCGCTTTGCAACTGATTTGTATCCTTTGTTATTGTTTTTTTTTTTTTTTTTTTGGGCATATTTTGCTGTTTTCTTTTTTTGTTTTTGTTTTGTTTGTTTGTGTGTTTTTTTTATTGTTGCATATAAATTTGTACGGTTTTCAAATTGTATTTAAACTCTGTATTTGTATTTTATGTACTATAGGAAACAAGGTGCATTCGTATTTTTTGTTGGCTTTGTCTATGTGTGTATTTGTGTGTGTGTATATGTGTGTATGTGTGTGTGTGTGTATGTGTGTGTGTATGTGTGTGTGTGTGTGTATGTGTGTGTATGTGTGTGTGTGTATGTATATAATTCAATATGCATGTGTGTGAGTTTGTTTGTAGTTGTGTTGTTGTTGTACAATGTTATGCTTAGCTTAAGCCTATTGCTCTATGTGGCGTGTTCATCATAACCCGGATTTATTGGTTCTATTTTTATGTTTGTAATTTGGTTTTTCAACTGACTTCTTCTAGTGTAAATGTAAGAAAATATTTTATATTTTAAGCGATTTTTTTTGTTGTTTTTTTTCTTTTTTTTTGTAACTAGCATTTAACGAGATTTCTATTTACAGTGGTTAAACAACAAACAAAAAAATACGTATTTTCTCTTCTTAATTTGATTTATATTTTTCGCTTATGTGCAAACAATTTTTTTCTTTCCTTCGTTTGTATTGAATAAATTGCTTAAATAATATAACAATTTTATGTTTGATTAATATTTTAATATCGCATTAAATAAAGTGTAAATTTATATATATATAAATGTTTATATAATATAAAAAGAAGAATATATGTATTTGCATATAATATACAATTGTATTATGTATAATTGGCATTTTTTTTAAGGGGGGGGGGGGGAGTGGTTTTTCTTATTTAGTTATTTATAATATATATATATATATATATGTGTGTGTGTGTGTGTGTGGCAGCTCAAGTATAATAAATTTAATTGTTTTACTTTCGTCTATTTACATGCGAGATGGGAGTGACTGCACGCCTCGAGAAAATAAATGAAAATTGTCCCAGCAATTCTTGTACAATGGCAGCCCCGCCTCCACGATTGCTTATATAATATAGGTTAGGAACCCAGATATATATATATATATATATATTTATAAATCCCAGGCAAAACATCAAGTGAATATACACATACACATATATATGTGTGTGTTTAAGTGAGTATATATATAAAAATGTACAATGAAAATATAAAATATTAGTACAATTTTTTCGAAATTATGTGCACTAAAAAAAAAAAAATTGAAAAATGAAAAGTGAAAAATGATGCTAATTATTTACTCACTAATTTCGTTTAAACGTCGCTATAAATGGTATCATATCATATCATATATGTGTATGTAACTCTGTATATTTAGTTGTACTAGCTTGCTAATAGTATCGAGTTAGTTAGTGTATTTCGTGTTTCTTGTTGTGGTTGTCATCGTTTATCAAAAAGCCAACTAAACCTAAATAACATTTTTCGTATCAAGTTTTTTTCTTCTTTTTTTTATCAATTTTTTCAATCCTTTTTTTCATTCGTTTCAACTTCATTGTTAGTATTGGAAAAACGAAATTTGCTTCGCTCCTAACTAAATCAAACATTCTAGTAGTATGTATATGTGTATTGTAAATATTTTATTGTATATATATATATATATATATATATATATATATAGCAAAAATCGACAGTTGAACAGCTGGCAAACTTAGCAGCCAAAAATTGATTTCTTTCCTTCTTTTTCCAGTTTTTTTGTTGTTTTTTTTCGGGTTTTTCTCATTTGTTTTGTGTAAATGTATTTGTGTATTTCTAACAGTAATATTCTATAGCTCCTATATCATCGTTGTAATTCTATTTTGAATAGTTTTCGTATTTTCATCATCTTCTTCTTCATCCCTGCTGCTTCCAATTTCGATTTTGCGCATTTCATATGCATAGTTAAAAATTTGTTAAATACGTGCCTCCTAAGAATTAGTGTATATATATATATATATATAGTATAGCAATTATATGGACCAAAAAAGCAAATACATTTTTTGCATATGAAAAATAAAGGAAAAAACTAAGAGAAAACTATTTCAGTAGATCAATTCATATCGAAATGATATATAAACGGGGATTGAATAAAACCCGCATTATATTTCTATATAGGCAGTAAAAGTTGTTTAAGCGTTTGCTTTCTATTTTGTGTGCGTGTGTGTGTGTTTTTCGTTGCATATGTTGGGAAAGCTATGCACATTGCACCGTTATTGAGGGGCGATAACATTGAGTGCCATCGATTTGAAAAAATAAGCGTTCTTAAGGCGTCATTTGTTGTCGTCGTTCTGCTATCTAAGGATGTGTAAGGATGTGTACCGTACAGAAAATAACTAAACGGATGCAATTACCAACTAAAAAATACATAGAAGTTTGTTACCAACAAAATATATAATCACTATACAGCTAATTGTATAAAAAATGTTTATATATATATATATATATATATATATATATACTTATACATATTTGCATAGATTGTAACCCGTCTGGTTCTAAATCTGAACCGTCTAAAGGCAGGTTTTGAAGTAATCCCACCCTGTGCAAAGTGAGTTAGCCGAGATTGTCCACCAATGAGAACCAGACGTGTCACAACAAGTTGTTATCTAACTATATATATGTTTATATATATATATTTATGTATAAGGGATAGTAATTTTGTATTGGTACTAAATATATATTTATGTAGAAGGGATAGTAACTTTGTATTGGTACTAAATATATATTTATAAATTGTTTTTGCTTACTTTGTAGATTTGCATTTCACATTTCATTTGCTCTCCTCCTCCTCTTATAACTTCCAACTCTTCACCTGCTGACTCTCTCTATTCCACTTTGTCTCCCTCTGCCTCTTAACTGACTTTTAGCGAGGACACGCTCTCTAATGCCCGCCTATGCCAAGCTGAGAGAATGCTCTGTTTCGCTCTCGCTCTCTCTTCTCTCTTTCGCGCAGTTTGCGTGCATTTTTTTCTCTTCTTTTTTTACTGTGTAGTGGCTCATTCGTTGCAACTTTGTCTGTTTTCCGTATCCGCTTTTTATGTTTTTGTAGTGTTTTTTTTTCTTCATGTGTTTGGTTCTTGTCCTGGTTTTTTTTAAATTTGTTTTGTTTTTGTTATTAATTTCATTGTTAAGTATAAGTGTATATATCTAAGCATAAGTATATATGTATATATGTACAACCAAATATAGGGAAAAACTAAAGCATAAGACTTGCACGCGCATACATACATATATATATATGCATATATATACATCGCTTTTACGCCTTTCTCTCTAATTCTACATTCGTTATCAACATTTCCTTTATAGTTTTGCTTCCAACTTGCATTTTGCTTTCTTCAAAAATATATAAAAAATATCACATTAAAGAAATCCAATTTAAATAACTATGTTACAAGTATATAGAGCAGTAGCATCTAAGCCTAGGCCGAAAGCTACAAAAAAAAAGTTAAATCTACAATATAAATATATATATCTCGATATATAGTGCTAAGCTATTCCATCCCGCGATCGTTCGTTCAAAAAAAAAAAAAAAATAAAAAAAAAAATACAAAAAGCATCTTCATTATTCTTATCATTATGTTATTATTATCATCATCATCATCAACGAGACCTAGTCGTTCGTATGCTCTAATGGCTAATACTAAAAACTGATATTGAAGTTCAAAAAGTGCTTATGTGAGCCTAAGTCAAAAAAATACACTAAAAAAAATATATATAATTATAAATAAACAACATTTTTCTCATGTCATCAATTTTCTTTTTCTTTTCATTTTCTTTTGCTTGTCAAATCGATTGGAAACGAATCGATTGCTCGAGACTTGCAAACGTGTTTTATCCAAAAGCTGCACACACACTCTCTCCCTCTCTCTCCCCCCCTCGCTCTATTACTTACGGATGCTATCGTCAGTCGATGGCGGTGGCATTCTTGCTCTGACGCAGACGCGCTAGCCTCTCCTGCAGCTGCTTGAGGTTGGTCTTCATCTGTTGACGCTTGAGGATGAGGCTGTGCTCCTCGCTGGTGAGGTGCTCGCACAATTTGGCCGCCTCACGCAATATATTGACCTTGGGGGCACGCTCCTTGTCCCGTATATTGGGTATCTGCTTCTTCAGTGCCTCGAACAGATTCTTGAGTCCGATGCGACGCTGACGCTCCATATCGTTGTGCAGATTACGCTTCTCAATCGTATCCACCTCATCCAGACTAAGCTGACGATTTAATGCACTGCTGCTGCTGATACCGTTGTTATTGTTGTTGTTGCTGCTGCTGATGTTGCTGCTGCTGATGCTGATGTTGCTGCTGCTGTTGCTGATAGTGCTGCTGGTGACTGCGCCGCCGCTGTTTCCACTGCTGCTGGTGCTGCAACTGCTGTTGTTGCCAACGGGAATTCGTGGCTTTAAATAGACATCATCCTTGAGTTCGCTGCTTAGCGCGTAAGCCGAGTAGTTCATCTTCTTGACGCGACTCTTCTTGGCCGCCGCCAAGCTGTGCAACGACGATGACGACGACTTGATGCCCTTGATGGAGGAATAGACACGACCCGATGATGTCGCTGCACAATCGTTCATGCAATAGCGCTTGCGGCTCTTGCCCTTGCAATCGACGGCCGTCATTGCTGCTGCTGATGTGCACTCGCTACTACTGCTGCTGCTGCTGCTGCTACTACTGCTGCTGCTGCTGCTGCTACTACTACTGCTGCTGCTGCTCTTCGACAAGCTGACCGGTGAGTAGACGGCTGCGGCGCCGACATCAGAGCGCTGATAGGGCGTGCTCGACGGCGATGGGTAGCGCGAATTGACAACGGATTTAACGGGACTGTTGCTGGCCGGCGTATAAGGTAGATCGAACTGAGCGATTCTCGATTTTTGTGGGATGCAAGCACCGCTCGAGATTTTGTTGGCGACCTTCGTTTGAAGAGCGCGACGATCACGATCCGATGGATTTGTGGGTAGCTTCTTGTCATTGAGTGAGACAACATCGATTTCCTCTTCTGCAGCCGACAAAAAGACAGTGAGAGAGAGAGTGTGTAATTAGTAACGAGTAGCGAGTAACTTCTGATTTGTAATATATAATATAATACAAAAAATATACATATAAATATAAATATATATATAAATATAGATAACAGTGGTAATATGTCGTGTAACAATTAAAGGTAAAGATAAAAAGTAACGAGTAAAGGGTGACGCTTATGGAGTGACGAGTAATGCTAAACGAGTGTGTTGAGATATAGTATGAATTAAGCATTCACACAAAATCCATTGGCAGACAAGGATCAAGAACCACACACAATAACGAGTTACGACTAACGAGTAAATATTAACGACCGATGAGTCCCAGACTAACATGGGTCAAGAACCACACATAGTAACAAGCGACGAGTAAGAAGTGACGACTGACGAGTAACGAGTAAAAAGTAACGTGTAACGTGTGCTGAAAATGTTGATTTGTATATTGATTCTTTGTTGGTTTCAAGAAAGCCCTGCAAATGTCGCGCCGAATGTCAACGACAGTTCAATGACTACACCACACAGCACAGAAACATGATGATGTCATTGTGTTTGGTGGGTGAGTGGGTGGATAGTGTGGGTGGTAGGTTGGCTAGTTGTGCCCTACGCAAAGCGGATTAGTGTGTCAACGTTGTGAGAGACAAGTGGCTTGACGCCACTCTTGCAGCACAGTATCAGAATTCAGGAAGCAATAGATTTGCCGTCACACAGACAATGAACAAACACACACACAGAATAAACCACCCTAAACCCAAACCCAAACCAAAATGAAGGCAACATTAAACAGTCTATTGACGTCGAATGCAATATGCTTCAAGCGGTGGGTGGTTGTTGGGTGGGTGTGTGGGCATAGATCGCTAAAGCTGATAACGTACATATACGCAAATGTCGTTTTTTTTTATTTAGTTTGCATTTGCTCTGTTGCTGCGAGCTCTCTCTTCTGCTCTCCCACTCTCTCTTGCTCTGTGTGTGCCGCCGCCCAACCCGCCTCCTTGTCTTCCACGGAATGGATTTCCAGCTTCCGTTGTTAATTTGGCGCTTCCGTTGGCGCGCGCGTCCATTGAACCAAAGCAAGCCAGCGGCAGCTGTTGCAATCAAATGTTGGCCCAGCCCCACTCTTGAATGCTTCTCTTAATCAAATTACAGAAACGAAAAACTGTCAAAAAAAAAAAAAAGAAACCAAATAAGAAATTTATGCGACGCAGCTCTTATCACAGTAGGCGGGGTAAACAGTTGCTTCTCCATACCTCTCCACCCCAAACAAACCCGGTCGTCTCCCCAAGCGAATAAATATTTGCACAAATGTTGATTATATATATATATATATAAAATAAATAAATAATTGGTTGATTTGTACTACGCAGTAGTAGCACAACTCAAGAGAGGCAAATCGAAACATAACACAAGAGAACAACAGAAGCAAGAAGCAAGACGACAGAGGGCAGAAGCTAGAAGATGAATGGGGCGTTGCCATAGTGTGCTCTGTGGCAACCACCTTCGACAACATGTTGCATGCCCCCACCAACAATAAGAAGCATCTTAATGATAATGATGAACATCATTTAGCTGTTGGCTGGGCTAGACAAGCAGCAGACCGACCGACCTTATCCAAGGAGACCGTTTGCTTGTTAACCATCGGCCATTTTATATTTTTTTTTCAGCAGCAGCAGCATCTATGTTGGAATGCGATGTCGATCATCATCACCATCAACATCAACATTATCATGTTGCTGTGACGCAGCACAAAATGTCGGTCAAATGATGAAGATATAGCTGGAGAAGGAAATTGATTTTGAGAGGAATAGAGAGAGAGAGAAAGAGAGAGGAATAGAGAGAGAGAGAGAGAGAGAGAGAGAGAGAGAGAGAGAGAGAGAGAGAGAGAGAGAGAGAGAGAGAGAGAGAGAGAGAGAGAGAGAGAGAGAGAGAGAGAGAGAGAGAGAGAGAGAGAGAGAGAGAGAGAGAGAGAGAGAGAGAGAGAGAGAGAAAGAAAGAGAGAGAGAGAAAGAAAGAGAGAGAGAGAGAGAGAGAGAGAGAGAGAGAGAGAGAGAGAGAGAGAGAGAGAGAGAGAAAGAGAGAGAAATAGAGAGAACGAGTGACGATGCCTAGCAGCAAACTTCATCATTACCGAACGCAGTCATTAATTAACTGGTATTCATTCCAAGTCATCAAACAAGTCACTTCTTTAAACTTTGCAAAATCTTCAGCTTGAAAAGCTGTGCCAATATTTCTTATACTTATTGGTTTCTTATCTGATTTACCATCCCTTTCAAGTTTGGACAGACGCTTCGTATAGTGTTTTATTGCTTAAAATATATTTATGTTTATATTCACAATTGTAAACATTTTATAGTGTGAATGGATATGTAAAAATATAACCACATTTTGAATATATCTACCACAAAGGTGTTATATATATTTATATATATATACATTACAAGGTGATTCAGGATGTAAAATGCTTACTTTACACCGCCTACAAATTATAGATTGCGAAACAAATTCTTATTGAGATCTTTTCTGTATGATTTGCATTGTGTTTTTTCCTCAACAACAAACTACAACAAATGGTGGCTGCCTCATAAACAATCCAAACGTTGCGCAAATCGATCTAAAGAATGCAAATTGTTCAGAACTGTCAGAGGAGCCAGGGGATTTCCTCGAAATTAATTGCAGTGTGTGCAGCAGAAAAACAACACAGCAACACACAAAAAAAAAAAACAATTATAACAGTCAGCTAAGTGATGGCAGGGGGCGGTGACTGGTAGGGGGCGAAGGAGGGATGCATAAGTGCAGTTGTACCAGTAGCCAACTGTATAGGTAGAGGGAGGAAAATGAGGGGGGGACGCTAACTGAAGAAACAACAAAAAAAGCTCTTAATTTTACTGCTGCTGACAATACAAATATATATAAAAAAAAATAAAAAAAAACTTGACAAACTCGTTTACTGCTGCAGCACATAAAGCTTGGCAACTATTGTTGCTAAGCGCGCCAAGCAAGATCAAATCAACAGCAACAACTAAAATAGTAATAGTAATCATGATAATAATAAGAATAAGAGTAATAATATATAAATAAAGAGTATCAAGCAAAGAGGAAACAGCTTGTTGTGTTGTTGTACGTTAATTACAATTGCAAATAAAAGGCAAACACACACACACACAGATATACACATACACACACTCGCATACGAGACATACGAGCACAACTTAATAAGTTGCGCAACTTTTATGTGCAGCTAGCTAGCCTGTGGGCGGCGAGTAAAGAAAAGAACAGAGAGAAAGACAAGAAGAAGCAGTGAGTGCAATATATATATATACGCATATATATACATATATTTACGCGCATTCACAGCGCTGCATGCTGCCCTATAAAAATTTGCATATTGAGTTTAATTGAAAAAGAAAAAAAGGGAGAGACGTAACATGACAGACACACAGACAGACAGATAGGCTGGCAGGATATAGCATAAAAGGGACAGCGCAAATGACAACAAGTGCATTGCTCAATTTATTACTGTAATAAGAGAGAGAGAGAGGGGTGCGCTCACCACCACACTCTCAATCTTTCTCCCTCCCTCCCTCTAACACTATGTGGGAAATGAATATGACAGACGTAAATGCTTATAGTAGCGCAGCAGCAGCAGCGGGCGGCAACGACGTCATTGCCGCCCTCGACTCGACAACAACAACAACTTGATAAAACAAGAGATAAAAAGAATCGCGGCATATGCATATGCGCCAACACACACACACAGATACGATGCTTTAAAATTGAGCAATGTAAACAGAAGAAGAACAGAAGAAATGCGCAAAACGCGCGCACAGCAAACGAAATTGAAATTTGAATACAAGATACAAGTAAAAATGGCATATGATGTAATATGCGGCATGAGGAATTTCGAGACCATAAAAGACACTCGCTCGCTCGCACGCACAGTGGTAACTAGGCGTCTGTGTTTTTATTACAGTTTCAAGCCCACTGTGCGTGCTAGCGAAAGTTGTTAAAGAAAAGCCAAAAAAAGACAAACATCAAATGAAATAAATATCAACAAATAAAAACAAACACACGCGAAGAAGCAGCTCGCGGCAATTTAAACTACACCCACGATGAAAATGTTGTTGCTGTAAATTGTTTAATAACATTTGTCATTATCTTAAGTTCCGTATCTCAGAATTCCAATTTGATAAAATCAACACCAAAACGGGAAGCACACAAAAAAGAAACAGAAGAAGAATCATTCCTGTCTTAGACAAAAAAAATCAAGAAGGAACACTGACACTAGCACGGAACAGAAACCACACAATGATTTCACTCCATATCATTGTAATTCCAATACAGTTAATTTCCAGTTTTTGCTAAGCTTTTACGTGCATTTTATATGCACATTTGTATACATATATACATATACATATACACATGTATTGTTTATATTCTCCGTATACATATGTGATAATTGTTTGTTTTGTATTTATACGAGTTCCGTGAAATTTTGAATATTCTTAGAAACAGCATGACGACAGCAACTCGCATTCTCATCTGTATTTATATTTTGCATTTGCATTTGCAATTTGCTATTTTTTATGTGTTACTTTTATTTGGTAGACACTGTGCACAGTGCTCGCTTAACTGCGTTCCCACGCTCGCAGCACAGAAATCAAAGCAAATTGCACAGAAAAAAGAAAAGAAGACGCACAAGAAGTCGTGGAAGAAGCAGAGGTAAAAGAGTAACATGTATTTCGTTGTCAACATGTGTTGGCAACATGTCGCTAGCAGCAGCACAACCAATAATCATAGTTGCTCTAAGACAACAATAAAAAATTACAACTTTTTGTGGTTTTGCTGCAAGCAGAATAAAAAAAATCAAATAATATAACAAATCGCAATTGCAAATGAGCAAAACAAAGAGTCGCTTCCGCTGCTGCTAGCTGGCAACATTCCCACGCGACACCAATTGCAGCTTGTTGTTGTTACGTTTCGCTTGGTTACAAGTGCAGCTTTAAATGCCAGGCGCAGGTTTTGTGTGTGCAACTTGTTGCCGCAACAATTGTGTAATTTGATGCGGCGTCTCCCCCCCCCTCCCCAAACAACCTATATCAATAGAATGACTCATACTTTAACCTAACCCTTTTTCAAATGATAAATGTCACCAAAATACAAACAAAAAAAAAAATATAAAAAGCTCACTGATAAAAAAGCGCAATTACAATAAAAATGTCGTTAAGACATGGTGAACAAAGAAAGGAGGAGGGCACTGGCAATGGCGCAATGCGCCAATCGTCTAATGCTTCACACACACAGATGCAACACAGCATAAATTATGAAAGCAGCAAAAGGCAATAAAATGCGTCTGGCAACATTTTGGGTGGAGTTCGACAACAAAAAACATTCTTTTTATTTTGAGCGTGTAGCAACCTTCCTAAACCTTGGCAACATTCTGTCGCGCAAATTTACAAATGTACCCTTATATATAAATATATGTGAGTATGTATGTATTATGTATGCGATGCGACGACGCCGCTTAAGCCAACAACAAAGCTTTCGAAACGAATAAGGGAGGCTCGCTGGCGTCGGCGTCGCCAAAATAAATAAAAATAAAATAATAAAACAAGACACAAACAATTATCATTTGCCGAAGATTAAATACGCTTTCAGACTTCCACACTTTCGTGTGGAATATGTGTGAATTATTTATATTATATATATTGTTATTAAGATGCAAGTCAAATGTTGCAAACCTTATGACAAAATTATAATGCTTTCTGCAAGTGTACAATAATAATAAAAAAGCCGGCACAACGATAGAGTGGAGAGGAGAGAAGCGACCTTGAGCATACAAATTTATTGCTTCACGTGTGCGAATAAGCAGCACACACAATGAGTGCGAGAGCGAGACAGAAAACGAGAGCGTAGGCAGGCAGGCAGGCAGAGGAATACTGTGTGAGAAAGATGACACGCACACGCACGAAAAGACGCGCCTAGCAACAGCGAGCAACGTAAGAAGCAAACGCAAAAAAAACATACATATATATGTGTGTATATATGTAGATAATATTGTTAGACGTCATTATTACACAGCCTTTGGACCATTGTTAAAGCTTTTGCGTCTGTCGTTGGGTGGCGTTTTTTATTTGTTGCGGGTTGGGCAGATTTCGTAACTTGGCGCTAAACGTTAACATATAGGGCCAGACGCATAAATTAGCGTGCTGAAAGTAAAAGCAAAGCAAACACAAAAAGAAAAGAAAATATGGTACAATATATTTGGTTTTGTTTTGCTCTTTTTGTTTTTTAATACATATTTACATTTGTATATATAAGCACACATAGCAACACACGCACCGTCGCACTATTTTTCGTTAGTTTTATCTAATTGGTAGCTCAAACAAACAGCAACAAAAACGAGAACATAACTCAAAAAGCTCTTCTCATAAACATTCGTAACGTGCCTTTTTGTTTTTTTTTTTTTAGTTTCTACGCACATTTTTGATTGTTCGACCTTCATTCAGTTCATTAACATTAACATTTCCATTTCCATTTTTTGTTTCCAATTGGATTCAGTATAGAAAATAACGCATACGCCATGAAGAGGGCAGTAGGCAGTAACGTAACGTAAGCAGCGTATCGGCTAGTTTCGTTATTATGTTATGCGTCTACGCATAAGAAAGAAAAGGTGCGAAAACTAGAGAGAAAAAATCACACACAAGACAATAGGCAGAGGCGCCAACAAATGCCAAACACAACTGGTGGGCCTCTGCTGGGCAGGCAACGGAAGAAAAGGCAATCATTTGTACATATGTATTTATTTATATATATACGTACATAGGCTCGTGTAAATTGTGATTGATAAAACTATAAAGAACTTTCATACTGTTAACTGTTACAATTGAACTCTGTTCGAATCGATCTTTCTTTCTCCTTCTCTTTCACCTGACTATCGCATCTGTTAAACACATAATGAATCGTCACGAACGAGCACGCACACGCACGCACACTCACGCACGCACACGCATAACGATAGGCTGCCTAATCACAAAAAAAAAATAAAAATTCGCACATTGCGCGTTTTTTTTATCGTCTCACGCGCTCTTTTTTTGACAGTCAGATTCGCTTAATCACACATTTATCAATATATACATAGCATAGCAGCAGGAACAGCAAAAAAAACACATTTTATTATGTGGGCGTTTTTCGCTATTAATGAAATACAGACACAGACACACAAATTTATACATAATGTGGGGGAAAATAGTCGGCGAAATGAGCGCGCCTAGCAACAAGGCAACAACCAAAAAAACGTATAACAGCTACTAGTGACTCCGACTGCAAAACTGCATTAGCAACAAACCCAAGACGAAGACGATTCTGACAAAGAACAAGAAGAACAAGAGCCGCCGGCAGTTTAGAATTCTGCATGCGGCACATTGAATACACTCAAATGCTGTGTTTGTATAGACAAAATGTCAAATTAAAAATAATAATAAAAACTAAAAAAAAACTTTCTTAATTCGAGCAACATGATTTGTTCCATTTTCAGTCAAGTATTATTAGCCGTTAACTTTCGTTTCGTTTTGATGTCTTCATTCGATATTCATATTGCACATTTTGTGTGCCTAAATGTTGCTGCGCCAGTGTTTATTTTCGAGTGTGAGTGCACTCGGCACACAGCTAGCCAGCGAATGAGTGAGCGATAGAGTAATAGACATACCTGTGCAATTTTTGCCGGCAGCGTTGGACGATGACGTCGAGACGTCGCCGTCGCCGCTTCGACAATCTGTGTGCATATTTTGTTTTCGTTTTGATAGAACGCGCAGAAAAAAAGGTGCCAATAACAATTACAATAATAATAACAATAATAATGGGACGCACACACAGACACACATGAAAGAGATCCGCGCCAACCAATGCATGCATGTGTGTATGTGCACGTGCATGTGTGCGTGGGTGTTTGCATACGTGTGCATGTGTATGCAGCTTATGAATGAAATAGCAACGCCAAACGTAAAAGCTTTACGCGCCAAATTGCAGTTGTGTTTGTGTGTACGAGTGCAAATAGTAGTAGTGGTAGCCGTAGTAGTAAAGCAGCAAAGTGTGGTAGCTAAATGCGAGGGTCGCTCAACATGTTTCGCTCTTTGGTTTTGATTACTTTTTGGCGTCCTTTTTTTTTGCAACAGCAGTAACAACGTCATTAGCAACAAGACATTGAACCCAAAAACTAAATCCTACACAGATGGGAGCACGAGGTTGGGGACGGGGCGTGTGGTCTGGATAAAGTGCGCTGACGCCGCCAAAAGAACAACAAAAAAAAACGCCGGCATGAGCGCAGACATCCTTGAAAAATGTGGTGTGACTACGACAAGAGCGAGAGACAGAGCAAGATAGAAAGAGAAGAATGTTCCAGAAAAACGTTTTCTTTTTTTTATACATATGCATGTATATTTTTTGGGCGTAGCGCAAACTGCGCAAGACGGCGCTTGGGGATGCTTTGGCCAAGTAGTGAGAAGTGCGAAGAGAGGATGACGCCATAAGGCCGACCAAACAATATACATATACACATAATGAGCCATGAAAGACACGCGCCAACATTCGAGCGGAAGCTAGGGGAGGAAGGCGGGTTGGTTTGTAGCTTGTGGCGCATTGCAATGCGTAGGCAACAAGGCGCCAAACGAAATGGAAGAAGATGGGAGAGGGGGATTCTGGCGGTGTGAGGAGGGTTGATTTGGAAAATCAATGAAAGCTTTTTCACCCACAGAACAAACATCGCAACTCTCGCCGGAAAGCAGCAAACAGCAAGCAGCATGTGGGCGGCGTAGAAAAAACAAAAAAAAAAGAAGAAAAAACAAACGGAAAAGTTTACTACGTTTGCTGTTGACGTAGGCGATCGATTTTTTAGGCGCGTCATCGCAGTACGCCCACCCACTGTGCCAACAGCAGAGCAGCAGCAGCAGCCATCGCAGACCAACACACTAGTTGAATGTGGAGGCAGGAGGAAGAGGATGTACAGATGAGGTGAGAATGCACATTTAGTGGGCGCGCAGCAATTGAAAAGACAACTGATTGATAAGGCTGGGTGAAGGGGGTGAAGTAATTCTCAATAAACATTGACTAAGAAGAGTGTAGAGAAAGAGTATAACAAAAAGCAAGTAAGAATCAAATATGAGAGTAGAACAGCAGCTGTAGAGTAGTAGTTGGTAGTTAACGTTTTTATTATTAATTTTCAATTAAGTAATAAGCAAGAATTGAATATGAGAATACAACAGTTGTAGAAGAATAGAATAGGGGACAAAGAAGAATTAAACCATAACAAATTGAATATAGCAGCTATTGCAGAGTAGTTTATAATTGCTGGGTCACTCACCGGAATCGGAGGGCGTGTCAAGATCCATTTCTTTGCAGCGCGTATAGCTGTGATCGCTGATATGACGCATGTAGCGGCCGCTACCGCTGTTGCCATCATCCGAATCACAATCGGAACTGGTCGCCGTCGTTGCTGGCGGTGACAAACTGGCCACAGCATCCGATACATCAACATTGGCCACGAGTCGGGCAACAGCAGCTGAAGATTGTTGCTGCTGCAGCTGCTGCTGTTTGTGTTGATCGCTGAGGACCACTTCAAGGACATCGCTGATCTGAGCGCTTTCAACACGATAGGGCAGGTCGATGCGCTCCTTGCTGGTATTCTGGAGTTCACGACTCAAATGATCAATATAGTTGGCATCGGCACAGCTCGTCAACGAGATATTATTGCTGCCCATGACGCAGGCACGCAAATCGACATTGTGTCGAAACTCTGCCATTTCAAAATCACAAATGCCACTAACCGAATGGAAATTACGAGTTTGTCGCAGATTTTGTTGTTGCTGATGCTGCTGTTGCAGCTGCTGTTGTTGTTGTCTTTGCTGTGTGTTGCTTTTGCGCAAGAGCGAACCGCCTGGCGGTATATAGGGCTCCACAATGTGCATTTTACTATCGCTACGCTGTTGCTGCTGTTGCAAGTTGCGCCCAGGTATTGAAATTGTTGCTGTTGGTGTTCTTGTTGTTGCTGCTGCAGCACCGC
Organism: Drosophila imparisetae; assembly: GCA_035042265.1. Classification (NCBI taxonomy): domain Eukaryota; kingdom Metazoa; phylum Arthropoda; class Insecta; order Diptera; family Drosophilidae; genus Drosophila; species Drosophila imparisetae. The sequence continues at coordinate 218,406 of JAWNLP010000215.1, read as the reverse complement.
GCACAGTCGACCGGCAACTGTTGCTGCTGTTTAGCTTGTTATACCTGGTGTTACTATTACTATTGCTACTGCTGTTGCAACTGCTGTTGTTGTTGTCGTGCTCGTCGTCATCGTGCTCATCGAGTGGCTCACGTTTAATCATCAAAGTGCTGCCAGTGACAATAGCTGGGGGCACAGCGCTACTTTCGCTGTAGCTGGATGCAGCCGAATTGGTGTTGTCCCCATTTGTGTTTATGTTCCTGTTACTGCTAATATTAATGTTACTGTTGAGGTTGGCGGAGCCGGACCACATACAGTCGACGTTGCGTATCTCGGGCTTGATGTCCACGTCATTCGTCAAATCATCGGCATTGGATATGCTTATCGAACGCGCACGATCCGCATCCAATTTGGCAATATCGTTCTGTATGCTGGGCAACGGATTGACCATATCTGTTATACTGGACATGCCCATGTCAAGAAAGTCATTCAATGTGATATCGTCAAACGGTGGACAATACGCAGCATCGTAGTCGTAGTAGCCTCCAATTTGGATTCCTGTACCATACATGGTCGTCATTTTGATGAAGTTCTCGGGTTTCTTCTTGTCCCTCAAAAGTGTTGATATTTAGTAGCAGTTGCTGTTCTTGCTGCTGCTGTTGTAGCACAGAAGCTGTTTGACACTACAAAACGAAACAAATCAAGTATTGAATTAAATCGTACATTAGTTAATACCAATTAATTTTTATTTGAGTTTTAAAAATATTTCATCAATGAAATATATATATATTTATTTAATAAAAAAAATACTGCGTTAGTTAATATTAATTAATTAATTTTTACCTGAGTTCTATAAATATTTAAATTGTGAAATAGAAATGTTAAATAAAAATACTACGTTAATTAACGATTTCATTTGAGTTCTAAAAATATTTCAATATTAATATGAAAATAATATATATACACTTATTTTCATTTTATTTTTTAACATATCTTATTTTAATTCGCATTATTTTTATTATTCTAATATTTGTATTTTTTTTTTTTTTTTTTTTTTTAGATATCTATGGACAGATTTTTTTTGTTATTTTATTTTGATCTTATTCTAATCATTTCAATCTATAATCGTACTTCCATATAACAAAAAAAAATACATATATAGTAAATATTTATATATTTAAGACACATAAACATATACATATATACGTATGTACATAAAAAACCAAAATCGCTTTTTATTACCAAAGTCTAAATTTAAACACCCGGAAGTAAAATTATTTTTGATTAGAAACGCCATATTTTATATATATTACATATACATTTTTATTTGCTATGCAATTTAATATTTTAGTGTTTCAAAGTTATACAACGAAATATAAGTCTATATTAACCAATTGTTTAAGGAATTCCAAACTGGGCGGATTTAAAATTAATATTCATTTAATTAGAAATAAAATATTTCTCGAACTAGGCAACTCTTTAATTTGCCTTATATTCAGACTTAACATATAACAGTTACTAAGCAGTCGCCATTTTGAAAGCTGTACGAAGCATAAAAATATGTATTTGATTTTGTTTGTTTTAATTTCATTTTTCATCTCAGAACAGTTATCAGTTCAGTTCAGCAAAGTTATCAGAGCAAAGCACAATGATTTCAATTATAAATAAATTGTTGGATTTTTATTTGATTCCCCCGACACTTGGCAACACAAGTAGGCATTTTATATCTCTTGTCTCTTTTCACACACAAGAAAGAATCAAATATATACATGAAAAAAAATTGCTGATTTCTTTGCATACTCTCTATCTATCTCTCTACATCCCTTTGGCACGCTTGATCCATTTTAACGAAATTTCTGCTTTGTGCGCTCTTCCTAGACGTCGCATGGGCACTTGCAGCGGTAAATGCTAATACACAAACGCGCCCGTCTCTTCGACTATCGCGGCGCACCGCAAAGGAAAGCGAAAACGAAAAGTGCCGCAAAGCCTTTTTCGTATTGCCTTTTTTTTGTATTGCTTGTTGCTTTTAATTGCAAATTGATGCAAAAAGGGTGGGGGCAAAAATACACAAATATATATGTGGGACTTTAATTTGCAACTTCTATTTATTTGTGTTTTTTTATTTCACTTTTTTTCTTTTGCATTAATTAAACTTACCTTTACTGCGCCGTTGTTAATCCAATTTGTTGATGCTTTGTTTCTTTTTTATATATATATATATTTTTTTAATCGTCGTCACAGAACAGCAAAAAAAATAAACATCGACGAAAAATAAAAAAAAAACAAATTCTAACAGAGCGTACAAAGATCAACTGTTAGCAACAACGAACAAGGAGGTTAAAAAAAACACCGAAATTTGTATGGCGTTGTCAAGTAATTTCGGCGTTTCAAAGCTTCTACTAACTATCGTTGTCGTCGTGGTCCTCGCATCAGTAAATCGCAAATGAATTAGCGGCATCTATTGCCATTTGCTTTTGCGATATTGTTCTTCTTCTCCTGTTCTCCTTTGTATTTTGCACACACAATCACTTGAACATACACACACACAGAAAGAGAAGACAGGCAAACGTTCAAGGTTTGACAGACTTGTTGTTGCTGTCGTTGTTGTTGTTGTTGTAGTACTAGGTAGCGGTATTTTAGTTGACTGCCTGCCTGCTGGTTATTTCATTTACTTCTTTCCAATTTCACATTCACATTTTTTTTTTGCGATTTGTAAAAAAAAAAAAAAATAATTACAAATTCTTTAGCGAATGCTTCGAAAATATAATTGTTTCAATTTGTTTCCTTGAATTTTTGGTAATCTTTTTAAAATATATATATATATATATATATTTTTTATTTCAGTTAGTCCAGTAGGAATTTTATATATAAAAATTTTTTTTTGTAAACTTTTACTGTGGTTATGTTTTTTTTTTTTATTAAATGTTGTCGTCTACTGCTTTGCCTAGTTAGGGATTTGTGAATCAGATTATGTCTTATTTATTTATTTAATATTTTATTTTTTTTTTGTCGGGCGGGAAACAGTTAAAATCTACAAAGACGAAGAGCCAACCACGCGTCGCACGCTCAGTCTTGCCGAAGCCACAAATAAAAGTGCGAAATGCCACAAAACTCGACGCGCAATCAGCTGCCGTTTTCACTCTTTCGCCGTGGTGAGATGGTGAGGATACAGTCGAGTGCTTTACATTGAGTTAAAATTGTTAGTGTGAGCGGTTTATTTTGTGCTGCTTGTGTTGTGTTTTTGCTGTTGTTATTATTGTTGTTTTTGTTGTTGCGAGAAAGCAAACTTGCAACTTGACAATAACTCAATCTTGAATTTCATTAAGCAGCGTAACGAAAAGCTATTCGAGTACCTGACGTGTCACGCTCTCAGCTCAGCGCTCTCTGTTTATTTACCTTTGTTTTTGGACGTTGCCGGTCGGCCGGCGGCCGCTCCGCCCAGCCAACTTTGAGTAGATTCATATGCATGCTCACCCACATGCCTCTCGCTCTATCTCTCACTCTCTGTGTGCGCGTGTGTGTGTGCGTTTGTATGTGATTTGGATTATGTTTGTTTTGAGTGAAAATAGCCGAGTTTTGTTTACAAAACAAAATGCGTTTGCTTGCTTTTATTATTGTTTTTTCGAATATAAGCAATAACAATCAAGTGAACAAAAAAAATGTGCATAATGTGCATTCCGCTATATTTTTGTAGACTGTATTTAAGTATTTGTGTATATTTCTATAGATTAGGTGATTGTGGCAGATTGCGTGCGTCGCCATAATTTAAGCTGACATTAAAACACGCCCCCTTCCCTCTACCCACACACACCCCACCACTTCCCACATTGCGAACCACCCACGAAAATTGCAATTCTATTTAACAGTTGGCAACTACTCCAAAGTTGACTGAACTTTGCGACGTCAAAAAGAAATAAAACCGCAAAACACAGCAACAACAAAAGCAAAGCAGAAGTACAGAAACAAATTTACAAAAACTAAAATAAAAACGAAAGAAATAATTTTATTGAGGTAGGCTTCCCACATACATAAAAAAAAAAAGAAAAAAAAAACAAAGGGAGTGTGCGATTTGAAATGATGGCTGAAGGAGAGTGAGAGGAGTGTACAGAAAGGGAGAGAGAGGCATCGAACTCATCTGCATATTGACAGGTAGGAAAGAGTTTTCATCATTGTGCCATTTCAAATTTCATCAACTGTTCCAGTTTCAAACTAGTTCGATTGACGGAGGAATGGACGAGGCGGAGAGAAGAAGGCCAACTGGCAGAAAGAACGAAGAGCGTATTTACACCTTAATTGGAATTACATATAAAATTTTGAAATTATAAAAATAAAATTAAAATTGCGTACATAATATTATATATAATATAATAATTAATAATATTTGGTTATATTACTTATGTATCAAAAATCAATTATTAAATAGCGAGGGGTCCCGTTCAAATCATTTACATATGTGTGTGTATGCGTTTATGTATGCATGCCAAGGTTGCCAATGCTGAAAAATTTAAGCACATTGTGCAATTTTAATGGCTATTATTATTTACCAATTATCCTTGCTTGAAATAATTGAATTTTGTGTACAAATTTTGTTGTATTTTGTGATTCAAGTTTTCCCGTTAACTTAAGTTTATTTCGATTTCGTGGAATTAGCATTTTGCACTTAACACGCGTGCATTTTGTTACTGTTCTTGTTGTTGTTCTTATTCTTGTTGTTGGCACTTGGTTTCGTCTATGCCAATTCCTGATTCGCATACGTTACATGCACACATATCTGTCTGTATTTTGTTATGCCCGGCACCCTTTAAAAAAAAAATGGAACAGAGCATTATCGACATGTGCGAAACAATAAATATTTACAAACAGTCAAAATGGATACAAATTGGTATATTCATGAATAACGAATCCAAAAATATGAATTAACAATTATTACAAAAAGTATGTAGAGGACGCACTGATTATAAATGAAACGCCCACATGCGACTCCCAATAACATATATACTTTACAAGGTATTCCGCGGCTGGTTACACTTGCAGTTGAAGTAGCACTTAGTTGCTTTGCCTTAACTTCGCAAAATAACAGAATATGGCTAGTGGAGTGACAAAACCAACCAAACAGCAAAACGCAGGTTGCTGGCATTTTGTGAGTGCAAATTTTGTTTCTTTTTCTTTTGTGCACTTTCTGTTTAGTTTTCGTTTTGTTTTTTAATTTGTTTTTTCGTTCTTGGCGCTACGGGCGCTGCTACTGCGTTGCACTTTTATATATGCATTGTGTGTTTTGTATATATATTTATTTGTATGTATGTATTTGTGCTGTTACTGTTGGCATTTTGCGAAATTATTTTGCGCGTGTACAAATTTTTGCTCGTTCTGCTTGTTGTTGTTCTGGCATCTTTGCCATTTTCACAAAATGCGTTGCAACGAAAGCCAATTGCGTAAATAAATGCAACAAGTGTTTCTTATTTGCAAAATGATCATATTTTAAGGCTAATTCCGAAATGGCATCAAATAACGTAATATTAAAAGGGGTTTTATTTTTTGCTTGCAGATGAGTGTGCGATTTGCAACGGTGCATCGATAATATGCCGTTACAAGTGTGCAAGATCTAAAAATCAGCCAAAGCTTTTCACACACACACACACATATGGCGATAGAACTCTCTATCTCTCCTTCTCGCTCTTGGTCTCGCTGTGTGTGTGCTACTCCTACTCGTTGTGTTCCTCCGTATTTAATAGCTTACACGTGTGGCAACATTGTAATCGGGAATGCAGACCTCAGCCGAGGGGTGGAGGTGGGTGGGCAGCTCTGACATGCTGTTACAGTTTACAGTTGATAAGAAGGCGTCGCCGTCTTTGTTGTTGCTTTTGGCTGACAGGTGTTGCTGTAACTGCAATTTAAATGCGTCGCAACAACTGAGACTGAAATGAATTGCCAATATAGAAATATGCATACATACATTTGTGTATATACATATGTATAAACTTCTCTGCTTTAGCCAATTGTCCAATTGTTGATAAGCCAAGAAATACGCAGGTATTTTCATGGGAACATTGTTGCTAATTGCGTCGTTTCGTCTTATTTTTTGTAAAAAAACACAGCTTTTCTAAAATGTTTAATTATATATTTATAATGGATGTATGTGTGTGTATCAAATGTCAATCTTTGATGTTTGATTAAATGTATTAGAATGTTGACAAAAAATGTTTTTATTACAAAAATAAAATAACTGCGTATATATTTATACAGTAAACACAAACCCATGTCTAATTTAAGTGTACACATATGTGCATAAACACACACGTACACACATATATACACCTGTACTCTAATAAAAGCAAAAGAATAATTCATCAACAAATAAAGCGCAAAAAAAGATAGTGCATTTGCCACTTTTGACTTTTGTTTTGTTTTGCTTTGCTCGTTTGTCCATGGCGCCAGCCAGCCATTCAATTGTTGTTATTGCGCAAAAAAATGCAATAGGCAAAGAAACGGCGAGAGCTTTGAAAGCTGCACTCATACACACATGTACATGGACTTGTATATGATTCATGGTACTGACACAGTGGGCGTTTGAGCTTTTCGAATTTCATAATTTTACTCTCATGCTTTGATGACTTCTGACAAATTCCAAAGATCAGATTGATGACTAAAACGAAAATTGATTCGCAAATATTATATTATATGTTTTATTATATATTCGCATTCAATTTGAGTGCATTTGAGAGAGGCAGAGAGAGAGAGATAGACAAATGATGAAATTCACAAGGATTACGCACAAGTGCAAAGCAGCAGCAAAAAGGGCAACTAAAACAACACAAGAAAACATGAGAAGAGACGAGGAGACAGAAGCAGCAGCAGCAATAATATACCTAACATGAGTAAACACAGGCAGAAAGAGCAGCAGCTGCAAAAATAGCAATCCGCAAAGAAGACAGCGACAAAGACAATGCCGAAGACGCGCTGCCGGTTGTGGTACAGTCGCCTCATACACACACACAGGCAGGCAGGCAGACATTGAGCAAAAAAGGAGACGGCAAATGCAGCGTCGAGCTTTATAACGGATTGGACCTGCAGAAACATACAAAGCGAGAGCAGCACAACGCACACTTCGTTTGGTTGTTTGGTTTCGTTTTACGAGCGCCGGCTAAGAAAGTGACTCAAAACAAAAGCGAAGAACGACAAAGTATGCCGACTCTCGTCGCACTCGCTCTCGCAAGTCGAAGCTTTAAGAGCGAAAGAAAAAACAAAGTTGACGTCGTTGCCGGATCTTGATTGTTCCTTGCCGGTATTTCACAATGTGCCAATGTGAAATGTATGTGTGTGTTTATATACATATGCACGTATGTATATATAAATGCATTTCGATATGTATGTCGAAGTGCGATGCAATTTCACCAACAATTGAAACAGAAGCAATTAACTAATTATAGAACTCATAGGCCAAGTTGGATATCATTGCTAAATTCGTGCAAAAGCAGCGCCAAGCGCAAAAGCAAAGTGCGAGTGAAAAGGCCGGAGCGCAAATGAGTCGAAGCACAACACACCACACCACAGCACACTCTATGGTGAGCGTACGCCGAATGAGTTGAGTTTGAATTGAGTGAGTTTCTGGTGGCGTAAGAGCGAGGAAGTGAGCGAGCATGCGAGTGAGTAGCACTTGATTGAAATTGCTCAATTGCTTGGCAGCATGTTGCGGCAACATACGACTATGTATATATGCAGGAAATGCTGTTCAAAGAGGGGGAGGGGGGTTGAAATGAATTGTGTGTTGAACATTTGTTTGCAACCTTTTTTTTTGTTTTTAATCAAGGTCACTGCCACTTTTCCAGTGCCCTTTCAACGTTTCAAAAAGCGGCGTTGAAACTAAATTAAATTAAATATTTAAAAACGTCCAAGGGGAGTTATGATATTAGTGGTGGGGGAGGGGGCTATACACACATACACACACAAAGTTTGCTTATCCTTTTTTGTTACTTTTTTTGCGGGCTGCCTGCAAAATTTGACACAAATTTCTTAGGAGGAAGTGTGGGCGTGGCTGGGAGGGGTGGTGGTGGTGTGGAAGGGTGGGTAGCAAGAACAAGAAACTTGCCAGACATCGAAAAGGAGCAAAAAGGACATGAAACTTGCCAGCTACACAGAGAGGAAGAGAGAGAGTGAGTAAAAAAGAGAGAGAGAGTGAGAAGATGACACAGACATATGCGTGCTGGGGATGGGTGTAGAGGAGTGGTTGATGGGGGATGAGGGGTTAGCACAATCAACCAAATCTGCAGACTTCGTTTCGGCGCTCGTCCTGGTCGCCCCCAACTTTGTCGTGAAGGTCACGAGAAACACAAACACCCCCCCACACACACACATACACCCACACACACACACACACACACACATCGTAGCTTGTGGCATATTGCTCTTCCTGTGGGATGTGTTGCCTGCATCCTGATTACGACCATAATAACAAAGTCTGCGCTGGCAATTGGGGATTGGGTTGCTCTCTCGGTATGCTGAAATCGGCTACTCACATTCTGTACTCGGCTGTGGGCAGAGAAGGCAGCCAGGCAGCTAGACATCTCTACAGCCCCTCGGGCTGCCCAGTTGCCCAGACAACCTCAAGGACACGACTGCGACGCAAAAGCAGAGCTGACTTTAAGCAACTTGAACATTTGCTTCAATTATCTATAGAAATTAAATCAACTTAAGTTTAAATGGTTTACATATATATATATATAGATATTTATATATATATAGATATATATGAAGATAAGTAAACTATATTTGATGATTTTTTGAAATTTTGCATGCGAAAAAAATATTCTTTAAATGTGTTGCCTAATAATTGAAAATATTTAAAAAAAAAAATTAGAAATGAAAAAAACTATTTAAGAAAATAATAAAATAAAATTCAGAAAACAAAATTTAAAAACATTTAGAAACAATTTGCAATAACTAATAATATTTGGACAAATTCGAATTCGAATTCAAAATGATTCTTTCAGTTTCAGGACATTCAAAAACAATGAGCAAAAATTACTTTTGTAAAGTATTTAAATTCTTTTTAATTTTAATTTTTAATGCATTAATTTTTTAATTTGACTAAATTCAAAAGAACATCGGACTGTGAAGTTGTACTATATACATATATATAATATAGATTAAATATTTTGGTTTCTACTTCGAGTATGACTGACAATCCATGTAATTAAAGTAATTACAATTACTAATTACTTGCCAAACATTTTGTCCAAGTTGCACATGCAACAAACTGGCCATTTGTGGCCCAATGTGTGGTGCAACTCGTATCAAGCCGATACAACCCGGTCAGCAGAGGGTAGCCATCAAAAAGAGTGCTGGCAAAGTGGCGCACAAGTGCCACGGGAAAGGACCCACTCGAAATGCTGAGAGTGCAACAGCCACAAAAAATTCAGCGTTAACAAAAAACCAAAAGAAAAATACAAAAACAAAAAAAAACAAATGCCAAGCCTAAGCATGATCGCACTCTTAATACCCTGTGTGTGAAACTCGTATTCACATGAACTCATAATAAATGTGCCGTCATTTTCAATTGCATTTATCGTTACATATGTATCAAGTATGTGTGTGTACACCCGCTGCACTGAGCGCAGCTACAGGGTATCACACAACTGACGACAGCCGACACAAAAAGAACAAAATAAACGACCCCCCGTCCCGCGGCTCGGCACTTGTCTCCTACTCGTCCAAATGTTGCACTTGAGGTTATCTACGGAAAATCATTAAACACACACACACAAACACACACATGCACACACACGCACACACACACAGATGGTGCACCGATACGCATGAAAAAAAGAAGAAAATTTCCGCTCTCTCTCTCTCTCTATGTAGCTATCTTTCTATGGCTCACTCTCTCTCTCTCTCTGTCTCTCTCTCTCTCTGTCTCTCTCTCTCTCTGTCTCTCTCTCTCTCTCTCTCTCTCTTCTACACTTTCAGTTATTTACTGCATTTACTTAACAAATTTCCAGTTTAATACCAATCAAAACTCATCAAAAATTGCCGAAGACAAACTAAAATTGTCGCCAAAAAATAAAAAAACGTACAAAAAAAATTGTACATAAATGAGTAAAATATATTTCAAATAAACAGACAGACAGACAGACTTGGCTATATCGACCCGGCTATGTATAATATATATATATATATATGTATGTATATGTATACTATATAGGGAATGAGCTTAAGAGATGCGGCAGGAACCGGGATAGAAAACTTTTGCCGATATTAACGACATTTGCGACAAATTTTAATTTTAAGCAATTTTTTTTTTATTTAATTTTATTTTTAATTTTCCACATTTATTTTTTGAAAGTTAAAAAATAAATAAATTAGAAACAAAATTCAGATAAATGCGAAACGCACAAAAATGCCTCAAATGATAATGACACTGCTAAAGTTGAATCAGGGGAAAGTTGGCCTGTGACCTGTGACCTGTGAATGAACCTGGCTTACATTACATCACCAACGATTTTATGCTAAATATTTGGCATTAACAAAAAAAAAACGGGATAAAAATCACATTAATCTTAAACATTTTAAAAGAATTAGCTGGAAATCTGGAGAAATCCATTATTGTCACCGATAATGGGGCTAATGCCGGGAATTATATGCATGTCATGATTTCAACTTGGCTTAGACAATTTGAAGCCCGCGAAAAAATCTTGGCGGAAGAAATACAAATTTGTTAAATATTTACTTCTTTTATTATATAACTATTAAATTATTATATTAAATTAATTATTTAATATTATATTAATTAATTTATTAAATTAATGTATTATGATTTGAAAAACTTATTATTATTATTGTAATTGGGGGAAAAGCTAGCACTGCGATCTATAAGGTCTATTGTGCCCCCTTCCTGAGCCTACAGCTCTTCCATCAGTCCCAGCTCCTGCACGAATGCCAGGATGTTTGTTGGGTTGAGGGTTTCTATGTCCTTGGGCCTCATGACAGGCTGCCCTAGGATGCTGCATCTTTTTCTGAATAAGGCGACGCATTCTGCTAGGATGTGCGTTGAGGATTCCTCCTCATGTAAATACCTAATTTGGTTAGGTGACTTCTCAGTCTACAGTGTCCCGTCAATGAACCGGTGAGTATCCTGAGCCTGTTCTTTCCCATGGATATTACTTGCTTAAATCGTTTTTGATTATAGCCACCTAAAAGGCACTTGGCTTGTCGGAGTCCTGGTGCTTCTGCCCAGCTCCGTTCTCGCCTCTGCCTTTCTTCATCCCTGATTTGGAGCCGTATTGTGTGTCTTCCTATCCCACAATACGGTTCAGGGCCTATCAGGGGGCTCTGTGCCGCCATTTTTGCTTGTTCGTCAGCTGCTTCGTTCTGAAAAACTTATGATTCTACAGAAAATTGTATTCTGAATTTCAGAAAGAATTTTTCTGATTTTTTATTTGTATTTAGCATTTCTACATTTCAGAAATATTTTCTATTATTTAGAAAAATATTTCAAAAAAATTTGAAAAATCAAAATTATTTTGTAGTTTTCAGGACGATATTAATTTTGGGTCGATTTGCGGAAAAAGCTGAGCTATGTATGTTCAGAGTGTGATATGCTTGATTGTCTTAAACATTTTGCAAATATATTTAGCTGATCTTGTCGATCCCGTTACGCTCCTCCGAGCGAGTACAGAAATCCTGATTGCTGGTGAAAGCCTTTCTCTCCAATTAGTTGTCATTTCCGCTGCGAGCCGTGACCTTTTCTCCGATTGAAGTATATACATTTGTATATGTGTGTGTATCTGTCGAGCTATGCATATATATACACACATATTTCGGTATATGTATGCGTATGCTCTCCGATATTTTTGGCCACCCTTAGAACATTTTTACAACAAATTTAGAATGCAGTTTGTTGGCACGACGACATCTCGGATGGTTTTTAATTTTAGCCCACCTGGGGATTGCAGTCATGTTATTTGGCAGTCTGCAACAGAGAGAGAGAGAGAGAGAGAGCTAGACAGAGAGAGAAAGAGAGAGAGAGAGAGTGTGTGTGTGTGTGTGAGAGAGGAATCTACAGGAATTTCAAATGGATCTTCTTCATATCATTGGCCTGTGACAGTTTGCTTGATACCAAAAAACTTTCCATGCGAACAAAAATATACATTTTCAATAGTTGAATGCTTTGATGTGTTTGATCATTTGCAATTCATAAGATATCTATATACATATATATATATATATTTATATAAAGCTAAAGCTATGTTTAAAGTTTTGAGAAGGTTTTAGTCCAAGTCAATTTTAGATATAACTAAATTCAACTAATTAAGATTAAAATTAAGCCATAATTGCAATTTTGTGCAATCTAATCAAATAATAGAATTTAACGGGCGTAAATGGGGTTTACCTATTGGCTGCAGCGTATCTTCCAGTCGGGAACTTCCATTGGTTTCAATTACCGTTCGATCGTAGTTTCTCTCCTTTGATTATTGCCGCAGTATAGTTCGTATTTGAACTTGGTTAATCTTCTGAAGCATTCAATTGAGAGAGAGAGAGAGAGAGAGAGATAGAGAGAGAGAGTTAGATAGAGAGAGAGATAGATAGAGATATATATATATAGAGAGAGAGAGGAGAGATTGGAAAATATATTAATTGTATAACTTTGCCACAGTTAAACACGTTCAGAGATTTCCTGAAGAAATATTTGCTTAAGAGAAGCGTATTCTCCGATTCGCAAATAACATATATATAAGAAGTGAACCAAATCGAAATCAAACTACTATATCATATAGCTCCTCAGGTTGACTTCGGTTTGCAAAAGCCGTTAATCGTTGCCTGTCTTGATTGCCTTGATATATGCTCTATATATATATTGTGTACATAAATGCTACCATGGGAGTCAGCCTTCAGTCTTCTTATATATAGAGGTCTACCAAATTGTTCAGACTGTTCTAAATGTAACATAACATCAAGTGACGCCCCCCCCCCCCCCCCCTTCATTACAAAAAGGGAACCCCTTGAGGCAGGTAGCCATGTCAGGTGTCGGGGAGGGGTGGGGGTTGCTATATCTGTGGTGAGAAATCTTATCAAATGTCACAGACCTTAGTGTTATAGTATTCATTTAAAATACTTATTTACTATCAATTTTTTTTTATTCGAAGGTCACTATTCTCCGTATCGCCAAATAAAAGTCGAGTGTGTGTGTGCGAGTGTGCGTGTGTATGCCTGCGTAGCTGTTTATATACATATAGTTATAACATATAGTTCCTAGCTATGTACACATGTATGTATATCAAAATATATGTATGTGAACATACTCATCAATCAAGGTCTGCATCGTGCGATTCTGCAAATATGCGTTGTTAATCTCATACTATAACGCACACACACTCACACACACACACACATGTACATAAATGCGTTGGCTGTTTAATTTTAAAACGCCCAACAACAACAACAACAACAACAAGCAGCTAGAACTATTAGGAATATTTGGCGGATTCTTATTAGATTTCGCTATATATTTTGTTGTTGTATTTTTCTTGGCCATTTTTGTTGGTATTTGTTGCGAATATTGTTGATACGCATTTCGCACTATTCGTGGGGTGGGCGGGGGGGTGGGGGACTTTAATTATATTAATATGGTTAGCGCTGATAGTAAAAAACAACAATAAATTGCTGGCCCACGACGATGGCCAATACAATAGGCCATGTCTAGCATTTTGGTATATGCCCCAGCCTGCTACATCTGTGCGATTGTCGAGTGGAATCTTAAACACTGCACGAAACCGATTCATCCATACAAAACACACTTTTTTGAACACATCACTCAAGTCTTCAATATTTCAATGTTTTTGAACTTATTGAATCTTTAAACAAACTTTTGTTAATCAGTTGCAAGAGCTCCACTGAATTCCAGGAAAATAACAAAAATATATATGTATATATATATATATATGTATATCGTATATATCGCACACATTTAATGCGGGTATTTGATTCAAAATCTGAAAACTCAATGTGAGTAAATAAAAATTAAAAATTAAAAATCAATTAAAAATAATATTTATAATCATAATAACAATTATAATCTGAGTAAAGAACATATAAAAAACTATAGGGGTATTTTCAAATTCCCCGCAATACCTAAGGCATTTAAGAAAATATTAGCAACTCAACTGCAACACTTATTATATCACTATTATATCACCATTCCAATGTAAGTCTACTACCACTAACATTCTTGAACTTACTTCCCTTGTGATCAAAGGATTTCAGAATAAAATGCAAGCTGATGTCGTTTACACAGACTTCAGTAAGGCCTTTGATTCTGTCTCCTCCATTCTCTCCTTCTTCGCAAACTAAACCTTATAGGATTTCCTACTAACCTTCTTACCTGGATTTCGGAGTATCTGAGTAACACAACTCAAAAAATTGTATTTAAATCTGTGCTCTCTAAACCTATCCTAGTCACCTCTGGTGTATCCCAGGGTAGTCACATTGGTCCAGTGCTTTCTAACCTATTTATTAATGATCTTCCTTCTGTAGTTTTATATATGATATGTCCTCTCATTCTCATCTGCTCAACTTGAACTGCTCTAAGTGTAAGGTCATGTCATTTTATCGTATCACTCCCCATGTTGTTAGTTACACGCTCGATGGGGTGCCACTTGATAGACTGAATGAAGTAAAGGATTTAGGTTTACTTCTTGATCACAGGCTAAAATTCGATAACCAAATTAAAGCTTTTCAAGTTCTTGGTTGGTCCAAGGAATTTGATGAACCTTGTACGACCAAGATACTTTTCACTTCCCTTCTGGAATACGGATCTTGTGTGTGGTCTCCACAATATCATATTCATCAAAGTAGATTGGAATCTGTACAGAAGAGCTTCTTACTTTTTGCTCTTCGTCGCTTTGACTGGGGTGCTCTTCCTCCATACCCCAATAGGCTGCTGCTTATTAACCTTCCCTCCCTAACTAACCGTCGTGTTATGCTAGGAGTTATGTTTGTAGTTAAATTACTTAAAGGCGAAATCGATTCGGCAGCTTTGATGAGCCAAATAAATTTTTCTGTTCCCTTTAGACCTCCTCGTTATTTCTTCCCTTTTTCCCTTAATCGCTGACCTACTAATTATTCCTTGCATGAACCGTTTCGAGTACTCTGTATTGATTATAACAAATTATATCATATAATCAATTCAGAATCCTCCATTTATTTAAATAAATAAATAAATAAATAAAATAAATATATATAAATACTAAATAAGGGATAATACTCAATAAGTTCGATAACTGCAAATGTTCGCTGCGAAAATAAAGAGAAAGAACTACGAAAAATGGCAGCAGAACCAAAACCGCTAATTAGTGAGTTGGCCGAAGAATTTCGCATGCAAAAACCATAAGAAAACAAAAAAAAACAAAGACAAAAGAGGCAAGAGAAATAGGCGAGTATAGGGAAAAATGGCAATATGCTAAAGGCGACGTTTAGAAGTTAATTAAGTAAATTGGTAAAACAAAAGCCGCAACAGTAGGTGTAGCTGAGGTGAGGGGATGTGCGCCCAATGGGGGGTGTTAGCGGCAGTTCAACTTCCAGATACATACATACATATATATATGTATATATAGATGCCAATAAGTTCGCTCAACATTTGAATATTACCAATTCCCAATAGCCCATAGCGAAAGATTAATGAACAAAAAGAAACTGGCCATGAGAAATGGGCAACAGAATGCAGACTTTCGTATATATCTATATATATATGTATGTATAGATATATAGCTACAAAAAGATACGCCGAACTCGAATCGGGACATGGGATGATGAAGCTATGCATAATTGAGCAACTAGCTGAGACATATACGGAAAGTGAGAGAGCGGGAGAGAGAGAGAGAGGGATCATTTAGCTGGAAGATTGTCCAGAGCAGCCTGACAACAAACTGGGTCGCATCTGGGTCGCATTCACTGCTTCGCTGGCAGCCTACGAATCGATGAGCAAAACAAAAACCACAAAGCCCAACAAAAAAAAACAAAAAAGCGGAGCTGGCTTAGAAAGGTAGAAGTCGTGCAAGAAGAAGAACAACAAGAAAAGCACTATGATAATGAAGCTTGTACATATTCACACATATACACACACACACACAAACACACACACACATGTGTGTAAGTATAAGCTATGCATGTATGTGTGTCCACATGTGTGCGTTGTCTAATAGAGAACGCCATGCAAATTAAATTATTACATGGTTGACCCTGAACAACGTTGCGTATGTATCAAGCGAGCTGGCACATTGGGGCAAATACCAATTGGCAATTGGTAATGGACACTTAATGAAATAGATAAGGAAACTCATTGACTTTTATTTTGGCATATGATCAATCAATATAAACTATATAAATTCATTTTTTTTTCCAAAATTCACATCTTTGGATATGGGATTTTTGAAATATATATAAAACGGAAACATTTATATACATATATAGAGCAGAACTCATAATTCTGATCGAAACTGCAAAGCTAATTTAACTGATTAACTTGGTAGAAACAATTTCGCCATTATTTTGTAGCTTGTCTAAGAAGATTACACCATATATCGTGGAATTTGCCTTAGCCTTTGCTGTGATTGGATGTGGTTTTGCTGTGCTCGGCCGAGCCTGATTTGCCTCGGGCACCAGGTTTATTGGCCCCGGGTTCTGTCATAGCCCCTTTCACCGCTAACACCTACTGTTGCCAATGGTCAGCAGTTGATGCAGTTTATTTCTCCTGCACCACCTGCCATCAAGTGTGGTGGCTTTCCAGCAGTGCTCCCAAGTGCTCCCCGCTTATAGTGGTTGCAACTAGAAAGCAAATTTTTAATTTCGCGTCTTGCCCCTTATATATCAGTGGATGACATTAATGCCTACATACAGGTCAAAGTGACATCTACTGGGATATTGGTTGAAAAATTTAAATTTAATTATGAAAGAGAAATTTCGTCTTTTGCCTGTGAATCCTTCTGGTGCTTCTTCTTTGAATGTTGCACCACAAAACTAAAATCCTCTCTTTCTCTGGTATATCATAATGTTAGAGGTCTTAAGACTAAACGTTCTAAACTATATATACGTTGACTGTCTTTCTTTTGAATTTAATATTCTAGTATTTACCGAAACTTGTGAATAACTTTTGACAATAAATAAATAAATAAAATAAAGAAATAATATATGATTCTACGATTGGGAAAAGAAGGAAGATTTATTAGTTGAAGTCACCCAATATTCGCATACCGAAAGCCAAATCATCATGACATCAAAGATTAGTCGGTTAGGCTATATATACGTAAATGTACAGCTTTTGGATATATACGAATAGCACTCCGAAATAATAAAAGTCGAGTTATTGCTGCGTCTGTAGAAGACAGTTGAAAGTGACTCTCACTTTTCAGTAGGTTAGGTCGTAATGTGTGCTTATGTTGTATGCATGCTTTCAGCCCACTGTGCGAACAATTCACACGTCCACATTTTACGCAACGACAGATTGTTCGCGCTGCTGCTGTTGCCGTGCTGGATTTGGCCGGTAAAATCCCTCTGGTTTGCGGCCCTTCAAAAACTGCCAAAGCATATACAACTATTGATTACATTTTTTGTGGGTTTTTTTTTATATTGTTGTTGTTTTTGCTTTAACAATTTGTTGTCAGTTGACTGCTGCCAAATGACAAGTGTATGGAAATAGCCAGAAGTGGCACCAGATCCAGATCGGGTTTGTCGCGTGTGCCAATGGCGCGTTAAATATTGTTAGATTGTTGAATTGGTCGATTGGTCTATTGGTCGAATTGTTCGATTGGCACATGCGCGACTAAGAGGCTCTAGAGGTTGTTAATTTTTGTTAATTTGACGGGGGACGGGGGAGGAGAGTAAGAGGCATCGATCAATAACCTGAGGCTGTTACCTGAACCTTGATGATCCCACAACTATTTGTACACATTCTAAAATGATTGTATGTGTGTGTTTGTGTGTGTACACAGAGAAAAATTAATATATTCTTTAAACGAAGTTCGGAAATCGTCTACCTGGAACCACTTTGTTATTCTGGAATTATAAAAATTGGAATTTAGTTTGAAACAGATATATTTAAGAAATTCGTACATAATTTGTTATTGTTGATCTAAATTTGAGCATTCGATTTTTAATTTGAGTTACAATATGTTTAGGAAATGCGTTCGTTACTTTTTTTCGCAGTGTACGAATGTCTGTGGTCTGTTGCAAATTCCAAAGACTTGACAAATTCTCAGCTCGCTGCTGGCTAATTCATTAGATTCGTTTTGTTTCGGGGCCAATGCGTGCAAATTCTTTTTAATTAAAATCTCATAAGTGTATGTACTATAATATATATATATATATATATATATATATATAAGAATAATAAAATATAATATAATAATAAGAATATATATAAGAATACATGTATGTGCATACATGGGGAAGAGCATGAAAAGTGCTGTCAAAATGAAATACGATAAAAACGGGGCAAATCGCTTTGACACCCGGCTACGTCTTTTGTTTCTGCTTTTGCTTCTGCTTCTGCCTCAGCTTCAACTTCAACTTTAGCTTTAGCTTTAGATATAGCTATAGCTTTGGCGACTGCCTCGGGGCTTTTGCTCCTCCGCTTCTCGCGTGGGAAAATATTCAAACCACAAAGTTGTTGGCGTTAAGTGAACGAGATAAAAACTCCAGCAGTCCATGCAGATAAATAAATAGAAAATACACTGCAAAACCGCCGCCGCTAAAAAAAAAAAATCGTTGCTTTGGTTCAATTAAGTTTCATGAACCAATGCCTCAGCCAGAAAGTGGCTTGCCACATCCATCAAATAATCTCTTTGAGTTGCAAAAAAAACATTAGAAAAAGTTGTACTTTGAAAACTGGTGCACAATATGGGAGACTTGGCAAAAACAATTTGACAATTTATTCAGAATAACTAATTATTCCTATATATATATATATATATGTATATATATATATGTATTATTATCCTATTAAACCTGTACATATAAGCAAGTACTCCTCATGTGATGATGTGGAAGTTGAAGCGTTTCCAGCTTTAAGTTTTGCATACTAAAACTGCGCACTGTGAAAATTTAACAGATGGCGTTTTATATCCTTGCCCAGCGTATATAAATTTTCTCACAAAATGTGTAACGCATTCAAGCAGGTAAATAATCCCTTGCTCGATTGGCCAGTTAAAATATATATATGTATATATCTTTTTTTATTTATATTTATTTTTTTTTTAATATATATTTTCGTATGTATAAGTGTATTAAATATTCGCCAAACGAATGCAATTTTTTTTGTGATTGCGCAAAATTCTTTAGTTCTCATATTCAGTTTTTGGGAGTTTATGTGTACGTATAAAAATTCCATTTTTTTTTTGTTGTGTAATCCAAAACTATACAGATTTTCAAGTGCACGATATGTAACAAATAATTTGCTGATTTCATAAATGTCTTAGAGGGGAGGGGGGGGGGGGGGAATTGGTATATATTTAATAGATGTATGTAATGTCTATATGTATTGTGCGGCAAGACATAATAAGTTAACTCAATAAACTGTTGACATCGATTGTAATCGCGTGTTTTGATTACACGCGTTAATTTGATACCATTTCGCGGTTATGCTCAAGCCACACATATATAATTTGAGTGCCACACATAATTGCCTGGGGCAGTTAAGAATGTCGGGCAATACTCTACAATTTGCTAATTGAAACATTTACGAAAAATATCATATTATCTTAATGGATACTTAAGAAACTCTTTAAAGTGTTTCAACTTACCCAAAATATACAGGTAAATTATGATACAATATTTTCTTTTGGGTTTATTGAACTCAACATTATATATTATTATATTATATATATATATATATATATATTTTATGTTTAATTTATGAATTAGCAATATTAGACTTATTAGCGGGCTTGCTCCGGTTTGCTTTGCTTCATTCAAGATACATAGGCATATAATTTGGCTATAAATCTATTAAAGCTAAGCCCCGTCCAGAATCTGACATCTACTATAATATGCCATATTGATTTTATTGTAGCTCATCAATAGCTGGCAAGACTGAAAATAACGAGCTTGCACATTTCGGCACTTTATTTACATATTTATTTGTGTTTATTTTTTATATTTTTTTTGGTTACATTTCAATTCATTTGCAGCCAGCACAAGAATATTTTTTGTTGTGCTTGCGGAAAATGCTTTCAATATTTAATAAAACATAAATAGCAAAAATACTGCGTGGAATTGCGATTATTGTATTGCGCTCAGAAAGCAAGTGTCAGCAAATTCGCTTGAAATTCGCATTCAAGCAGACAGACAGACAGAAGAGTTTTGGACGGTGGCATTGGCAGTGGCAGTGGCAGTCGAACTGACTGCCGCTAAATTGCGCCGTAAATTAACAGCGGGGTATCCGTCAGTCAATGGCTGGCAAAAGTGCTTCGAAGGCCATTTCGCTTGGGCCGCAGGAAATGTCACCTTATACCCTATAGCCACAGTCAAAACGTTGACGTTGCACGCCGCCCCATACTTAACAAAAAATGACGAAAAAACAAAAAAGCAAAAGAATAACAATAAAAATCCAAAAAAAAAGAAGAAAAAAACCTACTAAAAAAAACGAACTTGGAAGCGTTTTGAATTTTGTCGATTTCCATTTTCTTCGTCGATTTCTTTTGCGCAGTTTGTTATATTAGGTTTTTGGCCTTAACTTAATTCTTTTTATGGCTGGGCATTAAAACATAATTACCACCATTCAGAAACTATTCCCTAGTCTCTTAAGACTCTCTTTTTTCTTAGCCCTCCATCTCTAAGCGATTTCTTATACATTGTTCAGCGATCAACAATTGGATTCAATCAAAATTTGCACTTAAAATGGAAAACTTTTTGAAAAGGAAACTAAATTCATATAATTTTGAAACATTTGTTTTCAGTTTTTTAATCTTTTTTATTAATTAATATATTATATGTTTTTCATGATATTTTGATCAGTCATGAAATTGAAATTGAACTTATTTATTTATTATTCATATATCAGATGTACAGTGAGAGACACCTTATTTGGAACAATGTCAAAGAAAAAAAGTAATTGCCGGCCATAAACTAATCATTCATTATTTTTCAAAAATTCCAAAGACCGATGGTAGGTACATATATTAACCACCTAATTTAATATATGACACCAATAAACTAAGGTTCCCCCACCTGCTAGGTAGGATTATGTAAAAATGTTGCTTACCTTTTTTTACTTTTGTTCCAAATAAGGTGTCTCTCACTGTATATATCAGAGATACAAAAAATGTCAAATTCAAGTTGGGCATATAGACAACAATTGGAATATATGGTGTGGGGTTGACTCAGTCATAAAATAAAACATTTAAGCCATGTGAAAATTAAACAGGCATTAAATAAGCATTCGAGGCCGCTCGACTGTGAGATACCCTGTGGGGGAAAAAAATGCCTGGCACACTTTACTATAACCATCCAGTATAGGAATAGAAACTTTCGACTGAGAAACTTGTTTTCTTTCTTTGTCACAAATTTACATTTTGAAGAAAGTGTTTGGCTCTCGGCTCCGATCATTTCAACCGGTCTTTACTGCTTTTCAATGTCGACTGCAGGGCAGGTCAGACTCTACTCTTGCATATTCATTCATACATAGCTTATATATATAGATATAGATATTTGCATCTGTATATGTATAAGTTATGATTGAAAAGTCATAATTAATTTGTTGAATCAACTTGAAGCATGCATGCAACAGAATGTGGTGGGAGTATCTGTTGCATGTGTTGGCGGATGATCGCATTGGAAACGTGACCCCAGCACAACTGCACATCTATGTTTGGAACACAGAGATCGAGATAGGAGTCCAATGTGGCATTAAGCATTTCCATTGCTGGTACTCGAGTGCGGCAATCGTACACAGCCGTTTGGTAAGTTCTTTTTTTCTTTCTCTTTTTATTTTGCGTCATTTTGGCATAAAATCAAAAAATTTTTACATAAACTATTTTTGAAGAGCCACACCCAGTCGAGTGTCGACTACAGACTACCGAGTGGTGGAGCAGATTGGCCAGAAAGTCAAGCAATGGCTGAGAGACTAAGACGTTTGTTTTGGATTTATGCGATTTTGATGGACACAGTTGACGGCAACGCCGCCGCCAAGTAAAAAAATTAAATATAATATATATAAATTACATAAAATTAAATAAAAAAAACCCCAGCCAGAAACAAGCAACTAGCAACCAGGAAGCAAACTATGCCACTAAAAAAATATGAAATACTAACACTAAACCTGACAAACATATTAATGCTAAAAAGCTCTTGGCTCTTGGCTATTGGCTCTTGGCTCTCATCTTCAATACGTACACGCATGTATTTAAACAATAGATAAATTTGCCATGCAGCTGTTGAGCCGGCGACACCCACTGCCGAAAGACATGTGTCCTAAATTTGTCAATTCTAAATTTACCAACATTAGGAAAAACAAATATCTGTCCAAGAACACTGATCGTTAGTTCGTTCAATTTTGTTTGCGTGCCCAATCAACTAACCAATCCCAATCGTTGTTCAAATATCGAGTATCCAGTTTGAAGCGCATACCTCACTGCCAACTCCACACACACACACACACACACTCTGGCACACACATACTCGATTGTGATATGCTTGGTCTCGTGCTGTTTAAATGTGGTCTTGTCAACCTTTGTCCATCACTTTCGTTTTGGTAAGTGATTTGGAAGAGCCATCATTCACTTAGTGAACTTACATATACCCCACCAAAATGCAAGTCAATTTGAAAACATAATAAGAACAATTTTTATTCCACATTAGTTACCTATATTAAATATATATATTAAATAAAAAAGGAATAACATTTTAACATTTAACAAACAACTTTTAATGCCAGAGTTTTTTTTAACGAAAGTTAGGTCAAATTGCAATCCGCTTAAATAGCATCCAGGAATGTTTTCTGACCTACCAAAATCGATGAGGCATTCAATTGTCCACTTCTTTGATCCCAGGAGGTGTAATTTAGAAGTTGGAACCATTCTCTTGGTCTCCAACTACCACAAACGTTTGCCAATAGCCCAATCTTGACGAGAAATGTTTCTCCACCATATCCCTTACAGAATTGAAGTCGAGTTGAAAATCCCTCTCTGTCGTATTATCCAGTTGAAAAACTGAATTTTCGTCTGTCTGATAATCCATAAGTTGACCAGCTCAAGAGTTCATCAGTCGCTATGACTGACTGTACATACACAGTTTGGCTAGGATATTTCAAAATGGAGTTAATGATTAATTTTATAGTTTACTTTCTCAAAATGCTATTGTCAGATACACATAATATTCTAGGAGAAGTTTGAGCTAGATAAGTCGACTGTAGCTCAGTATATTGCTAATATACATAGAGGCTTTAATGTTTAGGCCAGAACTCTGACACGATTTATGTATCAATTGACTTGCATTAAGGCCTACTTAAGCTGTTAATGTGAATGACTATATCCCTCAGATGGTCTCAGTTGGGAATACTAACGTGAATGATTAGTATTGAGGGTTGCATTGCGATCCTTACATCATTTTGTACAACGTTATCTAAAACAAGTCTCAAGTTACCTTTTAGATGATAATTTCTTTTGCTGCTGCTTGAGCTGATTCTTTATACGACTTGTGCTGGGTTTTTATTTGACGGACGTGAGAATTATGTGGGCAAACAAATCAGCAAACAGACAGACAGACAAACATACAGATACACTTATATGCACTTGATAACAGAGCATATCTATATATATATATATATACAGTGACTCACACTTCAAATCGAGCATTGTCAAAGAAACAAGTAGGCAACATTTTTATAATTCTACCTAGCAGGTGGGGAAACCCCAGAGTATTGGGGTCATATATTAATTTTGGTGGTTAATATATGTACCTACCATCGGTTTTTGGAATTTTTGAAAAATAATGAATAATTAGCTTATGCCAGGCAATTCCTTTTTTTCTTTGACAATGCTCGATTTGAAGTGTGAGTCACTGTAGATGTGGAAAAATGTTACGTTTCGGTTTTTTTTCTTCTTTTTTTCTTCATTTAACAGCTGATGTCACATACACTTTTGTTGGCATTCTTATTTGATTTCTTCTATTTGCCCGAAAGCAACCGAAGACAGAACTCAACAAAATATATATATATATGTATAGGTAGAACTGATATATTTGGAATGCCGATGATTTAATACCCTTGCAGACAGTATGGCACAGGTCGAATATATTTCTGATCTTTCAGATCACAGCGTAATTTTCTCATTTAGCAAAGTTGTTATATTCATTTGTCTGCAAATTGTTATTGAAATATATATATATATATATATATATATATATATATATAAAATCATTGAAATACCTATAGATGCTAGGGTATACAAAAGAAAAGTTGAAGTTGTGGAAAAAGTTAGAAGAAGTCGGCCAAGAAATAATATAAATAGCTGGGCCTTATCGCTGACAGAGATATAAGTGCACACATAGTTTTGTGTACAAACATAGTTCGAAATACGTATGACCAAACTATGTCTAAGAAACACTTGACGATCGTCATAGCCCGTGTGTGTGTGTGTGTGTATGAGTGTGTGTGCTCTAATTTCTTGATTACACTGCGCACCCTGGTTGCCGTCATAAGTTCAAAACTAAAACCATCACAAATGGAACTCGAAATGGCATTTACCCAAGAGATTAGCATTGGCTTCTATTGAAACAGTCGATGTTGAATGCAACCAAATGCATTTCTAGATCATCACCACCAATCGGATACACATAGCCACATTGTTATAGACGCTCGTCCATTGCCAATTGTTACCTATTTGTCAAGGCACAGCTGCAAGACACACTTCAGATACTCTTACGCATACAGATACATATAAAGATACTTATGAATTTGTATGTACATAACATGCATGGATGATGATGATTACACAAGTGCCATGCGATGGCAGCATATTAAAAAAAAGAAAGAAAGAAGAAGAAAATACAAAAAAAGAAAATAGACAATTTTGATCAAAATGCTAACAACGCAAAGTGTGTAAACAACAAATGATAAAACAAGTAAAAATGATGGCTTGATAAGAGAGCCTGACTTGGCAGATATCCCACAAAAATTAACAAATTACAGTTGCTTTGTAAAACACAGACTCAAAATTTAACAACTATAGCTCCTATATGTGAGTATGTGGCACAACTTGAGAAACGGAGGAAAACTTGATTGGATTTGAAGTCCATTTAAAGTCTCCAGTTCTTATAGATAGTCGCTGAATACACAGAGAGACAGACCAGACCCTTCGACACATATAAGTATACTCAATGGGGATGGGAGATGCATTCTTCGACATTCGACATCATTAGACTCGCTTAAAGAAATTTCAATGGGTAAGGGGTAGCAAAATTAAAAAAGTGAAAAAATTAGAAGAAATTATATGGAATTGGTAAAGCAAAGTGCTGAAGTGTTGCGTGGAGTGGAAATTCACATCAAATGGAATGGGATAGAAAACAAAAATAAATTGTACTCAAATACCATAAATATTAGCTTGTGCATGTGTGTGCGTGTGTGTATGTGTGTGTGTATGCAGAAAATCATAAGCAGTGCAGCAAAGTGCAACAAAACAGAAGCAAGAAGTAGATGATGCAAACTGTTCCAATGTAAATACCACATGTTGCATATACATACATACATATATTCAATTCGAATGATTCAAATAGCAAAAAAAAAGTAACTTTAGAGTAAAGAAACTTTAGATTTTATTAAATTATTAATTAATGAAGTAAAATTAGCCAAAAACTGAAAACATATCCAAAATACATGTCAATGCTCATGTCGAACAGTCTTGAAAAAGTAAGTGTATATATATGTATATTGGATTTTGAGCCATAACTCAATTTTAATGTTAGGAAATTCATCAAAGTAGGCTTAGCTGAGTTATCATAGGTATATATGTATGTATGTATGCATTTGGTATATAAAGTGGAACTGTCGATGTGAACAGATACTCGTATCGCCCCAGTGGGAAGTACGTTTAGTATTTCATGATTGATTTGTGCGCGCTATTAAGATTTCATATCGAAGGTGGCAAAGACGACGTGGCATGGTCTTGAGGCGCAAAGCCTTGTCATAAACCATCTAAGAGCAGAACAGTGTCGTACCCCAGATATATATATACGTATGCACGTATGCACGTAGGCATAACAAATAGTTTACCCCACACAAACACATATGTATATACACTATATCTATATAGTATATGACAAGCAACATTTCTGTGTGGTTTCCTTTTTTATACCGTGAACAAATTAAAAAGAGGTAAAATGGTTTTGTGCCAGGCAGAATGACGCTTCTCCGACCCCATAAAGTATATATATTCTTGATCACGATCAGTAGCCGAGTCGATATACCCACACGCGAATCACAGAGACTGTAAGAGCTAGAGAGCTATAGGTTCTCGCAGATCAAGTTTGCTTTATTTGATCGATAGCCGCCTCCGTGTCTTGAATGTCGATATATTACGATTTCCGATAGAAATAAATGCCGCAATTTTAAAGGGTCTTTTAATTAGTATATAATATGCATATGCATTATTGATCAACTGCCCAAATTGCATCAAGATCGGATAAGTCATGGACAAAAATATATTCTAATATTGATCTCATTTCTATCAGTAGCCGTAAGCATTTGCTGCATGCGATCGCATTTGTGAGAAAGAGATGGAATGATATTCGACACGAGCGTCAATATGTTTACCGTTATCTACGATTGCCAGTTCAGTGCTATGAGAAATGAGTGCACTTGAAGAAATTTGACAATAACAGCTGGGTTCAGGGTATATCGTAGTCGAGCTCACTCGACTACAGCATTCTTACTTGTGTTTTTTTTTTTTTGACAAAGTCGAATTTAATCAATGGCTGGCTTTTTGTTTATCGGAAAGGTACGCTGCTGGCCGCAGCTCGAATCATGTTGGCGACACAGGTGGCAAGTCTTAAGTTGCCAGTTGAAGGGCTGCTTCCAAATCGGAACTAGCTGCGTTTCAACTTTGATGACAATTCGAATCTAATCTAATCGGCACAGTACGCACTCCCAGCAGTCACAGTACCAGTACCCATGCGGTACTTTCAATTCAGTGACCGCGCTTGACCTCATCAGTTGAATTTGTGGCCGAAGCCACCGTAGTATCTCTGTAATGAAATCATAAAAAAAAATTAGACGGAATCATACACACGCACAAAACGAGAGCAGCGCTTACTTATCAATATTTATGGGTATGTGTACACTGAGCGAATGTCGTGCTGCTTATAAGCCATAAATTTAATTAACCTATAAACAAAAACAATGTATATATGATCGATTCATTTTTTTTTTTGGTAATTAGATACTCGCAGCTTGCTGTAGCTTTGTTAAATTTAGCATGGATTTTTCTGAGAAAGCAATTCTTGTATCCAACAATAGCTACGAGAGATGGTCAAGAGGTTGTCGGACAACTATTTCTACCAGTCGATTCAATTGGCCATTGTAACGTCGATTTTAAATCTAATACTTGCCATTATCGCGACTAACTTAATGATTCAACTGTCAAATGTCAAGGCAGTAAAAAAATAAAAATAAATTATCGAAAACTACGCACTCGAAATGAATGAAAAGAAAATTAAATGTAAATATTTTATTAATGCAGACGTCAATAAAATCCAAATGTGAGCTGTATTACGAAGAATTTTGTGGTAACAAATAATAAACAATAAATCTATGTCGAGCCTGGCGATAACATTTGTCGATCGCATGAGTCATGTTTCCAACGAAGTACAAGTATAATTGATATTGTGCGCATTGACTATGACAATATTTATAACTGGCAAATCCAGTTCCATTTTAATGTTTTCTCTTGAAAATCTTAATCGACACAATCTGGGGTTCTTCCATGCCGCAGCCACATACCACAAATGCCAGTCGGATATTAACCACATTCAGAATTCTAAATTGCTAAATGACACTAATCTACGACTTATTTAAATAAGGCAGCAGCAGTGTATATCACCATAGGGTCAAAATGTACCTGTTAGCCAGTTTGGGCAGACTCCGAAGCTCGAATAAAATCCGAGCATCGCTCAATAATACTTACATGTGTATCTGCAGCTGTATCTGTATCTTATAGAAATGCTTCCTCTAGCGATCGTTTAGTGTCTTTGGCTCTGCTGCTTCTTCCTCATGCTAACTCCTTATACATGTACATATATACAAATGTGTGTGAGTGCGTATGTGCGTATATATATATATATATATATATATATATATACATTTTATTGGTCAACCTTCTTGATTACTGCCTGGTTTTTGGTACCTGTTCCAGCCACATTCCGTCCGTCCGTTTATCCAGGCCGTCCCTTTGCAGGTTTCGGTGTTCAAACAGAATTTAGCCGACAATTAATACGGCGCTGAGCTTGGGATTTGGTTTCGGCGTTTGGTTTTTACACTGCTCCGAACTGTGGCGCAGGTTTCGTTATGGGCGTTATGCTTATGAGCACAGCGCACAGTTTGCGCATACTTAAAGATACAAAGATACAATAGCTTAGACCGCGCTCGCCTGACTATCCATAGCTCCCTCTATCTGTGCATGTGTGTGCCTGTGTGTGCCCGTGTGTGCCCGTGTGTGTGTTCGCTTTTAGTAGTTTTGCAGCAAACGAGGCATATATTAATTTTTTGAATGAGTTGATTTTACATTCGTAGAAATGCCAATAATAATACATAGTGTCTACACATACAAACACACATAGATAGATACATTAGCATAGATACAGATACCGATACAGAAACAGATACTGTGTGTGTGTGTATAGAGCATTGAACTGCTCCGTTGACAACATCTGACGCACACTTTAAGCAATTAATCCTCAAATCTGTCAAAACCTTAAGTGATTGCTAAAGGAAGCGATTTGCAGCTCTCTTATTTATTGAGCCCCTTCCCATCTGGTATTACTCCCTGTCTAGCGTGTCTGGTCCAATTCGATTCTGCATATGTTTGTGGTCTGCACATGTGATTTTTTTTTTTTTTTTTTTTTTTTTGGTTACGCCCCGGAGGTGAGAAATCTCCTGAGTCCTTTTTTGTTGGACACAGCCGTTGCCCATATGGGTGCCGCGTACAGCAGTACGGAGGCTACCACTCTCGCCAGCAATTGGCGCCTCGCTGGCTTAGGACCCCCAACATTGGGCAGCATGCGCGAGAGGGCACCTTGCATTTTGGCTGCTCTCTGGCTGACGTACTCTACATGCGGCAGGAAGCTGAGTCTATTGTTCAACCTGACTCCCAGCTATTTTATAGACTCCTTGGATTTCACAACATCGTTGTTGACTTGCACCTGTATGTACTCTATTACTTTGCGGCTTGTAATGAGTACGGCCTCCGTCTTATGGCTTGCAAGTTCCAAGCTCGCATCCTTCATCCAATCTGCCACAATTCTTATTGCCGCGTTCGCTGCGGCCTCTACCTCCTTGCTCTCTTTGGCTACTACTACTAGTGCCAGGTCGTCTGCGAAGCCAATGAGGGTACAGCCCTGTGGTAGTTCGAGCCTAAGTACCTCATCGTACATTAGGTTCCACAGCAGAGGGCCTAGAACGGAGCCCTGTGGCACTCCTGCTGTGACCTCGTAGCTCCTTGGTCCGTCTTCCGTATCATATTCCAACACACGGTCAGACAGGTAGTTGGATATGATATTCGCTACGTACGGTGGTACTCCAATTCTACCCAGGGCTGTCCTGATGCACGACCAGTTCGCCGAGTTGAACGCGTTGCGGATGTCGAGGGTTATTACGGCGCAATACTCCTTGTCGCCCCACCTCCATCGCGTTCCCTCAATTGCCTTGGCTGCAATGTCTACGACCGCCTGAATTGCATCTACGGTAGAGCGGGCTTTCCGAAACCCGTATTGGCTGGCTGAGAGCGCGTTTTTTCCATCAATGATGGCCAGAAGTCTGTCATATATCAGGTTCTCCAGGACCTTTCCCAGCTGAATCAGAGGCGTGGCCTTTGCGGATCGCTGGCGGATACCCCGTCTGAGGCTCTTGGTGCCGTCTTCTGGGTCGAGCCTCAATGCTTGTTGGGGATACCGTCTGGTCCTGGGGCCATATTGATCCAATCTTCTGGTGTGACGCCCTGAATGAGCTCCGTTCGCTGGATTGGGCTTATTTCTTGTAGCCGCGGGTGTTGTGGGAACAGCGTCGCCACTATGTTGGCTAAAGCCGTAGGACACGTCACCCGAACGGTCTCCTGACTCCGGATCTTCTTCATGACCACCTTGTATGCGGTTCCCCAAGGGTTCACATCAGCCTCTTCGCAGATTGCCCGAAAGCAGCTGGCCTTGCTTCTCTTAATGCTGCGTTTCAGCTCTCTCTTGGCTCCTCTGAGGTCATCCAGCCTACTGGCGAATTCCGGGCGGCCCCTGGCACGTTGGGAGCGCCTTCTGGCCAGTAGGCACGCTTTCCTTAGCTGGTTGATTTCCTCATTCCACCAATAGGAGGGCGTTGCTCGTCTGCTCGGCTTTCTCCTGGGCATGGACAAATCGCATGCGTCCGTAACGCAGCGCATTAGGCTTATTGCCATGTTGTCGACAGATTGCCCGATGGCTGGGAACACGGTATGGCGTCAGGCTTCGGTAAGGGTATCCTCGTCTAGGAGGTTTCCCTTCCACTTGGGCCCACATGTTTGGGGTCGCGGCTGTCTTTGTGGTCTTTCATTGATCACGAAGTATATCGCTTGGTGATCGCTGAAAGTGAAATCCTCGCTGACTCTCCACGTCGTCTTCCTGCATAGCGAGCTACTTAGCAGGGTAATATCTATTATGGATCCTCTGCCAGCCTTACGGTAGGTGAGCCGCCTTCCGTCGTTTGCGAGGTTTACATCTATCGATGCGAACTCTTCCAACAGGCAGGTTCCTCTGGTATTCGTCACTCGGCTTCCCCATTCAACTGCCCAGGCGTTGAAGTCCCCGGCAATTACTATGGGGGATCTGCCGCGAGCATCATCCGAGATTTCCTCTAGCAACTGCTGGAATCGCGTCAGATCCCAGCTCGACGGGGCGTAACAACTATAAAAGGTTATAGGGTTAATCTTCGCCCGGACAAATCCTTCATGGTCTGTGCTTGTTTCTTTCGGTGGTTTTCGGAGAGACCGGAGGGCCGCTTTCCCACACTTGCTAGCCGCCCAGCCGCTTCCAGTGATTGGCCTGTGCGGCTCACAGATTATGGCCAAGTCTGCTTGCGTCTCCCTGACTGACTGTCTTAGCAGGGCCTGAGCTGCTTCGCAGTGGTTGAGGTTCAGCTGGACGCACTTCATGTTCTTTTGGCCAGTGCACTCCTGAACATGGGACATCTGCCGCTGCCGGCGATGTATTTATTATCTGTGTTCTTCTCCTTGCAGAACATACACTGCGGCTCTTTATTGCATTCCTTGGCGAGGTGGTTCTGACCTCCGCATCTTCGGCACAGATTCGACCGGTCTCGCGAGGTGGCCAAACTCCAGGCATCTAAAGAACTTGGTAACGCTAATGCGCACCCGAAGTCTTGAGCTAACCCATCCCACTTTTAGGAATCCGGCAGACAACGCTTTCTTTACTCTATCTGCGGGTAGCCTAATCGAGGCAGTTTGGGTCTGCCCGTACGCCTTACGCAGGGTGGTATCCTCCAGGGAGACCTCCACATCAAATTGA
This sequence comes from Drosophila imparisetae, assembly GCA_035042265.1. Taxonomy (NCBI): domain Eukaryota; kingdom Metazoa; phylum Arthropoda; class Insecta; order Diptera; family Drosophilidae; genus Drosophila; species Drosophila imparisetae. The sequence continues at coordinate 186,687 of JAWNLP010000215.1, read as the reverse complement.
TCGCGGAGCGCAATGATCATCTCCTCCTTAGTAGTGACCTCGTCGAGATCTCTGGATTCGATGGTCACCCGATGAGCGAGGGATCGCACCTCTGCTTGATCGAGCAGCGTATTGCCCACAAGGCTCCTGAATGCTGAGGTATCCATACTTGGCTTATTTAGCTGCAATAGCAGCTCACCCTTTTGGGTCCTCCGTATCCTGGAGACAACTGAACCTGTACTGCCAACTTAATGACGACGCACCAGAAAGCGTGCTTGGAGATTTGCTAAGTTTTAACGGGACGGAGGCGGTAGAAGCATTACCCTAGCAGTCATTTCGGCAAGATTTCGCTTACTGAGATGCTAGAATACTGCTACCGTCAGCCCAAGTTACTTCAGTTCCTAATGGGGGTTCCAGTGGTCTCATCCCGAGGCATCACTGGACTCTGCCTCAGTCGCCTTCTCGTGTTGGTTGACCGCCAAGCGGATGCTTAACGGTTATCCGGGGGATACCTGGCCTACTGCCGGAGGTCACGAGTTGCTTGCACTACTCAGGACAAGAATCGCCTTGGCCATTGCCATGTTAATGACGATCAAGAACTTTCGCTTTATCCGAGTAGTGCCATCCCTGTGCCATACCAGTCGCCTCATACGACAAGCTACGACTCGCTCTGGTGGTATTCTTATGCCCGCCAACCGCACGGGTGCACATATGTGTGTACATATGCATATGTACATACACACATGCACACACACACACACATTTAGTGGTACATATATCGCTCTTTCATTTGGGCTCGTTATGATCATAAACTTAGACATTAATGGCATGCCCACTGTATACAATATATTTATATGGCCAAAGAAAACATTGGGCATGATAAAAATTATAGTTTTTCTTGTTTTTCAATGCCGATGTCTTGACACTGTAAATATTTACATTATTTTTGTAGTTAACTAGACCAGCGATTATTGGCTAACCGCTGATATAGTTTTATCTTTCATGCCTTTATTGGGTAAAGAAAGCTCAAGATCATGCAGATCACGATCGGTTGGTTTTGGGTTTCTTTGATCAATCATTTTGCAAAACGAAATTTTCAATATTTTCCACATTTTATTAATAATAATTCATAATTCTCGTTTTGGTGTTCATTTTGAGCAACATAATCAGGTTTGGAGAATTGAGACGTTAAGTGTAGGCTTCAATTCGTAATTTAAGATTTTCAATTCTAGATCGAAATATTCTTTAATTAAGATTTGCAATTTTGATCGAAGAATGCATTTTTTTTTTAGGCAATAATTTGGGTTGGGGATTTTAAGGAATACAGTTACAGTATACACTTCAATTTAAGAACGATATATATGTATGTATATGTCACGATCAGTGATTAATTTCGATTCATTTTATATAAATTTAGTTTTTAATTAATAGACTCTTAATAGACTATCTTTTTGGGCCAAGACTGGCCAACTTTAGATTAACTCAACTATCTCAGATATCATACATTGTCTGACCAAGTCCAAAAACTGTTTGAGTTTGTTAAGTTCACGCACGCATCAAAATGTGTATGTATGTATGTGTGCACAAATGTATGTAGTATTTGTTTGCTTGTGTGATGTGTTGCGTGTTGCTTGCTCTTCCAGTTAGCCAAGTTAGTTCGTTAGTTTAGTTAGTGCCTGTTGCCAAGAGTCGCTCTTATCAAATGCTCAAAATGTTATATGATTGCTCCCAAAAAGCAAAAAGACAAAAAAAAAGCGAAAGCGGAAAAACGAAAAAAAAGAAGAAGAAATACCAACGATATATATGTTTGATCTTGGGTCCAACGGCATCCAATATTTGAATGGACAACACGATCCGCAATTGTCAAAACCAAAGTTTGAGCCGATCTCGAACCTGCTAATTATAAGCCATTTCAAGTTTATTGTGCAAATGTTTGCCATCAAACAAAATGTATGCAAAATACTTCAAAGCTACGCACACATTTCGTTTTTGAAGGTTATTAGCATTTTTTTTTTTTAGCTTTAAGCCTCTTTTAAACATTTAAAGCCCTGAATGAAAAAGAGCTTCAAACCCGATTCACCTTGGCAACAAATGCTTTGTGCAACGTTTCTAATGGAATACTTAGATGAAAGAGTGTTGTAACAATTTGAACATCATTTCGTTTTTAGTTGGGTTTATGCTTCATTCATGTTAATTAGATGACATTGTATTTTATATATTCGTCGGCTTCCATTAAGTAGCAGTTCTTTAGATAGCTTACTGAAGTTTTAGATTAATTATTTTGTTAAGCATTTGGTTAATATTCAGATATGGTTATATCTTCCACAGCTTTTGATCCAGACTCATCAAATTTGGAAGATAGCCGCCTTCGAGTCACCAAAGTTGGATGGAACATTACTCGGAACCTCCTCCAAAGATTGGTTAGAATATTTTTCCAAAAAAAATATCTATCCCGTAAATTTAGAACTAGAGATACCAAATTTAAATGCCACATTAATGAGGTATACCCATCCACAGTCGCCCCTCCCTCAACCATCAGTTATCAGCTGTTACTACTTTGGTATCAGACTATTTGCGCACTATTCGGCAATGATCTCACTTAATTTTCGAATAAAAATTGGAATGGCGATATGTGATATATGTGTTTAAATTCCAAGTCCGTCTTGCTTTCTATTAATTTTTAATTATTTTTTTGGTTGTTTCCCGATTTGCTCGAAATGGTTATCAGAAGTGCCATAAATCTGTTTAACTTTGCTTACGATGCCGGATGATGTGGGTCGCCATGAGGTTTTATCGGAGGGTTATCGAACAGAAACAGAAACACTTTAGAAATACGATTTATTTTTAAGGGGTATTATTGAATTTATTACTCAGTTTGTAACGCACTAAAGAAGACGTCTTTGACATCACAAAGTATATTTATTGTTGATCAGTATGTTTACGTATGCCGAAGTCCGTTTATGAAACTTGAAAATTTCTCCTTTTACTAGGGACTACAATATCATATAGTTATATATTATGGTTAGTCCAAAAGTTGTGGCAAGGAAATCGAAAAATATAAAAATATCTTATAATGCGGATCAAAATTTAGATGTCAACCGATCAGGGTATTTAATCTTCAGTGTTCAGTTTTTTCTTGTTATGATTTTTCTACTAGCCTATACTATTTGCAATTATGCAACTTGTTGCAAGTTTCAATTGGTTAATGATTTATTGCTGAAATGTTTTTGTATGGTATTAAATCAAGTGGTGGACTCGTGGGAATTGCGGCGGGAATGGGGAAGGGGCAGGGAGTCGCACAACGAGGGAAGTGGAGCCAGTGCCTTATCAAGGCCCAAACTAATTGAGTTGAAGCGTAGTTTCAAAATTAATCGCCAAGTAAGCCATGTGCGTATGTATGTATATATTATGTATGTATGTATATATTTCTTAAAAGTTCGCAATTCTATGTAGGCACCAAAGTATTTCTCCCAGCGATATGTGTGAATTTGTGTGGGGTCTGCGGTTACAAGTTGGTTACCCACTCCCGCCCCTCCCCCCATCGAGCAAGCATAATCTTAAGCCGGCCTGCCCTTATGCGTAACCCCGATTTCCTACATCGCGATCGCCGCTGCTATCCATTCAAAAGCGCTGCTCGCTTCCGCCCATATTTGCAATTACAATTAAAAAAAAGAAAAATAAAAAATAAGTCATTCCGAGTCACGCCACGAAATACCCTTACCGCAAGCAATTGATCTGAGCCAGTCCAATTCGTGTGTGGCAAGTATTCTTGTCATTGTCATTGTGTGTGTGTGTGTGTACTGGGCATTTAATCGTTTCTATTGCTTTTATAGTTTACCATTACATCTGTGTAGAGTTCTTAAGATCTTGCATTTCAAGCTTAGGTGTTTCGATCGCATAGCATATTCACATGTGAACTACATTTGCCCATTCTAGTTGTTGTTGCTGTTTGCTTGGGCTGTCAATGCCAAAAGTCAAAGTCTGGATTAATCATCAATCAAAGAAAAAACAAAAAGAAAATAAAAAAACGGCAGCATTAATTAATCGAAGAAAACACAAAAGACAGCTTGACGGGCTTTATGGCGGGGCATACAGTAGATCGGAGACTACCCTCTTTTGCTCAACCGCCCACAGATCTTTTGAATTAGCTTGCAAAATGTTTTCTTTCGAAAGTTATAAAACTGTTTTTTAACTTCAAGTATCATTACAATCAAGTACCGAAACGTAGATATCATTACTCTATTGCACTGGGTGTGCCCCTGTCTCTCTCTCTCTTTCTCTCTCTATCTAAGTCTTTCTTTTTCTGTCGTGTTGTGCGCCGATTCTACGGAAGTACTCGTTTGGTTTGTGGTTGTAGCTATCAAAATGGCAATCACAGTCCAAGGCATTCTCATGCCATAGTTTCCTCGTCATTGCCAGTAAGTCAATTGAATGAGTGAAGTACATCGGCGCTTGGGCTAGAGCCAAGTGAAAATACACTAAAATACACTATATGCTTCTGTGCTTATATTAAGACTCATAATTGAGTCACTGGCAAACTGATATAGTATATATGATTAGTCTTTAAAATTCATTTTCAATTCAATGCATTTTTTAATTGAATAGTTCTTACATTTTATTCAAAGAATTTTCGGATCAATAAGTTCAGAGTGGACAGCTATTTGGCCGTTGCAGTATTAATGAAACTATCACAGAAATAGCTTTGTCACAAATGATTTTATTATAACAATCCATTAGAACTAGCCAGGGTTGACTTCAAGTTATAGAAAGCAATTAAAACTTGAAACAGCTAGTACGTATTGCCAATTTATATTTTAATTAATTTTCAGCCTAGGTTAAAGTTGTAATTTTAATTTACTCAAACAAAATTACCTAAAAAATTAATAATCTTTTATTTGAAGAAAATTTCATTCGCATCACAACTTTCGTTTGATGTAGAGTGGCGCGATTCAAAATCGAATATATCAAATATATATCCTTATTGATATCGAAGTCAACCACGTCCAAGGAAGGTGTTCACTGTACCAAGTCTGAAGCAACACTGATATTATATATACAAACATACCTATATCAAAGTACTAGACACATACAAATACTACGAGAAGCAAACAAATAAGACTTAATAAGTAAAATATATGATTTGCTGTATGTTGTTTGTCTTATTGCATTATTAGCGTTTTGTTTAGTAAGTGACTATAAAGGACTATGGACAAACAGACTACCATTGAACTACGAAAACTCATCCTGGAACACCACAAAAACGGATATTCACATCGCCAAATAGCTAATATGATCAATCTGAGCAATTCAACTGTGTATAACATCATTCGGCGCTTCGTCGACACAAATCGGATTGAGGGCAAGGGCAGAAAGTCACCAAATTGGATTTTCACCGAAGAGGAGGAGCGAAGGATCACCAGGAAAATAAGGGGAAATCCCATGCTATCGGCTCCAAAAGTGGCTCAACAGGTGCAGGATGAAATGGGGAAAAAGAGCTGTGTGGAAACTGTGTGCAGGTTTCTGCGCATTCTTGACTTTAATGCCCGAGTACCACGGAAGAATATTATTATAAGCGTACAAAATAAAGGGACTTGGATGACGTTCGTCAAAAACAACTTGGACCAGGATTTGGAGTTCTGGAACACAGTCATAATTGCAGATGAGTCCAAATTCACCATTTTTGACTCGGACGGGCGGAATTATGTGTGGCGACAGTCCAATACTGAGCTGAATCCCAAACACGTAAAAACAACAGTCAAGCATGGTGGAGGAAGTAACATGGCATGGGTATGTATCTCGTCAGCCGGATTCGGGAATTTTGTGATTTTTGAAACAACAATGGACAAGAATGTGTACTTCAAGATACTAAAGGAAAATTTACTCCAAAGTGCCGAGAAGCTAGGAATCCGAGATACTTTCCGGTTCTACCAGGACAACGATCCCAAGCATAAGGCCAAGATAGTACAGTCCTGGCTTATCAGGAACTGTCCCCACATGATAATTCCGCCGGCCCAGTCGCAAGATTTAAATGTCATTGAGAATGTGTGGGCTCTGCTGGAAAATAACATCCGGAAGCACAGAATATCCAGCAAAGAAGACCTCAAAACTGCTCTGCGGGATGAGTGGAGCAGAATCAGCCCAGAAGCTACCAGGAAGTTGGTATCTTCTATGAATAATAGGTTAAGGGAAGTGGTTAAGGCTAAAGGATATCATACTAAGTATTAACATCCTTATTTAAGTTTTTATAATGCAAATATATTATTTTATTTATACTGTTCCAAATAAAATGTCCCCTCAAAATAGGGTACTTTTTTACATAACTCTACCTAGCAGGTGGGGAAACCCCAGTGTATTGGGGTCATATATAAATTTTGGTGGGTAATATATGTACCTACCATCGGTCCTTGGAATTTCTGAAAAATAATGAATGGTTAGCTTATGGCAGCCAATTACTTTTTTTCTTTGACTCTGCTTACAATAAGGTGTCCGCCACTGTATGTACATATATGTATAGCATGGGAATTTAGCAAGATGTCGTCATGCTCGGTTACGCTCTTCCGCTAACCATTATCATCATCTGGCATTATCACTGACGCATTTAAAAGCTAGTTTTATCTCGCAGTGTGTGTGGGGGGCATGGGGGGTGTGGAAAAGAAGAGGAGCAGGAGGCGGAGAAGTTTGGAGGAGGAGAACATTTGTTCAATACGCTTTATCTGCTAACCTTTGCACAAGGTCGGCCGACCTACTCAGCTTCCTGTATAACATATTGAGAATGAGACGGGACAGACTCAGACTTCGACTCCGACTCAGAATGAGAATGAGAGATCGCGACATCTTATTTGACTGGGTGTTGATTGTGCAACAGTACTATGTTGTATGCACAACGGACTTCGACTGCAACTCGAACTCAACTCAACTCGATTATTTGATTTTATGGTTTTTTATTGTGTTAAGCTTTCAGATTGGGATCCCACGAGAGGCAAGTGACACTCACGATTCCCCCGTTCGTGTCATAAGCATTTTGTGTAGCTGCTTCAATTTTTTGCAGCTGTAATTAAAAACAAGCGCAAAGTCGCCAAAGGAGAAGGCGAAGGAGTGTGCTTTGGAGCTGGGACTCTTTGAGTATTGCCTGTGTGTGTGTGTGTGTGTGCATGTGTTCGTTTTGGTGTAAGTATTTGCCAGCGTATTGGTATTTTTGCGTTCGCATATATAATTGAAAGGAGTGAAGTGGTTTGTACGTGCGCCACATGCATACCATATGTCTGGCCCCGACTCCGGCGACGAAGACCAATTTATTTTAAACAAAATGCAGGTCACGAAATGTTTAACCCGAATGCTAAGGAAAAGAGCCAAGCTGAGGCAAGCAGGCAGCAGGGCTAACAAGGCTGAAAGGCAGAAAGTCAGAAAGGCAATAACAACAACCGCAAACATGCAGGCAATGCGACAGACCGAAAAAGAAAGTCCAGCCAATGGCAAAAATTGCCAATAACTGCCATGCACACACTTAAGCACACACACAAATATATATATATATATATATATATATATATACATACTAGATACTTTAGAAAAACACATCATATAGAGCATACAAGATTTGCCCCTATACCAAAAAAAAAAGAAGAAAAATGCTAAGGAAAGTAAGAAAAAAGTAAAAACATACATATGTATATCAGAGTGGTATATCCTCTCTCCCACAGACATCATCCCCTAAGCCGCACCCATTCACAACCCGCATCACACGGAATGTTGCATATTTCGTTCGGGGCTGTGAAAATTGTTAATGTTAATTTGCAGTCTGGTCTCTACTTGGCCCACAAATCGATCGATCTTTGAATGGACCAACACCATCATTACTATCCCATATACATATTTTTAGGGTGAGCTGCCCCCTCTACGTTGTCTATGCACTTATAGATGTCGAATATGTCGATCTTTAATATTTGATTAGTCCTTCGTGACTTATAGATTGGTCATCCAAACAAAACAAAAAATCACACGGGCAGGGCTTAAAATTAAATGCATTTTTTAATAGTTCTTCAATTTTATTTAGTATTTATAAGTATATATACGATATTATTTATTTATCTATATGATATTGTTTATTTATTGCAAGTATCTATACGATATAAAATCTACATTGGAGTTTTGTTAAGTTATAGTTGAGTTCTTAAGTCACAGTTATTTTTTAAAAGAAAAGAGTTATTAAGACAAGTATAATTGCCTCCGACGAAGACTTTGATATTATTCCTGTCTAGGCCCCGAAAGGAGCAATGTACCTATTTTATATCGGACTTGGAAGTTTTGTTAACTTAAATGAACAATAATTTCAACAGTTTACATTTATATATTTTCAATTGGCTAGCACACTTTTGCGCTCCTGGTATGTGTATATGCAGGATTGTTTATACTCCACAGCCAATTGCAGATTACATAACTGCATAGATGTGTAATTTTTTGGTGTACTTTGTGTGCACACACATAGTATGAGTGTGGCATTATGGGGTGTGCTGTTGCCATCCCATTTTATGAGCCATTAAATGCTTGTTATGCTGCAATTTACGTTTTTGCTGTTTTACGAGTTTTTAATTTTAACACACATGCACACACCACAAAATATTCCAAAAATGAGCCCAAACAAAATCCATCCGACATCCGACTCCCATCCTGCCCTCAATCCCCTGCTCAACCTAGTCTCGGCCAAAATGTGGGCATGTTTATTGTCGCTTAATTGGCAAAAATTAAACATTGCCCGATTCCAGACACATTTTCTTTTTTGGCTAATTATGTGGTCACAATTACGAACATTGTAGGGCTGTTGATTGTTTTTAGTGCTTTTAGTATTTATACGCTGCGTATATTAAAAGGTATTAAAGGGGGGAGGGGTACACAAAAGTCGGGTCTGTCATCGTGCTTTTAACTAATTGCCGGATTCCACAATGCTAAACATTTCGTACATCCACATTCTTTACTATTCGCAATCCCCTTTTGAGTGTCAGCTGTCGTTAACGTCTGACGCTGACTAAACTAGCGCCTGATTTAAATATGTCAGTTGATCGGTTAATAAAATCAATTTTCGACAAACAACCCAATAAATAAAAAACAAATTTAAAAATAAAAAGTTGCTTTATTTCTATTTTGCTTTCATTCAAATGGAATAAAGTATAAAACATAAGTTAAATTATAATTAAAGATTGGACAATCGGTTGTCTTTCTTCATGCTCGGTTTATGTCTAAATGTGGAAAGTACAGAATGCTGTCCCTTATGGGTAAATGTACATGCAACAACTTTACAATCTATAGACTTTCGATAGTGCAAGAAGTAAGTTAGAATCAGGCTATAAGCGATATTCGAGTGTAGATCAAAGGCTTAGGATTATGACAGTTAGTCTAGCTGATTTTCTGCTATTCTGCTACGTGTGACTGCGAGTGTGCATTTTAGTTACAGGGTATCCATTTAGTCATACACACTTGATTGCATTTCATTTGATGGGTTGTGCGCGTATGTGGCAAACACTCATATAGTATTAATATTCATATTCACTTTTGGCGGTTCACCAAGAGGTCTTCGACCCCTAGGGCAGAAAATTAGTCAAAATTTCCATTGGAAAATGCGCGCTTGACACTAAATAGATTGACAAGGCAAAAACAAAGAAACATTCGTCGCGACAACCCAGACAACTAACAGAAATAGTTGGCCCAAACCGACAGGCATGCACACACGCTCATACGCCCACAGGTTAAAGACTTATTATATGCGCTATACATAAATGTTTGCCGTGTGGCACATTACCCAGTCCCACTGCTGGATAGGTCTGCTCATTAAGTAATTTATCATGGGAAAAAGCCTCAAGTGCAAGACTCCCGCCTCTATATTGGCGAAACTAATTTCAAAAACAAAAATAGTACAAAAATAATCGATATTTGATAAAAATAAAAGTCAACTTAAATGAAATGGGCCGACATTCTTGAAGTCTAGCATGATAGCGCAACTATTGACTACCTAATTACTTATGAGCTGTACGGGAACTATACAAACTATTGTGCGCGCACGGTTACGAGAAGTACTCCCTACGTAGCAGGTAGAGGTAGTAGGCGAGGAACCCCTGACACTACTCCCTCCCACCAAAACATTTTGGAGATGATATAATATATGACAAAGGGGCACTTACTTGATTTTTAACGAAAGTGAAATCAAAAATCATGTTACCTTCTATATTTGATATGTTCTAGTGGTTGTGCGTGTGTACGCACGTACAATAAGGTCGCACCTTTGACAGTTCCACAAAATGTTGAATGAGAAATGAAAAAAATTGTCCCACCATGTAAACACCTCATTCAACAAGTGTTTCTTACTTATTTATTTATTTATTATCGACTATCATTCGACACAGAAAAATACAAAACCTAAATTAAAAATTTAATCAATTATTTAAATTTAAAAAAAAAAAATGTTTAAAACTTCTGGGGCAAATTAAATGCAAAATTTGTCCAACATTTGGTTTGGAGAAAACACGGAAAAAAGCAATTTAGACGAAGCGAAATGTTTGTGGATGAATTATTATCATTAAAATTGAGATCTTAACGATAAAAATGGATGACACTCGAAACGGAGTTCTCGAAAGGGTTAATGTAAGGAATAAATAGTAATTATAATCGTATTTTGGTATATAAAACTGATAGAACTAAACAGAAGCGAGAATCCAAGTCAAAAAGTACAAGAGCTCTATAATTGTTCATATATTAGTAAAAAACTTAACTTAACTTCCAATGGAAATGAAACTTTGATACGTTATACACCACTAGACCTAACAATAGTGTAGGGCATCTGTGTCAGTTGCTGGCTGATTGATACTCATGACAACTGATGGCTAATATTTTTTTTGTTGTTTTTTTGCATTTTCTGTTATTTGTTGTTACACACTATTAGTTTGCCATTGTTGTTGTTGGCTTTGTCTCAAAACGTCAAATGGGAATCAGTTTATTTGTGTCAAGAAAATTGAAAGAGTATGTGTATGTGTTAGAGAGCAACACACATACATATACATATATCGAGTGAGGGGGAGGCAGGTGCCAAAGGTAGATGAAGCATTAAACGAGGCGCACTTATTGTGATAAAATACATTTACAAATATGTTGTTGCCTTTCAATAGTTTCAGTCGGAGTAATTTTTTTTTGTTTTTTTGTGATTGTGAATTGTTTGACGGGAGTTCAATGACATTTTGTGGGCGACAGACGACATATGCGTCGTCGCCACCCAGATGTAAATTTGATCATCGTCATCTTTTGCCACACCAGCCGAAAGCAGCAACAGCACTTAAAAAAATCACAAGATATTTGGATAGGCTCGACAGTGGCGCGTATTTCGGAATGTTGCTGTTGTGGTTTTCTGTCGCTTTTTGGCTCACTCTCAGCAGAATTGCAGATACATAGATACACATACAGATGCAGATACAATATGATATGCTCTAAGTATAAATGTCATAAAGCGTTGGCCCAACGCATGTAAAAGGCAATAAAGTGAAAACAATTTACCAACGCGGCGCGCGGCCCCAAAAAGAAAGTCTGAACCATTGTTGAACTTCAGCTAAACATCAGCAGCAGCAGCCACAACAACAACTCGTAAGATACATTTAAAATTGAATTTGGTGCTTTTCTTGTTGTTCTTGTTGTTTGTCAAAGGGAGGCGGGGTCGTTAGATCATCGTTGGGTTCGTAGATCTGTGTTAATGAGCGACTATTGCGACATTTTGATGCATGCTGGTTGCTGCCTGTTTCTGCAGCTGCCACCGCAAAGATTTTGAGCTACATGTAAATTTGTGTTTAACTACTTACTTAAACATATATCTTTGTATATATGTATGTGTATAGTATAGGTTCTGTTCAGGTAAGCAGCAATAATGCGGTCCCCTGCCAACTAGGGCTCAGCTTTATTGTCTCCGAACCAGGGCTAATTACATACCACACACACACACATACACACATATATTTGGGCTGCGACTCGGACCGCAGTTGTTTGTCATCATTTTGGGCAACACCTTTTAGCGCTTTGCTCTATGCCGTATTAACAACTTAAGTATAAAGTCTTGCCACACAGACAAGCGTCCAGGCAAACGGTTAAAATACCTTTCACAAGGTTTCAGGGTTGTCTTTCATAGTGCAAACATTGAGAGGTGTCTTCGTCTACGCTAATCCCATTGATAGCATGTGGCAAGCTGAAGTGGCTTATTCGTAAGTACATATGTATGTGCTGCATGATTGATCAGTTTGTCGCATTCCGAATTTGTGAATTGATTGATGGCTGTTTACTGTTTGCAGTTTGCAGTCCGCACCCCTGCAGTGGGTATTCAATTTTATAAGGAAATGAGTAGGGATTTAATGGATTCAGCTCTGACCCTATAATATGTATACAATGTTGCTGCCACAATATCAAAAGATAAGTACTTCTTTGGAAAGCTCCATTCAAGATTGTTATTACTTAATACAGAACTATATTTTAATTGATATCTCGAAAATAAATTGATCTAGCTTCTGTATGAACACGCGGATATCTTAAACTTAAACCACAATTTTCAGTTTTACTGAGATATTATTTACCTGGATAATATAGGAAGTGAGCGTAACTCGGCAGAAATATCTGCAGAGCTCTAAACTTATAAGTGTAGAAGAATTTTTTTTTTTAATCCTTTGAGTTTTTAGTAAACTTTTAGTACCTGCCAGCCATAAAAAACACTTGCATATTCCAATTACGCACGGTAATCGCCAATATATTGATGAGGTTGCAAAGAAAGTAGAATTTCACTCGAATAGAGAGTTTTTTTTATTATTTTCTGGCTTGCGGCTGTTAGTTGGGATTAGTTGGCTCAACGGATCAATTATAGCCGTTAATCAGTTTTACATCGCGTGCTACCGCTTTAGCCTCAGTTGAGCCCACTTAAGATGATACTTTGGACTCAATCAGGCCAACACCCAACCTCCCAACATAATTAACGGGTTTCAACAAATTATGATTGGATTGGACACTCTAGTCTGGCGCTGGCTTTTGAAGTAGGGCGCTCTACTTGAGAGAATGACAGTGTGGAGACAGGCGATTGCACAGGCAGATCGCTGCAACAAGCAATAACAGAAGGGGCAATATCAGCAGCAGCAGCCATATGGTGCGTGGCCAGAGGACACGCAAGTGCAAAGCAATTTACTATCCATCATAACTTTGTGGATGCACGAAAGTAATAAGCGACAATGATGCCTGCCAACAGCAAAAACTACCAACTGGCCAACTAACTGGGTTGATTATTACGCAGCCGGGACAAAGGATAGATAACAATAAGAAACGTGTTTCTCGGCTAGCTGCTGAACCACTTTTCCCCTTTTTTGCGTACAAGCGTGGAAGCTTGTGAGCTTTCCGTTTTTGTCGCTCTTGTCAATCCCAATAGACCAGCCAATAGACAACAGACAGCGTTAACAAAACAACATACAGCAACAACGAAAAGAAAACCGCTTTCGAACGCAGACACAGACGCGGCGTCTTTTCAACTTTCTAGCTAGCAACAGGGTTAAGGAAGGGGGGACAATGCCATTACTCTACAACTCTACAACTGGGCTGTGTATATTTTTGTGCTTTTGTTTTGGTTCTCTTTTCTATACGAGAACGTTGTTGAATGTGTTATTTTGTTGTTGTTTGTTTTCGCACAACTCGCCTGAGTCATACCGGCAACCGGTAGGGGCAGACCGATCACCGAACACCGAATACCAAAACGAAGATGAAGACGAAACAAACGCCTGTTGCCTTCTGCTGCATGTTGCCTGTTGCCAGTTGCCAGTTGCCAGTTGCTTGGCTCAACTCAACCTCAACTGTACTTGCCGCTGACGCTATAAATTAAAATTATGTTGTAAGCACACATATACATGTATAATAAACACACACACACGGGAACAGACGCCGGCATTATAGAAGCTGCAAGCTGTGGTCCGGTTCACTGTGAAAAGCAAAGCAAACAGACAAAACTTATCTCCCACCATAGCCTTACGAAGCTGGCATACTCTTTGACATCTACTGAGGATTATGCTTGACATAATCAACATTTATTCCAATGATTGGAAATACCTGGGATTTGAAGGCTTTTCTTTTCCTTTGAGTCTGAGACAGTCGGAGATGCATGGTTCAAATTGATTGTCTAGAAAACTGTTTGGAAGGGAAAAATTCAATTATTTTGATAAGTTGGTTAAATATAGAACACATTGGATCAGATGAGATAAGATTTAATAAACGTAATCAATTCAAGATTCTTTGTACACAGAAAAAGATTCATCTTGAAGGAAAGTAAAATGATCAAGAGATTCCACCATACGAAAAGGGAAAGATGCGATAGGAGACTTGACTTTGGTAAGAGTATACGGTGAGGCGGAGCAAAACTAAGGAAAGATGACAACTCTGACGACGGCGACGTTGCAAAAATTGCAGCTTGCAACATTAACATGTTTTATGTGAGTCAAAGTCGAGCCAAGTCGAGAGCCGAACAGAAAAGAACAGAGCTGATTCTAATGATGTTGATGTTATGGCTGCAGTTAATGCTGATGATGATGTTACTTGTGGTGATAATGATGGGGAGGATGCTTCCATTATGCAAAGCTCTAGCAGACGATCTCTTCTCCGAATGAAAGCAGATTTCGAACGCATCTTGGGCATTGTTTTGCAGTCGGTCTGCGTTGCTTTGTGAAGGAAGTGGTCTTGCCAGCTCCTGTGAAAGGAAGTTGCGCCCGTTTTTTTTTTGTGGTTTGTTTTTTTTTTTGGCAGTGTGTCTTCAATTTCAATACATTAGGGCCAGCCCACTAAGTATAAAGAGCTAAGGCATGCAAATTGTTTCGAAAATGCTATTGAACTCTGTCCACAGTAAAACTATACAACTGTGCAACGGCAGCAGCGAAAGATTTTCAGTGGTGGCATTTTCATATTTGGTGCAGCATTCTTGTATTCCACTCAGATTGCTGAACCATGGCAAATGCCAACGCAGCGACATGTTCCCATATTCCCATATATCCATGTGTTGACAATCATTTTTGTAATTTTTTTGTTGCCTTTTGTTTTCTTACAATTCTTTCAGTTTTGGCTACCCACTGGGCAGGCACGCCTACACGGTACACTTATGTCAACTCCCTCCCTCTCTCTCTCTCTGTCTCTCTCTGCCTCTGTCTCGGCCATTAATTACTTAATTTTAGCACGGCACACACATGTTCAATACCACAAGCGGAACGATCCTTTATTTAAATCTGATTGTTTTTTCTCCTTTTTCAATATTTATTACGAACAAATGACAGCTAAAAGTGCCTTGTCCAAGTATCCACTTACAGTTAGTGTTCCTTTCCTGTGACAAAAACACTTGAAACTCACCCAGTCGCAGATCATTTGGCCTGCGAGTCTGTATGTGTGTTGACTTGTGTTCGGTGAGTGAGTCTGGCTGTCTGGCTGCCTGTCCGTGGGGGTCACTTTTTAACAAAAGGAATTAGAATATATATGCATAAGTGACAAGAATCAACTTATTGAGAAACATTAGCATCTTGCAACACTTCGAATATCAGTACAGAAGCTGTGCACGGGCGTACCCAGAACATCAGCCAGAGGGCCAAATTCTTAAATGGCATATTAGTCATATTCTTTTAAAGACATTGTTCTCAATTAAATTACAAATTTTAATCTTATATCTTATAATTAAAATTTCACAATGCAATTAATTTTGACCAAAATACATTTATACACATATTAATATTATAAATACTAATACAAGTAGAATTGAATATTATTTATCTTGCTCGTGTTTTGGGTTCGCCTTATTATATTTAGTTGGGATTTGTTCCAATACCAGAGCCACTCTGGACATATTAAGAAATGGTTAAAAAAGTGGGGTAGCTGCTGAAAAACATGATTACCATTCTTAAGAAACGATTATCAATTGATTTGATTGGGTAGATTCAACAATGACAGTCGAGGAGAAGCTAAAGCAAACCTTTCGTTGGCTTCTCGTTCACTTGACTGCAATAATATGGTCAAATTGGCTAAATACAAATTGGCCAACATAACAGTCAATGCAAGAACACCTAAGGGGTCAACGTCAGCAGCAGTGGCACCAATAATTGCAACAAACTGGAAATAGTTCAATGAATAAGTATTCACTGCACGGTCAATCATATGATTTTTTTTTAAATTATAGTAAATTGGTTAAATCAAATTTTATTAGAAAATGAAAAGCTCTTTGAATTGACATGCAATTTGGCTAAGTAGACATCCGACAATCAACGATTTGCGTTTGAAGTAGTATATCGGTATATTTTTGGATATATATATATATGCATATTATCTATGCATATAAATATTTATTTATAACAAATTGGTCTTTGTGATTCTTAAACTTTTTTCTTTTCATAGAATGGAGTGTTGTCATTGAATTGACAACTTGCAACGTAAGACGCAGCAGAAAGGGGTAGACAACGACTTTGGCATTACTTATGAGATCACAAAAAAAAAACAAGAATGCTCTCTCTGGTACCTGCTGGTAACCTGCTGTCAGATAAATTTTTTTTATTTTTTGTTGCTAAGCATTTGTGAAGTTTTATTATATCGATAAGAAACTCATATTTCAAGCGATTATTCTTATAGCAGCTATTTAATATAGTGCTGCATTAAGCAAACAGATGAATAAAAGTTTTTACGAGATAGATATAAAACAAAGGGAATAGTTCGGGTCGAAATAGTCAGATTCACTTGGATTGATAAAAAATATATATTCATGTTTTATGGAGTAGAAAACGTCTCCTTCAATGTGTTACCCTTTACAAAGAGTTAAAAATGTATCCGATATTAAATCTCAGAGAACATAAATTTCAACATTTTTTTTAATTTTAAATATATGTAAATGGATAATTCATGAAGGTAAACTAGAATATATGTATTTATGCAGTACTCGCTTGTATTAATTATAATACCTATTTTTTATTATTAGATACTACAAATAAGTTCACATGATAATTACATAAAATATAAAAATTGAGTGGCAGCAAATGTCCAAATAATGTGAGGGCCGATCAACGATATAAAAAAATCTGAAATTTAGATTCAGAATACATTTCACTCAGCAAGAAATGTAACATTGATATGAAATAATCGGTTACACTTACGTAACCGCAACATATGTTCGAATCCGTATGAACATTATTGTTAACATTTATTAACCACAAACAAAAACCCATTGAAAAAGAGTTTTACTTCAAATGAACAAATTTATATGTAAACGATCGAAAACTGATCAACATACCGACATACATATATACATACATTTATGTGCTTAATTACATGAGACAAAATTTTCCCCGAAGAACGTGTGAACGGGAAAACCTACAAAGGTAAAATAACACAAACAAAAATAATAACAACAACAACGGCAACAAGCACCAAACAGTGAGGGAAAAGAAGAGCGAGGGAGAGACAAAATGTCAACACATAAAATGCAACAACATAAAGATTTTGAAAAAGATTTTCGTTTCGATTTCATTTTCAGTTTCGGATTTTGTTTTGAGTTTCGTTTGCTTTTGGTTAGAAAAGAACAAAAAGTCGAACATACGAAGACGACGACGACGACGAGTCCAGTGATAAGGTGAATCAAGGGGAACTTCGCGTCGGCATATTAACATAATCAATGAAGTATTGAAAATGTGTGTGTGTGTGTTGTTGTTGTTGCCGCAGCTCTTAAGGGGCTGAACTACTATCTTAGACGGAGCAGGGGCAATATACAGAAATGGTCATAGTTAATACTTGAATGCACTTACGGAAAATTTTCAATCAGTCGAACGAACGCAACAGCAGTTAGGCAATTGTGTGACCCCCTACCGATGAGACCGTTTCGTTTCTCCAAGCAACATGTGAACCTTAAACACACACACAAACACACACACGCACACACACGCACGCTCAGAGACCGATCACAAACTGTTATTTGAGTAAAATTGGTTGGCATTGCAGCCAAGTGAAGTGACAAATTAGGCAGACAAGCACTTTGGTTGGATGATTGCCTGGTTGCCTGGACGCACGTGAAGCGTTTTCCAAATATCTGTGCACATACATACTTAAATATCCTGAGCAAAGGATATCGTAACAAGAACAACGGCAGTGCATAATGCGCATATCAATTGCTGTGGGAAGCAAACGCTTAGCACTAAACACTTAAACGCCTTAAAAAAATAAAGACCAAAAAATAAATTAACAATACAAAACAAAACTGAACTGAAAATCCAAAACTCAGGCATATTATTCTTATCTGCCGCCACATAAAGTGGCAAAAATTATGGCAAAGGGAAGTTGGAAGCCGCCGACGCTGTCAGCGTCGATGTGCCAGACGATTCTTGCATACGATAATATTGTAGTAGCCAAATACATCCGATGTTGAGGTGGAACTTTTAAAAAGTAGCTCGCATTGCTGACACTAATCCGAACAGTAGACAAGCTCGCTTCAACTGAACACGTTATTCGAGTGACAACATTGTAACTATTATAATTAGTTTATTTTTTTTGTTAGTGTGGCAAATTGAAATGATGCTTTAGTTTTCTATATTCTATAAAACTCTCTTGCTTTGCTTCAAAACAGACGCGTTCAAATGCACTGCCTAAAAGTATGTTGTGATTTTATATATGCCGTTGCGCTCCAAAGCATGCTACTGTTTTATAAGCTGTTGCGAGCCATTCTGATAAACAAACAGCATTGCAGAGATAATTAAAATTTCACAATAAAAGCTAGTCGGAAAGGCAATCGTATCTCTCTGAATTAAATATTATGTCTTATGATATAATTTTAGCTACATTTTACATTTATACACGTAATAATATTATAAATACTAATACAAGTATAATTGAATATTATTTTTCGTGCTCGTGTTTTGGGTTCGCCTTATTATATTTAGTTGGGATTTGTTCCAATACCAGAGCCACTCTGGACATGTTAAGAAATGGTTAATAAAGTGGGGTAGCTACTGAAAAACATGATTGCCATTCTTAAGGAACGATTATCAATTGATTTGATTGGGTGGATTCAACAATGACAATCGAGGCAAAGCAATGCAATGCAAAAAGCAAACCTTTCGTTGACTTCTCGTTCACTTGACTTCAATAATATGGTCAAATTTGGCTAAATACAAATTGGCCAACATAACAGTCAACGCAAGAACACCAAAGAGGCCAACGTCAGCAGCAGTGGCACCAACAATGCCAACAAAACGGAACTAGTTCAATAACTGACTGTTCACTGTGATTTAAAAAGTGTTACCAAAAACTTGGCAAAAATCAGGATGCCGGATATTAATAGAATTAGGATTATATAAATTGATATAAATAAATAAATTAATAATATAAAGTAATTAACAAATAATAACGAAATATATATAAATTAATTACCATTTAAATTACAAACATTTGTCTACAGACAACATTTACTTAAGTACTAGCAGTGTGGGCCAGATGTGCAGAAGCACCAAGCCCAAAGCGCTGAGTTGGGCTTGGAATAAATTTTGGGCAATTCAGATTCCAAAGTAAATATGTTTTTGAATCTTAATATAATACATTTGAGCATAGCCTCAATGTTTACATCTATAACCACCGATAATTGATTACTCCCAAACACATTTATCTCCTTGTTCGCACCACACGAAAATTCAGCCGCCAAGATACATGACCTGCCTCAATTAGATTTTTTTGTCATGTGCAAACCTTACGCCAACGGACAAAACGCCACCTTGTGGACAAATGTGGTCACCTTAAGTTGGGGCCTCCCCAACCCTGCCAACCTTCGCACCAAATTATATATAATAGGAAAGAATATGGATTGCAACATTCCTAATTCAAGTTCAAAATTGAATCGCCGTTTGAAAATGATATTGCCACCTAGCGGCATGTTTTGTTACTACATATGCATAGCAAATAATGCCTGTTAATAAATTATAAAGAAAGATAATATGGTGGAGAGAATCGTCGGGAGCATGGAATAGATTGATCGTCAAATCCAATTGAAGGGCGATGGGCCGATAAAATCAGTACAGCCTATTGCGTGAAGGGCGGGTACGTCGCGGGCATAAACCCCCGGCCTGCCAACTGTTTCGTTTATTTTAAGTGTGCATGTAGGTCGTTGTGTAGTGTTGTGAAGATCGAGTTTTGTTTTTGGAGTCCGTACCGTCTATGGGCGGGGTTGTAGTTACCCCACCCTGAGAAAAGCTGAGCTAGCCGAGGTTGCCCACTGTTCAAAACTAGACGTGTTACATGTATATTGATTGAAAAATTGGTCTTTGAGGTTCTTAAACATTTTTCTTTTCATAGAATTGAGTGTTAATTACGCTCAGAATGCACATTATAAACGAGTGCGAATGTTAAAGTACAATTAATATTAAATCAAATTAAAATTTTCAATAATTTTGCATTTGGTGTTGTCATTGAATTGACAACTTGCAACGTAAGACGCATCAGAAAGGGGCAGACAAATTCAACACGCATCGTAACTATGTGCAACCACTTTAGCATTTGCTTTACCGTTAGAAGACTCAAGTTTAAGTTTGCTGTCGATGCCCCTCTCCACCAATTACGAATACTTTGGTCATACGTGCTTGTTCTTGTTTAAATGGGCACTTATTGTCGACAGCTGTGAATTCCAATCTAATTATTAGATTGCTAAATAGCTAAATAGTTATTGGCAACCGTTTTAGTTCTAATTACAATAATCATTATTCAATTAGTGTAACTTCGACACAGGTCAACAGCTCACGGCCTACACATTGTTTCGTATATACTGGATAAGGTTGTCTTAAAGCGGTGCCAATGACTCAGACTCAGTGCAGATCTTTTCAGATTTGTATTGTAAAGTCGACCATGGGAACAATAGCCTGCTTAGTAAGCCTATGACCTCACAACGAAGAAACTAGAGCAGACATCAGCTAAACTCTGGCATATAGAGTAGATACTATTTTTTACATTTACATTTACTATTTTATACATTTTAGAAAGGATTTTGTTTGGTTTCATTCTATTTTAAAAATATGTTCTAACAAACAAATTTTCGTTCTGATTCCGGTATGTAAGTGTAAGTGTAAGTATAAGTAGTGACATAACCGACTCCGAAATACTTTATTCCCTATAATTAGTTAGCACAGAACAGCCACGAAATACCAATCCTTAAAGTAGGTTCCAAGTAACCTATCTTCCAAGTTTGGATTGAAATTTGCAGTAGTTTAGGCTTTTAAGAGGGGAGATTCCTACTAATCAACCTTTCAAGTTTGGTAAGTTTAGTGGGCGTGGCAAAAAGAACATATTAGAGGAGATTTCTAGTCACTTACTGGAATTTTAAAATCTGTCGAATGGAATGGAATGTCGCCAAATCGAAATGGCAAAACATTCTGATTGACATGATAATTTTTGAAGGGTGCTACTAGCAATATACCATTCAAATTTGGGAAGTCTTGCTTTCAAATTGTGTAATATTTATGCTTTCATCGATTCACACCATCAGTTATTTGGGTTTTGTGATCGATCGATCTTCAAAGAGAAGTTTTTAGCTGACAAATTGTGGAAGATATCAAGGACTGAAGTTAGCGTGGGTTTAAAATTGTGGGAGATATGTGGTTCTATTGATATGCGATTATCGATTATCGATCTTATCGATTTCCTAGCCTCCTAGTGGATGTAGCACCGCAAAATTTTCTGTGGTTCTTTAAATGAAATTGATGTGTAAGTAGTTGGACTGAGGTCTCCAAGCGTCTGCTCTCTTAAGCGTGCCTAAAATAACAGTAGTTTGGTTTATACCCTAAGCCCAAAAGATACGGGTATAATGAAGTTGTGCAAAAGTATGTAACATGGTATGTATATTCTTGACCAGGATCAACAGCCGAGTCGACCTAACTATGCCCGGCTGGATGAGCAAACGGATCTCAGAGACTATAAGAACTAGAGATTTAAAATTTGAAATTAAATTAACAGAAACACATACATATACATAAACCTAATTAACGAGTTTTTCGGTACAGATAATACTTGATCGGGTGCTTGGATTTTGAAAAACTATTGAATTTAGACTCCGATTCTGTACTTTAGCCGATAAGCAATTTCGGTATTATTAAGAAATATATTTCTGATAAATATAAAAAGAATATTTAAAAATTTTATGTAAAATCATTTCACCATTTGACGATTTTGAGTGTACACAAGAAATCGAATGTTCTTGTTTGTTTTGTTTTCTATAATTTATTATTTATAAATTCACAATATGAAGTGTCGATTTATGTATTGAACAGAAACATTATAAATCGGTTACGTTTTCTGAATTTATATAGAAATAAATATACATTTTGCATTAATTAGTTATGCTTGGATTTCAATTAGGGCCAAGAGCTTTCGATATTTCTATCACGCCTTTGCTATTCATACACATATAAAATTACCAGAACTTAAGTAGATTTTCAAGTTAAAGCTGTCTTTATTTCACAACATTCGTACGAACAAATATTTGCTTAAATAATAAAAAAAGTACATTAGTAGAAATGTTCAATTAGTCAATAACTGGGCACCAAAATTGTTGATATTTTTTAATTAGAAACACAAAAAAAAATTTCTCCACATTTCGATAATGAATAAGTACACGCGATATTTAAATATATATACATACATATATATATATCTATATATATATATGGAGGATTTTTTTCTTCAGCTATTTATAAAGCAGGGGCAATGTGCAGTGTGGTTCGGTAAGACTGGGATTGTCCGAATAGAGTGAAAAGGTTTTGGCATTCAAATCGAAAAGGCCAACAGCAATTGTTTTGACCACCTCATCACATCTGCCATTGTCGCGCCACACACAGAAGCATCCACCACTGACGTCACCCAGCATATTGCGCACATCATACTCGCTGACTGGCGGTTTGTAGGTGGCAAAGGCGCGCATGCGCGACACGCTGGACTCGATCATCAGATCATTGGCCTGATCCAAGTGAATGCGCTCAAATCTGTCGAATGGAATGGAATGGAATGCATGAATACGTGATTTGTGTCTCAAATCGAAATAAGCACATACTGATTGACATGATAATTATGAGCGCCCAATGGCACTTCCTTGACGCTCAGATGTGACTCATTCTTTCTGTCCGGATTTGGAGCCATTTCCACGTTGTAAAACATTTGCCGTGGATCGCTGCAAAAGTTCAGAATATTAATTGATATGCAGGGATATGAATATGAATCATTGCCGCATACTCACGCCAGGAAGGAGAAGTTAATGGAACAGGCATCGGCGGCACCAACGCCGGCATCTGTTAGCACTCTAAAGGCATCATCCACATTGCTTGTGGCAAGCAGGGCCCGTGTCAGGAAATGACGAGCTGTTTTCAATATTGGTTCAACTTTAAACATTGAACCTAAACAATCAAGCCAACTTACGTGTTTTACCGCTGCGCAGTAGCTCGGCACTAATTGTATTGATGCTAAAGACTAGACCATGATGATTGTGGCTCATTGTGTAGCCAGGCAGGTGTCCAGCATAGCATAGGGACATGAAATGCTCCTCCTTGACATTATACTTGCCCTGCGGCTTGTCACTAATAATGTGCGCCACCACAAAGTAATAATGATTCAGTGTCTCCGTGAGAGCATCCTCTGTGTGGCCCAGCAGGCGCTAGCCAAAGAAAACAGAGAGATTAGGTGCACAACAAGTGTATACATATGTATGTATATAAATGCTATTTACTTACACAATGCTTCTGATTGACAATGATTGAGGAGCAGCCGGTGGGTTGATTCTTGCTGCGCGGCTGATGCTTTACTGCCTGTGGCAAGATTTCGTCCAAGTGCAGCAAAAACAACTGTGGGCGAAGGTCGTATTCAATTTAGCTAATTATAATATTATATATGTAATATTATATTCTAAGTTAGCTCAAAATTAGTAATTGTAAATTTTTTTTTTGTACATTTCCCATTTGAAGAACGCTTTGATCGCTGACGGAATGATTCATTTATTTTCGCTTAATGATTAATCGTTTGCTGCTGTTGTTGGCTGGACTTAAAGACAATTTAGAGGAGATCAGTATATAAAATAATTAATATATATATAAAAAAAAATATATATATATATATATATATATATATATACACTAGAGCATTTCAAATAAATGTATTCATAGTCGATATTAAGGTAATACACTTTTGATCATAGAACTGCTTGGTCAGTAATTTTAACATATTGATAACTTATGCGCATAAAATACATTTACATTCTTAGATGCTGATTGATCCAATTTGAGCAACATTTATGCTTAACTTAACTATACTCTCCATTAGCAAATGCATAATTCAGTATTAATTAATTATGCAAATCTTATAATAAGCTGATAGGATTCAAGGCAGCTGTTGGCAGCCAAGGTTGGCTTAATTTTGCGTGCACTGTGTCAATCAACTAATCATAAAATCTATAAGAAACTATGGGCAGGTGTTCATTTCTTACATAAGAGTCACATGCAGAGATGGATCGATAAAAGATATAGATATATGACATTCGTGAATAAGCCATAGCAAGCCGTTGCACCTGAAATGTTTCAAGGTTTCGGTAAGACAAATCGCTATTTCTTTTGCGTGGCGTCTCCTTCACTTGGCCACTTTTCAGATGCAGTTACGCATATGGTCAAATTGGCCAACAAATAAGACAAAACAAGAGCAACAACAACAATTACAAAACCAATAATATCGAACTAGTTCAATGACTGATTGATGCACGGCCAATGCGATTATTTTGCTCTTTTTTGTCTTACAGTAGTAATTGACTAAAAGTGGTGAGACTAATGACAAATTTAAGCAAACTTCGAGAGCTTGTCAATTGTCCACTTTTCAAGTCTGCAAAATTTCGAAATAAATTTGTTTAATGTAATTCTAACAAAATATGAAGTATACGTATCAGTTTTCAAGCGTTACTGAGATGTGTGAGAATTGAAATGGAAGCGTTAATATTTAATTGAATCACAATATAGATGAACAATTGCATTTGTTTCCATTATATAATAATGGTCATATCAGAATGGTTAAGTTCACAGTGCTCATTATAAACGAGTGCGAATGCTAATTACCATTTAATTCCTATTGAAGTACAATTATTTTGTACGAGTACAGATATATATACTTGTATTGCATTTGGTGCTGTCATTGAATTGACAACTTGCAACGTGAGACGCAGCAGAAAGGGGAAAACAAATTCGCAGCACGCAACGCAATTGTGTGCAACGACTTTGGCATTACCTTTACCGTTAGAATACTCAAGTTTAAGTTTGCCCTCGCTGCCCTCGCTGCCCCCGCAATCAACAGCTATTTTTTAATTTTTTTATTTTTTTATTTATTTTTGTTTGTTTTTTATAGATAATTGAAACAATTATGTGCTTGTATTTGTTTTAATGGCCACTTAATTTTGCACAGCTGAAGCTCTCAGCTCGAGTGCTTATTATGAACGAGGTGGCTTATGTTGTAGGGGATGGGGCAAGGGGTGGTGACTCTTAATGGTATGGTAAGGTGGCTTGCTAATTGAGTATTGGGTTACAGTTTTAGTTTTGGATATGGCTCACCTTGTGGAACTCCACCTCGGCACCGTCGGCAACGCCCTCCAGCTCGCGTATGTACTGCGGGAAGCTGCATTTCACAGATTCCAGTGTCTCATTATAGATTTGCCCTGTTGCCAAAAACAAAAACAACAACAAAAAATATATATATATATATATTTAAGAAGAGAAATGAACAATGATTCACATTATCACATCAATGAGACAGAGACACACATTTGGATTACTCACTGCCTTTTGCGGTGCCATAGAGCGGCAAGTAGGTCTCGTTCAATGGCTGAGATAAGATCAGAAAGTTCTTGATCATTGAGCCAAAAGTGCGACCCTGGAAAGCACATAATTACTATTATTATTTTTACAACTAAAAATGGAAGTGGCTTTCTAAATATTTCATTGGAGTGCCAATGTTTGTGTGCTAATAGACACAGACTACGTATTTCCAGTTGTTGGATGTTTGGATGCTGATCAAAAAATAAAAAAGTTTTGTACATTGTATTTATATATACATATAATGTGACCATTATCGATCACGACTGATCGCAATAATATGAATAAAAGGTTATTGTTAGACAATATTAATTCTCTTGTAAATGGTTTGCGGGTGGAGTTGGGGTATGAGGTGGACTGGCAATGAATGGAGCCATTCAAGGTAAATTCACCATTTGGGTGGGTCGCCAATTGGCATCGACTCCCGTCTCATAGCCGTCGCTGAAATGGATTCCGGGCTTGCTTGCTAATTGTTGTTATTTACCCTTGGTATTGGCCATTTGTGCAGTTTTCACTATCTGTTCCAATTCCGGTTCAAAACCACACAAACCATGGGGCAGCCAACAATTGGGTGTGATCATTTTTGTTTGGGTGAAGGTTAAACGGGAACTGGGTAAACAAATATTAAATGGGCAAAAATATTCGAGCACAAATAGTCTGATATTAAGCAAATATTCTTGGTACAAGTACAAAACCCTATTAAAAGTGAATACAGCGACAAAATTAATAAAGTTCAGATTGTTTTCACTCGCTTTTCCCAGTTTTGCAGTCTTAGCAAAGTATTCTTGAATTGTATTTTGCAAATATTAGTTTGGAGGGAAGAGCGTTTAAAAATAACAATTTTGGACACTTGATTCGCAATTGTATAATGTTTTTTCTTCACTGTATAGAAGTCATAAACGTGCACATACATATACATATGTCAAATCGCTTTTCAGCTTATCACACCAGCGTTGCGATTTATCTCTATACTATATACAGATATATATGTATATGCTCATCATCCACAGTTTAAAGCGTTGTAATTGCACGGCCTGATAAGAGAGCAGAGTATATGCTCAAATGTATACACATCAGTATAATCCAGAATACTAAAGAAGCTAAGCACAATAACAGAGTCTGTTAATTAAGAACATCACACTTAAAGTAAGACGAGTTGGATCTGGATTTAACTTATAAGCTTCTAATCATGATTCTTTCGAGTTTAGAGTAAATTTCAAATTGTTGGATATTGGATGAAATTCTTTTAAATGTTTGCACATTTTTGATAAATTAGTGTCTTTTATTTTTTCATTGCTCTATTGCAAATATTTTTCGATTTCTTCTTAATACAAAATCAATTTAACTGCTCTGATATATGTAAATGTTAATTACATATACAATGATCATATAGTGTATACATATTCATATATCTGAGATTTCACAGCTTATTTGAACTTTCTGCTTGAATGACAAGCAATTCGAATTTGATAATCAGAAAAACTAATTCATCACATTTGAAATGCAACTGAAGCATTTTAATGAACTATTAAATCGAGTAAATAGAATTAGCTAATTAACATCTATATATCTGTACACATTCGATTCTATTGATTTTATTTATCGATTATGAATAAACAGTAAAATGTCGACTGCCTCTCTACAGAATTGGACGACAACTACATGATTTCACATTTTATCGATCTATCCTAGTTTTAACTGCCAAATATTATATAATACTGCAAATATTATATATATTCAGAAATAATATTAAATTTCAATATTCGCTTTAACCAAAGTTCAAACTTATTACCCAAATTGAACGAACACATTTAGTTGAAGTTGGTTTTTATAATTAGCCTGGCGTGACTCCGACAGGCGTGTATTGAAGTTACCGCAAAGGACAAAGGGCGAAGGGCCAAGGCCGCTTACCATATCGAAGCCAACCTCGTAGTGAGTGCCACGGGTGTATAAAACAGGTATCGCCTGACGACGGGGCAATATCCTGCCTGAGGACATGCCGCCTGGCATTTGGTTGATGTTTGGTGAGGCACACATTGCTTGCTCTCTGATTATTTCGCTTTGTCAACTGTGGATCCTTATTCGGATTTCGCTCCTTCTATTGGCGGAAGACAAGAAGTCGGATAATACTTAATGCTCGCGTTTATATGTTTTATTTTTGTACAGTGTAGATTACGAAAATAACAATGACAAACATTTATAAATAATAATTCAGCGCGACTTAGCGATAAGTTTAATTATAATTGCAAATACAACTAACCCACTGAAACAATATAAATGAACAAAAAACAACAAAAAAAAACGACAACAAAATATGGGAAATTGGCAGGTAGTGAAATAAACACGTCTAAGCAGGTGAGTAAATAATTTATTTCATAACTTTTGAGTAGCAAGTGATTTTTATATTTTGTTCTAATGCGCTTGAAGGCAGAATTCAAACTGAGTTTGCCACGTTTTGGCGGCAGCAATTCGAGTTGCCGAACAACCGCAAAAGCAACAACAACAACAACAACCAATAACATACCCAGTGCAAGCAACACGAAGACAGCTGACGAAGCGTCGACGTCAGACAAGCGCCGCGATAACGGACCGTGTGTTGCACACACACACTCATATATATAAATAAGTAAGTATACATATATATATATATATATATATATACAGCAGCACCAAGCAAAACAGCCCCAACAACGTTGTTGCGATCCAAGCAGTGACTGCGACTGCGAAGTCGTCGTCTATTTAGCCAATCGAATTCTATGCGATTCACATTAGCTATATTCGCACGATCTAATTATTTAATATATGTAAATTATATTTATACAAATTACATGCTTATGGTATATGTAGATATTTATGGCAGCTAAGTGAATACATTTGTTATGTTATGTTATGTTTTTCGAGAATGTTTCAAAAGTTCGTTGGTCGTTGCATATTGGTTCATTATACAATTGTAAAGTTTTGCATCCCTGGTTATATTCACATAGTTTTGTGTCTTTATTTCTAAGTCGATTAGATGGCTAATAGGCTTTTCTTTCTACATAGTTTTTTTTTGTTTTTTTGTTTTGTTTTTACCTTTATTTCTATTCATTTACCTTTGCTTTGCTTTTTCAGCCTTTATACTCT
This sequence comes from Drosophila imparisetae, assembly GCA_035042265.1. Classification (NCBI taxonomy): domain Eukaryota; kingdom Metazoa; phylum Arthropoda; class Insecta; order Diptera; family Drosophilidae; genus Drosophila; species Drosophila imparisetae. Next base: position 157,705 of record JAWNLP010000215.1, on the reverse strand, counting down.
CTCTCTCTATACCCTACAACCAAAGTCACATAGAGTATTTTGGTGTCTATTATTTATTTCGTACAGCAGCAAAATGAGTTTGAAACTAGAAGAGTTGAAGCTGTGTCAAGTGCACAGGAAATCCAGATCAGGTTATTTAGTTAAAACAAACAAATAAATAAAACATTAACCAAATGGTGATAATCTTCACAAAATTCAAGGTCCCTACGCATTTGCCTAAAAGGCCTCAATATTTTTGATGCCCAAGCTGGGTATATTTCCCACTGATCATTCTAATTAACTTAAAAGGGGGCGGCATATTATTGATGCGTCGCAGCCACGTATACGTAATTTGAGTAGGCAGAAGTGCATATATAATTACATATATATATATATATATATGTATATATATATATATGACACATATACAGTGACTCGAAGCTTATTCTGATCAGCGGCAGAGAAAAAAAGGAATTGCCTGCCATAAACGAACCATTCATTATTTTTCAGAAATTCCAAAGACCGATGGTAGGTATATATATTAACCACCAAAATTAATATATGACCCCAATACACTGGGGCTTCCCCACCTGCTAGGTAGAGTTATGTAAAACAGTACCCTATTTTTAGGTCGAAGCCTATTATGATCAGTATAAACAAAATAATATATTTGCATTATAAAAACTTAAATAAGGATGTTAATACTTAGTATGATATCCGTTAGCCTTAACCACTTCCCTTAACCTATTATTCATGGAAGATACCAACTTCCTGGTAGCTTCTGGGCTGATTCTGCTCCACTCATCCCGCAGAGCAGTTTTGAGGTCTTCTTTGCTGGATATTCTGTGTTTCCGGATGTTATTTTTCAGCAGAGCCCACAAATTCTCAATAACATTTAAATCTTGAGACTGGGCCGGTGGAATTATCATGTTGGGGCAGTTCCTGATGAGCCAGGACTGTACTATCTTGGCCTTATGCTTGGGATCGTTGTCCTGGTAGAACCGGAAAGTATCTCGGATTCCTAGCTTCTCGGCACTTTGGAGTAAATTTTTCTTTAGTATGTTGAAGTACACATTCTTGTCCATTGTTGTTCCAAAAATCACAAAATTCCCGAATCCGACTGACGAGATACATACCCATGAAATGTAACTTCCTCCACCATGCTTGACTGTTGTTTTTACGTGTTTGGGATTCAGCTCAGTATTGGACTGTCGCCACACTCAATTCCGTCCGTCTGAGTCAAAAATGGTGAATTTGGACCCATCTGAACATATGACTGTGTTCCAGACCTTCAAATCCTTGTCCAATTGGTTTTTGGTGAACTTCATCCAAGTCCCTATATTTTTCACGTTTATAAAGGGCTTCTTCCGTGATACTCGGGCATTAAAGTCAAGATTGCGCAGAAACCTGGGCACAGTTTCCACACAGCACTTTTTCCCCATTTCATCCTGCACCTGTTGAGCCACTTTTGGAGCCGATAGCTTGGGATTTCCCCTTATTTTCCTGGTGATCCTTCGCTCCTCCTCTTCGGTGAAAATCCAATTTGGTGACTTTCTGCCTTTGCCCTCAATCCGATTTGCGTCGACGAAGCGCCGAATGATGTTATACACAGTTGAGTTGCTCAGACTGACCATTTCAGCTATTTGGCGATATGAATATCCGTTATTGAAGTGTTCCAGGATGAGTTTCCGTTGTGCAATGGTAGTCTGATTGTCCATAGTCCTTGTTGGCTTATTGCACCCAAGATGCAGGATAAAACTAAACTGACTACGAAGTATTGATCTATTTATACCGAAACTACTTAACTTTAGGTAAAAAAAATCCGGGTTTTATGGCACCCAGGTGTCCACAATGTAAGTGATCATAATAGGCTTCGACCTAAAAATAGGGTACTGTTTTACATAACTCTACCTAGCAGGTGGGGAAGCCCCAGTGTATTGGGGTCATATATTAATTTTGGTGGTTAATATATATACCTACCATCGGTCTTTGGAATTTCTGAAAAATAATGAATGGTTCGTTTATGGCAGGCAATTCCTTTTTTTCTCTGCCGCTGATCAGAATAAGCTTCGAGTCACTGTATGTATTTATTTTAACTGACCATGAAGAGTTATTTTATTTATTACGTTTCCTGATTTCTTGCTGAATTTGTTCCTCTCTCTTTGAATTATTGCACTTGGCGTGCTTTTTCACCTGGTGTGTCCATTTGTCCACTAGTAATTAAGAAATTTAGTGACACGGTTAGCCATTTCACATCTCTATGACAACCTACTCATCGATTCATTTCTTCACATTGTCTCATATCAATCATAATCATCTCATTCAAAATGAGGCAGTTAATGTTGAAGATAAGTTTGTGCAACATTCAGTGACTGTGTTCGTTAGAAATAGGATCGAAGATGCCGTTTTGCCTGTTACATATGTACATATGTGTTTCTATATATTTGCACATAGCAAATAATCATTTTAACCCTGTCAATATACAAATATAAGTGAATGTGAATGTCGTTAAATTATTTAATTAAACAAATTAGAACAAAAGGTTAACTCATAGCTTTAAGTTAATGTATGTAATTTAAAAATGCATAACAATTTCTTAGAGGGTACTTTAATTTTGTTTTTAGGCTTGCAACGCGTTGTTGGAGATGTCTTCGACCCCAATCAATATACATATATACTTGATAAGCATCACTTGCCGATTGGTTTGTCAGTCTGTCCTAATTTTTTATCTTATATCCACAGAATTCTTCCAATTTTAAAGCCAGTTGTTAAATTAAATTAAAAAAATTAATTAAAATTAGATTAAACTTGGTATATATCCGTCATTGAGGTTCGGGCACTTAAGAAAACACATTTGACCAAGATGTATTAACCAAACTCCCAAAATATGCTTGCTGTTAACTTGAAAAAATAATAATAATAATCAATGGACTATATCATATATATATAGCTGTTATCATGATAAATATATTTGTTTAAAACCAAAAATTTATTTTTTAAAATATTTATTTTCTTAATCCTTGCAACAAAAGTTTAATTTTTTTTGTATTTAAATACCCCCCGATGTCACATAAATATTTCGTATATTTTTAAATATAAATCTAATTTTCAATTTTATTTTTAATTTAATTTAATCAATTTTTACTTTTTTTGTTGATTGACCTTAGTTACATTAAATAAACAAATAAAACGAAAAAAAAAACAAAATATTAAATTCAGATAATTTAAAATCCGAACAAAAATGTAGAAGTCAACTCCTGCCTACTAGGGTATGTAATCTTCGGGTTCAAGATCTTCAAGAATATATATAGCTTAATAAGCGTAATCGGGGATTTGCACATGATCGCAATTAATATATGTGCATGTAATTGAGAAGGCCTGTTAAAGGCCAGGATTTAAATTAATTAGAAAGTGAAATATGAAACTCTGAATTCCGTTAAGTAGCCTCGCTATATGTGTGTCATCTCTAGTTAACCGATGAATGATGCGAATTGCTCTGGATATCGCCAGGGGAGTATCGATATCAACGTTAGTTTATGTTAAAGCCCAGTTCACAGACCGATGAAAAATTTCGCGACCGAAATTTTCAATATATTTCGTTTGTGGAACCTAAAAACAAAAAGGTGTGCGGACAGGCAAATATTTAATTAATTAATTTTCTCGCCTTTACGGCGATTAGAGGTACACTTTTTTGAAGATTAAAATAATTTATCGTTCATAACTTACATTTTCATTTCAATACGTTTGGCAACAGTGAGATAACATTGTTGATTTAAGTTTTGCGGTCTCCAAGCCGGACTTTACAATTCCGCCTATCGAAATATTTTGCGAACTGTTTTATAGCGTTTGGTTTATATGGAGTTTCTCATTATCGATAACTTTTTGTTGGTCTGTTAAGTGCGCTTTTGATTATAAATCAAAGATATTGAATATAAGATGCGTAACACGTTTTTAACAGTGGGCAACCTCGGCTAGCTAAGTTTTCTCAGGATGGGGTAACTCCAACCGCCGGACACCAAAAACAAAGCTCGACCTTCACAACACTACATAAAGACCTACAAGCGCACTCAAAATAAACGAAACAGTTGGCAGGCCGGATGTTTATGCCCGCGACGTACCCGCCCTTCACGCAATAGGCTGTACTGATTTTGTCGGCCCATCGCCCTTCAATTGGATTTGACGATCAATCTATTCCATGCTCCCAGCAATTCACTCCTCCATATAACTTACCTGCAACTCATCATCTTTCTTTATAATTTATTAACAGGCATGTTTACTTTACATATGTAGTAACAAAACATGCCGCTAGGTGGTGATATAATTTTCAACCGGTAATTCAATTTTCAATTTGAATTAGGAATCTTGCCAAATCAAATATTTTACGGATGGCCCTCAATCCCTATTCTATCATATTAGAGCTCTAATATAAGTATTTGGTGCAGGGGTACTTGGCAAAAATCAGGATGCCGGATATTAATAGAATTAGGATTATATAAATTGATATAAATAAATAAATTAATAATATAAAGTAATTAATAAATAATAACGAAATATATATAAATTAATTACCATTTAAATTACAAACATTTGTCTACAGACAACATTTACGTAAGTACTAGTAGTGTGGGCCAGATGTGCAGAAGCACCAAGCCCAAAGCGCTGAGTTGGGCTTGGAATAAATTTTGGGCAATTCAGATTCCAAAGTAAATATGTTTTTGAATCTTAATATAATACATTTGAGCATAGCCTCAATGTTTACATCTATAACCACCGGCGATTTGCTAACATGGATTTTTAAGTTTCAAATTTGGTTTTTTGTACAAATATGTATCAGAATTGCACTCAAGTGTAGCACAGATTCGGCTATATACATATGCATTGACAATTTGTGTTTTCAACACATTTGACGCATTTTAAGTTTGAGCGTGGCAACACATTTTTCTTGGCTCACGCGTTTCGATTAATTTAAATTTAATTCAGAAAAACTTCATTTAAACCGACTGTAAGAGCCCACGATGGCACTGGATCCGTATTGGAACGCACTCATCGGCTTAAACACAATGTGTGGTGCCCGTTACCGCTGCGCATGCGCGTTTCCAACGCCGAATATAAATAAATCGACGTGGGATTCCGTCACCGTTGCAAAAAAATTATATACAGATGTCAATCCATGCCGTTGTTGGGATGATCTGAAGCAGAGAACAATATTGATGAAGTAGAAAAACGAAAAAAAATCACATATCATAAATTAGCGCAATACTAAAATTATTTACTATTTATTCTACAAATCACACACAAATATCACGGAGGGTTAGCTTACTCCCAAATACATTTATCTCCTTGTTGACACCACACGAAAATTTAGCCCGCCTCAATTAAATTTTCTTTGTCATGTGCAAAACTCACCCCAACGCACAAAACGCCACCTTGTGGAAAAATGTGGTCACCTTAAGTTGGGGCCTCGCCAACCCTGCCAACCTGCTTCTTAACTTCGGCGATGTGGCCCTTTTCCCGTTTGGTGGTGGTATACGATAACTGAATATCGATATGTACCGCAAATGCGACAACATAATGCGAACAGCGTAGTATTATGTATGGAATTGATAAGCTGTATGCAGCGGCGTTAAACTGACCACTATATGGAATGACAAAATATATCCGACGCAGATTTGAGGTGAGTTGCCCTGATGATTCAAAAATGTTGAAACACATAAAAGCCAAAGCTTCATTCATAGACATTGTAACGCAAAATATACAAATCGTGGAGTGCGGCATAAATCCGGCAATGGCAAGTGCGTGCAGCGCCTGTGATGATGTCGTCTCCAGTGTCATCAAAATTGGTGCCAACAATTTGGAAATGCTTCAGGCGAGTCAAGAGCTCATTAGGCTGGTGGGCAGTCACTCCGTGCTCTACGATAGTCGACATCGGTGCTTCAACGATGACGCCTTCAAGGCGCAACTGTGGCAGCAAATTGCCAGCCAGCTGTCTCTGCAAAATGGACAAATGCCTGAGTACATGGGCGAAGCTTCGCTACAATTATCAGCGTCATGTGCAACGCATGCACAAGTATCGTCGACAATCGCAGTCGTCTCGCATCTATAAACTGCCACGATCCGTCATGTTTTATGAGGAGGATCTGATGTTTCTCATTCTAGCCATTTGGTCTGCTGAGTGGTTTGGCGTTGTCAACGCCAATGCTACCGCTCGCAAAGACAAAGTGCCTATGCCCTCGATGAATCATCCGCATCCACATCCACAACAACGCCACCACCGGCACTAATCAGACCGTATCGAGCAGCCCAACAATCGGGTGCAATCGGCCCCGAATCGAAATACATGCTCCAAGCCAAGTGTAAAGGTCTCGGCGCACCGGTAATTATGATGCGTACGGCGCTCTTCAAACGCGAGGTGTTGGCCGTGCCGCAACTGCACAGCACGGATACCCAGTTAAGCATTAAGTGTGCCGACATCTGGCTGCAAATATCGAGAAAGTTACATACGAATCGTAAGTATATATATAAATATATATATATATATATATATATATCTTTGCCAATGCTTACCATTCTTGATTGCAGAGCACTGTTATCACGCCATTCGGGCGTTTCTGGCCGACAATATGAATCTGTTCCCGAAGATAGCGCCCATGTCGGAGCTAATGGCTCCGTTCAAGGCAAGCGTGAAATTGTGGGAGAAGTCGCATCAGTTGTTCAGCAAGTTTGATGAGATAGCGCGCAAGTATCGGTGGATGTACCACAAGAACATTCTGCCGCCACTCATGCAGCACTTTGAGAAATTTGATATTCTGTACTGGGATCTGCGAAGATCCCGACCCGGACAGCCACACAGTCAGATCGACCGCCGCGTCCGTATTCGGATGCATACCGCCAGGAGGTGTGGCGTTTGGCGCGTGAGCGTTTTCCACAGTGTAAGTGTCATAGCTGGCAGATCAGATTGACGGTATATATATATATATATATCTATATACACGTCTCTCGACTCGTACAGGGTATCTGCTAGTTGATTTCATTTTTAACCAAACAACTCTTACCTCATTCTAATTGCGTTTTTTATTTGATTTCGCACTTTTTTAGCAGTAAATCATCGCGACGTTTGGGCCATGTTCAAGTTTGCATTTATGAAATACATGAAGGACATGGAGCGCGGCATTGAGAATCCCTGGCCACCGACCAGTTGGCATGCATTGGAGAAGCTCAAGTTTCTGATAAATGTGCGCTATCATCCCTTGCAGCCGTACTACTATATTGTCCACAACAAATTCATGGAGGAGGTGAAACGTTGCAGCATGCACGAGGCGCTGATGCAACCGACGGTCCAACTTTTGGGTAGCAATACACACGTTGCCACCAAATCACTTATGACCTGGTAGACAGAGGAGGCCAAGCGGCTGCTCACTGGCGATTTGCGGAATTCAAATAAATTAGCAGTGGCCAGTTAGTGGCGACGGCACCGGTGAGGACACGTCCAACAATTAACCAATATTGCTGGTCAGTCACATGGCAACGATCTACCCCACATAGATGCGTATCAATTGATACGGCTTATGCGCTGCAATCCCAGTACCTTCGGCGGAGCATTCACCGCGGATAAGCGCTACGCTTGGTTGCGTGTCGCCAAGCAGCTGAATGCCACCGGTAAGTGATATGAGTTAGTGCTGCAAGTCACACACTAAATTCACACACTTACCACCCCTATCATTTGTCACACAGTAAACGATTGCCGTTTGGCGCTACAGCATGCGCTGTACGATTGCGCCTCCTGAAGATCCGTGATATCCACGGCCAGTGCACGCTGTCGCATAAGTATTATCGGCACATGAACAAGATCTACGATTCGGTGAAGGACGACGACATTGATATTGTGCATCTGCATGAACCAAAGCAGCTCTATAAAATGGTGATGGAACTGCCAGACACCGTATATCCGGAGAGTTATTTGCCCGAAATCAATATGATGACCTGCAAGCCCAGCCTGGTGGTCAAGAACTGGGGCTACGCCCTCAACGCTCTACCTGCGGGCAAACAAGACGATCTGCGCGTACGTCTCCAGCAAATCTTTGTCAATTGGCCCCAATCCAGTGCCACGTTGCAATGGTGCAATTGCAACTGCAGATCGCATCGAATCGATGTTTATAGTATAGTTTTTGTATACTAGTTTTACTTATTTATATGGTGATGCCAATTTTGATTTATGTATGGCTATCGGAACCAGCTCCTCGCTAAGCTGAACCGCAACATATATGTGCCTCTGCTAGAATATCAGCACACTTACTTTATTAATAATATTAATATTAGTATTGTTATGCAGCAACCATTCTTTATTTGTTGTTTGAAAACATTACAACTGCATACAAGATTAAAGCACATAAGTTGTTGAAACTTGTACCACACAAACTGTTAATTGAAGTGTCCTACAGTTGCCACATTTTTTGGTTTAGACGCCTACTTTAACGACCAGGTCAGCAGCATGGATGGAGGATGGGGGATGGCTTGGGGATGAGGATAACATCAAAGTAAGCCCATACAAATTGAGGCCGGACGACATTCGGATGATGATTTGATTGCGCGAGCGTATACTCTATGTGTGTGTGTGTGTGTGTGTGTGTTTCTAGGGGTGTGTGCTTATTAGTTTGAAAACAAATAACATAAAAGGCATTAACGCAGCTCAACAGCAAAAATTGCGTAGACCTGAGCTCCGCTTCAGCACAACTGAATGCTTGTCATCATCTGCCGATTGCTTGCCCACTTTATGTTGCTTCACGTGCATCTCGTATATGCCAGCCGCCAGATTGAAAAAGAGACGCTCCACATTAAGGCCAGTCTTGGCGGATGCCTCCATGTAGGGTATGTTCAGATTGCTGGCATAGTTGGCAGCCGCCTGTTGCCGTACCTGTCGCCCATCATCGTCACACTTGTTGCCCACCAGCATCAGGGGTATATTGTCCGTGGCATACTTGCTAATCTCGTCGAGCCAGTAGCTCACGTGCTGATAGCTGCGCCGGTTAGTCAAATCGAATACGAGAATGATGCCGTGCACGTGTCGATAGTAGCAGGCCATCATGGAATGGAAACGCTCCTCACCGGCTGTATCAAAGATATGCAGCTTCACCCTATTGCCGCCGATCTCAACGGTGTGCACCTTCAAATCCAAGCCCACCGTGCAGTGGTATTGGCCCATATAGCGATTCACCGTGAAACGCTGCAACAGGCACGTTTTGCCCACACCCGCATCGCCCAGCATCAGTAACTTGATAGAAGAGTTGTTTGCCATTATTTCTGAAAAATTTCACTTTAACTAACTGTGAAAATGCCAATATATAGTTATAAAAAGATATGTAAACTTCAAGGCGTACTTTTTTAAACTCTGTTCCCGAAGGTATCAGTTTTTTACAGACTGCAAACTGAATAATTAAACTAGACCAAATGTTGTCAGCTAAACTATATAATTACATTTAATTATCTTCTTCATTTTAGCCCCCAGAAATCGAAAAAATCGTATATCGCGAAATTTGAATACTACAGATCGAATACTAGAATCCTCCCCCAAAAATTGTGTGAATGTCTATATGTGCCGCATTTTAAATAGTTATAGTCATCAAATTTATGAGGCAGATTGATGATAATCGTGGCACATCCATTCATTGTCACCCAATCCCCACGTCTACAAGAAGGTTATAACATTCTGTAGTATTTGTTTAAACGGTGTTTTAAACTGTCCTTATGTAAGGAATCAAAATTTAAAGACAATAAAAACTATATAGAAGAAATCGAAAAGAATGATTAGTAATTGAGACTAATTAGTTTGGCACTCGGTGTGAGAATTATATGTGTAAATTATCCATTCTTAGTCTAACTAAAATGATTTTACACTTTTAATTACAGTTTTCATTTGCAAGTTAAGCGAAACCAAGAAGATAACTTGGTGGTAACTTTCTCCAAGGATCGGCATATACATTTTCAGACCCGCCGGCCCCAGGAGCCACAATCAAACAACAAAATCAATTTGTAAGTAAGAGTCACCAAATTTTTAAAGTAAGTTACTGGTAACTCCTCCAAGAGATCGATAAAAAATTGGATGGCCACGCCCACTCCGACTGCCTTATCCGATACACCTGATGGTATATATCCATATATCTCTCACAATATGAAAGCCACCAAATTTGAAGGGTATATTGCTAGTAACACTCTTTAAAAATCTGTGGAAAAATATTTCGGCCCACTCCCCCCTCCAATAACGATGAAAGCCAATATCTCCTGCAATTTCAGAGCTACAGTTACCAAATTTAGAAGGTAGATTAGTAAGAAAAAATTTGTTTGGTTACACCCGATCCAGCCTCCAAAATTCCCAGAAACCTATTTCTCCTGCAATTTAATAGCTACAGTTCTTGAATGGAAGATTATTGGGAACCTTCTCCATAATTTTGTTCAGCCACGCCCACTCCCTCCCCGAACATTCTCAAAATCCCATATCTCCCTTAATTTAAGAGCTACAGTTACCAAACTTCGAAGGAAGGTAAGTAACTTATATTTACCGCAATTTGAAAGGCAAACGTTCTCTTTTGACTTATAATTAAAATATGAGGTTTATTTTGTTTTCTCCGATATTATAATTAACATGAATATTATTACTATAATTATTATAATTATTTTTGTTATTATTATTATTATCCTATTTAGATCTATTGTGCTTCATTTTGAGTCCAAAGGTCTTCCATTTACCTTGATTCTTTTAGGAATTCAAGAATTTTTTTCAGATTGTGATGTTTTATGTCCTTAAGGCATGTTTACCTAGATTACTTCATCTACTTGTGACTAAGGCGACACAATTCGCTGTAATGTGCACTAAGCTTTTTCTCGGCAGATTCAGCTAAACTAATTATGGATTAGTTAGCTTACGTTGTCCTGTCAAAGACCGGTAAATATACCAAGGCTTTTCTCTTATTTGCTTAAAATGTGAAACTAATATTATTTTATGCATTTATTGTTAGTTTAAAGGAATGGAATGCCCAAGTGGCACCAAGTGGTAGTTGCATCTTAAAGTAAGACATTAACCTCGTGGTTAACGACCCCAAAAAATAGTACTTCTGGCCAGCTGTGCCCCCAGACCCATCAAATTAACATCCTAATGTGAATCGCTCAACGCTGGAGCCACTTTATAAGCTCCATTGCTGCACATCATCATCATCAGTAGCAATTCGGAATTGGAGCAACGAGGACTGCTAAGGTGATGGCAATAATGTTTGCTCCCGGTGATTAACGCAATTAAACAGGTGCTCAAAATGGTGTTTTCAGTGAATTAGCCACGTTCAAAACTCGATAGAGAGCAGAGAAACAGTGAGAGAGAGAGAGAGAGAGAGAGAAGGAGAGAGAGAGAGAGAGACAGGGAGAGAGAGAGAGAGATACAGTTGGTTGCCACACGCCCGCTAATAAGCGCCACATTAGCAACATGCGCCACCTCTTCAACCTCAACATGAACTTCATCTTAATCCTTCTCCTCCTCCTCATCTCATGCACATGCTAAGCCACATTCCATATTCGCATTAATTCAATGTGGATTTTGAGCAAAAGCGCCCCCAACCCCCATCATTACATGTTGGGGGGTGTTCGACAGCAGTTTGGGTGGTGGTTAATACGGGGAAAGGGAGGGTCGATTGTCCGCGACGTCTGACGTTAAAATGCCATTAGACTTACAATGGACTGCTGTCGGGGGTGCAAAATGAGCTCTGTGCCTCTCTCCGATGATTTGTAGGTGTTGTGCTGTGAGATTAAACCTGTAATTATTTATGCCCTGTTTTCTGCAATGAGCCTAAAGTGCCGCAGGAGGTGTGGCTCAATGTGGTCAAGTTCCCAGCTGTTAGAATCTTGGTCTAACAACTTTTTAACATTTGCCAATTTGAAATGTAAGCTTCTTCCTCACATTGTCGGTCACATTTACTCATGTTAATGTCAAAGCTTACATGCTCTTTAACATGTTGTCCGACCTGATTTGAAATTTGATCAGAAACTTCTCGTACAGCTGGTAAATATTTGCAAGAGCTTAAACAAGAGAAATGCTTCTAAGCTTAAAGAAAGTATGTTAGAGCTCATAGTGTGAAATAATTGTCAATAGTTTATCGGATACTTCAGAAGCTCAAACCTATGGTTAACTAACATGCACTTTGGCAGGCACATGGGAAAAGTGCTTGGGTTTTTTTTTTGTGAAATAGTTCCCAAAACATTTTAATGCCTAACTTAATTAAGCTCATTAGCTTAGAATGTTAGAACTTAAAGACCATGTCAACAACAACAACAACAACAACTGTCCAGCGCCTATCTCACAGTTGCTGTCAGTGCAATTGTGAATTGTTTGCGTTTGGCCAACTGATTCACATGACCTCCGATGAGTATGAGCAAAATAATGAGGCGCCAGTTTCACATGGCATTTATATCCGAAATCCCAAAAGCCCAGCAGCAGCCAAAACCCATGTAAGACGGTTTTTTGTTCTTTCTTTAAACCAAAAACAAAAAATACACAATTTTTATTGTATATTGGACGGTGTGTGTGCGTTTTTCTGTGCACTCAAACTTGAACAATTTTTGTTTGTTAAAATACAAAAACAAAAAAGAAGTATAGAAGAAAAACAAGCGAACTATTTAATGACAGTTGTCTGACTAAGATGTGGCACATTCATATATTAGTAGATAGCGGGAGGTGGGAAACCCGAGAGAGGAACTGCGAAGGGGGGTTCGAGTGGTGCCGAATTCCGGACTCAGCATAGCTCAATGTTTTGCTATACAAAGAGCACGCCCCACTTGGGGGCACAGCACAAAAAATTCAACAGAAAAACCACTAACGCTTACAAAAAACCACTTGGCAAGCTGTTGTTGCATGTTTTTTGTTATTGTTGCTTACTTTACTGTGGTTGTTCTTGTTTTTGTTGTTGTTGTGCATGAAAAACATTTGCAATTGCGCAAACAAAGATAATTTGCGAATGAGATCGGCGAGACGATATAATGATGACTGCAATGACAAACGCTGGAAAGGAATAACAACTCCCCCAAGAGTCTGCTATAGTGGCTCGAAGCTTATTCTGATCAGGGTCAAAGAAAGGAAGTAATTGCCTGCCATAATCCTACCTTGCAGGTGGGGGAACCCCAGTGTATTGGGGTCATATATTAATTTTGGTGGTTAATAAATGTACCTACCATCGGTCTTTGGAATTTTTGAAAAATAATGAAATAAAGTTTGTGGCGGGCAATTATTTTTTTTCTTTGACAATGGTCGAGTTGAAGTGTGAGTCACTGTATATACGGTGGCTCGAAGCTTATTTGGAGCAGTGCCAAAGAAAAACAGGAATTGCCTGCCATAAAGTAACCATTCAATATTTTTCAAAAATTCCAAAGACCGATGGTAGGTACATATATTAACCACCAAAATTAATATATGACCCCAATACACTGGGGTCTCCCCACCTGCTAGGTAGGATTATGTAAAAAAGTACCCTATTTTTAGGGAAAATTTTTTTTGGACCAGGTACATTGTGGACACCTGGGTACCATAAAACCCGGATTTTTTACCTAAAGTTGAGTATTTTTGGTATAAATATACCAATCCTTCGTAGTCAGTTTAGTTTTATCCTGCATCTCGGGTGCAATAAGCCAACAAGGACTATGGACAATCAGACTACCATTGAACTACGAAAACTCATCCTGGATCGCCACAAAAACGGATATTCATATCGCCAAATAGCTGAAATAATCAATTTGAGCAACTCAACTGTGTATAACATCATTCGGCGTTTCGTCGACGCAAATCGGATTGAGGACAAGGGCAGAATGGCACCAAATGGGATTTTCACCGAAGAGGAGGAGCGAAGGATCACCAGGAAAATAAGGGGAAATCCCAAGCTATCGGCTCCAAAAGTGGCTCAACAGGTGCAGGATGAAATGGGGAAAAAGTGCTGTGTGGAAACTATGCACAGGTTTTTGCGCAATCTTGACTTAAATGCCCGAGTACCACGAAAAAAGCCCTTTATAAGCGCGAAATATAAAGGGACTTGGATGACGTTCGTCAAAAACCACTTGGACAAGGATTTGGAGTTCTGGAACATAGTCATAATTGGAGATGAGTCCAAATTCACAATTTTTGACTCGGACGGGCGGAATTATGTGTGGCGACAGTCCAATACTGAGCTGAATCCCAAACACGTAAAAACAACAGTCAAGCATGGTGGAGGAAGTGACATTTCATGGGTATGTATCTCGTCAGCCGGATTCGGGAATTTTGTGATTTTTGAAACAACAATGGACAAGAATGTGTACCTCAAAATACTAAAGGAAAATTCACCCCAAAGTGCCGAGATTGTAGGAATCCGACGTACTTTCCGGTTCAACCAGGACAACGATCCCAAGCATAAGGCCAAGATAGTACAGTCCTGGCTCATCAGGAACTGCCCCCACGTGATAATTCCACCGGCCCAGTCTCAAGATTTAAATGTCATTGAGAATATGTGGGCTCTGCTGGAAAATAACATCCGGAAGCACAGAATATCCAGCAAAGAAGACCTCAAAACTGCTCTGCGGGATGAGTGGAGCAGAATCAGCCCAGAAGCTACCAGGAAGTTGGTATCTTCCATGAATAATAGGTTAAGGGAAGTTGGAAGGCTAAAGGATATCATACTAAGTATTAAAATCCTTATTTAAGTTTTTATACGGAAATATATTACTTTTTTAAGACTGCTCGAAAAAAGCAGTAAACAAAAAATAGGGTACTTTTTTACATAATCCTACCTAGCAGGTGGGGAAACCCCAGTGTATTGGGGTCATATATTAATTTTGGTGGTTAATAAATATACCTACCATCGGTCTTTGGAATTTTTGAAAAATATTGAATGGTTACTTTATGGCAGGCAATTCCTGTTTTTCTTTGGCACTGCTCCAAATAAGCTTCGAGCCACTGTATATATATAGAGCGAGAGAGAGAGAGTTGTGGAATTTTTTATATTCAAGCTCATGAAGATCATGAAGAAAACACAATCAAAAAATACCGATAAAGGACAATAACCACAAATAAGCTCAGAATTTCGGCTTAAACAAATTTTGGTTGGTATTGAACAGGGTTGTCAACTATACCTCACAAAATATAATTTCATACCTAAGCAAAACTATTCAATTTTGGTATGTAATCGCATCCATTTTGAACATAATATATTGAATTTAAATATAACTTGCATGAAAATACCTTAAGCTTTGCCCAGAGATTGAATCTTATTCCCATTATGTATATCCTGATTCACATATATCTCACTTATATCAAATTTCAATTATAACATATCTCTGATCATGATTAGCACTGAAAAATGTATTTTACTCCTCAGGTTCTCAAACTTTCCTGCCTCTTCCTTATTTCCTATCTCTCTGTTTGTCTCTCTCTCTCAACATTTTACTTTCGTTATTACCAAGGAGTTTCAGCTAGCACTCTGACTCTTAAATATGTTATTGTGTAATATATTTAATTTAATTAAAGAAAAAAATTAATAACACTTAAAATTTGTTAGTCTTTTTTTTAACTTAAACTTTAACATAAATTTCTTTTTCATTTTTATTATAATATAATTTG
The DNA here is from genome assembly GCA_035042265.1 of Drosophila imparisetae. Taxonomy (NCBI): domain Eukaryota; kingdom Metazoa; phylum Arthropoda; class Insecta; order Diptera; family Drosophilidae; genus Drosophila; species Drosophila imparisetae. The sequence continues at coordinate 142,107 of JAWNLP010000215.1, read as the reverse complement.
ATGTATAACGTACAAATTAATTGATCCATTTAAATTCATTAAAATATTTTACTTGAAAACAACAAATGAAGAAGATTGTAGGCTAGCGAAAAGTGAAAATGCAGATGAGTTTTATGATCCATAAAGCGTCGCACACTACGTATACCGTATACTGTATTTAAAAGCCTCTCCGCTGACCCACTAAATGTAATCGTGCGTAATCCACACAACAAGTCAAAGCAGAGCGTGAATCTGGTTTATGACGTGAATTGTTTATTACGGCTAACGAACTTTCTATGCTGGGGCACTTGGCACTTGCCACTTGCATAATCAGACCCGGAACTGAAGCCTCCCCGCCTCCTCCCCTCTATCCAACGCTGACGTTGCATTTAGCGCATTGCAAGGTAATCAATGTGGAATCTGCTCTGATTGCATCGGGGAAAGCACGAGAAAAATACACACGATGCACGACAAATAAGTTTTAATTATTTGTCACACTTGTACAAACATATACACACATAAATACATATATATTTATATATATATACATATAGAAATGAAAGCACAAGGTCAATTGTATTGTATTTCTTTGCGTTTAAGACACATATGTAGTTGAGCCGATCCATAAGAAGAACAGTGAAAATATTAACATTTTAGCATACATTTTCAATTGCTTTGCAATGACTTATCAGATTCGTTTTTGAATTATCCCGCCTTAGCGCACTGTGAATAGCAAATCAACTATCGATAAATAACGATCGGTACATGCTGAAAGCAGCAACAGAGTAAGAGTTTAATGCACGTTATCTATAACAATGATTAAACTTAACTAAGAATGTATATACATATATCTTACGTTGTACTTCATTCCAAACAAGTTATATGCAATTTCAAATTAAATTATCTACATGTATTTTGAATATTTTCAAGACTACTGAGTTATCATTTAGTGAATAACATGCAATAAGCACACAAAATAATAGATATAAATGTATTTATATATATATATATATATATTAATGTATTTCATTTGTTCATTTTAGTGCAAACTAGCACAAACATTTTTCAAAATGTTGTCCAAATGTCAGTGAAAACGTATGCAAATGCGTTTCGTGGTGAATGGGCTAGAGCCAATTATATCGATAGTGGCAAAGATTTGTAGTCAAGCCTATCGATTGGGGCATCGATTGCCGACGCAACATTAGTCTGTTGGCGCAATTGAAACGCGAAGATCGTGTGTCTCTCTCGTGGTCTGGCGGAGAAGCGGACGCGAGTTTAAGTTCTCCGGCTAAACGGGAACCAATATCTCTGATCGCGATTTTTTTTTGTTAATCACGCTTATATGAATGATTAAGTACGAAATTATTTTTGGCTAATCTAACACTATATAATTGCTTCGATTCGCTCCTATCTTTATTGTCTGTGCGATTGGCGGGAGTTCCAGCAACGGATTAAAATAATTTGTTTTTTTTGTTTTGGTTTTTTTTTTTTTGGAAATGTGTCGCAAATAAAAAATATATATTATAATATAATTGTTATTATTTATATGCATGCGTACATGTTTAATTGCCCAAGAAACAGAAACAGCGACAGCTGCCCAACAAAAAGCGATGAGAACACAAAATAAATTGTGATACGTGAATTTATAGTGAAACCGAGTGCAAAGGCAGAGTGAAGTGCGTGCAATTTGGAATTGGAGTAATAACAACAACAATACTTATCTACATGCGCATTGTAAGTGTGTAAACTTAAAGCTCCTCATGTCCCTGTCTTTGTCCCTCGACCTGTTCCTGTGTCTGTGCCTGTGTGTCCACGTTGCACAAGTTCAAGTTCAGCTTATTTTACCGGCTGCTAAATGAACTGAACAACGGTTGTCGCCTGTCGCCGCCTTTCGCACATTCCTTTTGTTTACGTTGCGCACACTACTTGAACTTACGGCGCTCTCTCTCTCTCTCTCTCTGTCTCTCTCCCTCTTCTCTGTTCTCTCTAAAAAATGCTCTCCTACATTTTATTGCGTGCATTGCACCTTTTGCCTGTTGCTGCTATCTTGTTTTGACAGCGAATTGCTAATCGCCGTGGCATTTCGCACTAACGCATACACACAAACACACACACATACACCGACAAAAACACGCACGCAGAGAGACGTTTACCCCCCTGCGCCACCCACTCACACTCACACTCCCACTTGCACTTGCACTGGAGAGATCTCGTCATCGTTCTTTTACTCTTGTATCCTCTCGCTCTCACATTCACGCATTCTTTGGGGTTTTGTCACATCAGCAGCAACAATAACTTTGCTTAGATAAACAGCATTTGATAAGTACATTTTGTGTGTATATTTTTTATTATTATCGTTCGGTTTTGCCTAGTCGCCCGCTTGTCTTGCTCTTACCTTCGTTTTTGCATTTCCCTTTCTTTTAGATAAGTCAACAATTCCAGCTTATCGCTCTTCCTTTACAATCACACTGACAATGGTAAGCCACCCAAAACTTGTTGAGTACCTTCTAAATTCAATTACCTCACTCAGTCCCCAGATATGCCTAATCGTATGTGTGCGTGTGTGTCCATGTATGTTCATTATGAGCATTCGCATGCAATTTACCGTCGTCATGTTCTATTAGCTTTAGATATAGACAAACATGTGTCTTATCAGACCGGATCCTCCGCTGCTCCATCAGGTAGAGGCTTCAATGCGTTTGCTTTGAGATTTGCACCTTATACACTCTTAAACTGGACTACACCTTAACACTCGGCTCTACTCAGTTGTTGACCCTATGTGGAGAATGTAGAAAATATATAGTATATGTTATATTTCTATCTTATCTTGAATCGAAAGAGATATTAAGATAAATTATGCAATATTCTTACAAAAAAATGATATAATCATTGTCGCGCGAATAAAATAAACAATAAACAATGCAAATAGATTTGACAGCATATAAAAAGTGAAATAATAAAAAGAAAACAACTACAGAAATAAATTAGAAGAACATCATTCCTTTGACAACGGCGCTGCAATAATATTAATAGCAAAAAGAAAGAGGAAAAATCACAACTGATTATCAAAACAAGAATTAAGGTTTTATGCGAGGTGCGAAGACTTCATTCAAAAACAAGGAAAAAAAGAAGAAAACTAAATGAAGCAGATAGAAGAAGAAAGAATTAAAGGTAGTTTGTGTTTATGTATTTCGAAACACAAGTTGATGCTTATAAGAATAAATTGCTTACATCTCTATATATGTATACAATATATATATGTATGTGTACGTGTTCTAGTCACTCAATCGATTTGACTCTTTGTGTTCAGTGTATTGTCTCAAGTTTGGCCAACTTATCGGCTTCCAATGGATCGCATAACTCAGTTGCGGCTCACTTGTTCTTTAGCCGGTAATAAGTTGAGTCGATCAAGATCAATCAAGGTGTAGTGATCTACACACTCACACAGTCACACTCATACTCACACTCACTTGCAACACCCACTCGAATTACTCAAATGAATCACATAATGTGCTAAAAAAAAAAAACAACTAAAAACTTATAATGAGCGAATTGCGATCAGCTTGTTGTCGTTCCATCTTTCCATTTTGGAAACATCTATCCATGTGGGCAGCAGTCAAGCCATTCCTCCCCTGCTCCCCCCACACACACACCCCCTTCGAATTGACAGACTTCACTCTTTATGGCCAACTGTTTCAATAGAAAGCCGCGCTCGAGGCGTGCTCTCCTCGAGGTCAGCCCCGAAGATGATCGAACCGAATATCGCTCTCGTTCGCTGACTTCGATCGTCGATCGTCGATCGTCAGCGTCTAAATATAGATTTCGACCATATTTGATGATAAATATTGGCAATGAGTGGCAAACAGTGGTAACCGGACCTGCCTCAACCTGCCCAGCCAGAAGTACAATGTATATCTTCTTCAACACTAAGAAAAATAAAGAAAATAAATTAAAATGTATATATGTATATATATTTATATTAAAAAATATCGACTGAACTCGTTGCGTACAAAATAACTGCCTCAAGTAGGTTTATTTATTTTATTTATATTTTATATTATTATTATCATTATCGAAAGAACAATCAGTCAGCTTTGTACAATTCATATGAAATCGAAGATAGCCGTATTTTTTTTGTCATTATTATTAAACAAGTATTTTATAAAAGTATTTAGGTATAAAAAAGTTATTGCAGCGATTTATTTGCAGTGTATCTGTATCTTTTGCAGCGGCTGTGGCATTATCTGTGGCTGCCCCGCTGCACGTGTGTCTTGTGGTGTGCGGCAAGTCACGCCCATTGGCACAGGCGACAGACGGCGCGACATGTCAGACAGCAACCCCCACGCGACATTTGCGACATGCCACATTTTTGCTGCGGCCGCTGTTGCCGCTGCTGCCTTAACAAGTTTTAATCTATTTGTCAATATTTCCTTGTTTAGTTCTCAAACATTGCACATGCACTATCTGCATCTGTATGCATACATGCATCTGCATCAGCATCTGTATCGCAGCACTCGTCTGTGTGTATCTTTGGGCCCACAATGCCCGCGTATTCATAAACAAGGCGACTCCGTCTCGACGACGACTACGGCTATGACTCCAATACTCCGTTTCTGACTCTTGACACTCACAAAAAAATCTTCTGCAAGTTTAGAAAATCAACCTATCTGAATCAACTTGAGAATTAGAAAAACTTGTCTAGTTTTGGGAAAAAACTTCTAAATATACGTAATTTTTAAATATTTAATTTCTTTTTTTTTTTAATGTTTTCTATTATTTTGAAACGTGGAAATGGAATCATTTATTTCTACAAAATGCAAGAAATAGAATTTGCTCTCTCGAGTGCTTTCTTACAGATCTTTCAAAATGATTTATTTTATTCTAATATATGTTATGTGAAATCTTACAATACTGATGTGTAATAATAATTTTTAAATAGCAAAAACGCTAATGTTACAAAAAACAGTTTGGAAATTAGACATCTCTTTTCTAAATTTAAAAAAATTGAACCTGCAATTGAGAAAATGAAAGAATATCCTTGGTGTTTTTTTTTGAGTGTAGGCCGTAGGCCCTTATGTAGCTTGGCTGCCACTTTGCCATTTTCACTGCAAACGTTTTGCATACCCTTACGCCTATTGAGACAAATATATATATGTATAGATAGTTATATCGGTATGTCAAAATATATAGATATAGATCTGAAACTATTCCTTCATTAAAACTAAACTATGCAGTTAGGAGCTGAAAATGCTTATCATTTGTTTTGTATTTTCTTTGATTATTATTTCGATCGCAAGAATCACAAATATATATATATATATATATATATATATATATATTCTGTCCTTACAGATACACAAATACACATTGTGTGTCTGCAAAGGGTATTTAATCTTCGGCAAACTAAAGATAACTGCAACTTTTTGGTTTATTTTTTTTGTCGTGCATTTTGTTTGTCTTCGCTGATATGTACGAATGTGTTCCCCTTCCTCTCGCCTCCTCTCTGCTCCTTTCCACTCCTCTCTTCTTCTCAACGTTGGGCGGCAACGTTGGCGTTTAAACTGCAAGCTGTCGTCATTGTATTGTCATATTTCTGTTGCATGTGTTCTTTTTAGCCCACCTCGTGCTCTATCTTTCACTCTCTTTCACAATCTCTCTCTTTCGTTCTCTCAGCCACTCAGACCTTCTGTCTCTTTGCCTGTTTGTTTGTTTGTATCTCGTTGCGAGTAGTTTTTGTTGCTTTGGTTTCGGTTTCTGTGGCAAGCTCGCAGAAAGTAAAAGTTGCATCTTCTGTGTGTGGCTTAATAGAGCTGCAAGAGGTAGCATGTTGCCAGTTCTGTGTGCAACGTCACCTTCTACCGCCGCAACACAATCTTCCGAGAATTCCAATTGCCATAACATTGTGAAAATAGAAAAAAAATATATATATATAAAATAATAAATATATTTTTTGTTTTTGCTTTTGGTTTGTCCTTTGCTTGAATTTGAGTTCCTTAAACTATTTTCTTTGATTTTGTCTTCTTTTGATATTATCTTCTTGTCTCGATGTGATATTTTTTTTTAGATACAAAAGTCATCATAAATTGCGGTATAACAATTAATTAGCATATTCAAACTACAAATTTTGTAAGATGAGCATAAAGATTTCCATACGGAAAAATACCCGTGCTTTTTGTGGGCCCGTTTGACTTGGTCTTGGAAAGTGTGCACACGCTGTTTTGCATTGTGGCTGGCAGCAGTCATAACAGATACACTATCTAACAGATACCAACGGGGCAAGCAAGCATATCGAACCCCTCAATTCAATACAACTATTGTTACTATATGCAAACATTTTGCACAAAAGGACAATTGCTGTGTGCGTTATATGCATTTCAATTAGAGCGAATTAGAGCGACGACGCTTTCATATCTCAATTGATTTATTGAGGTATCAATTGATAGAATGAATGCAAAGAATGCGATCAATCGATCCGATTGCCTTGGCCCAACACTTACATAGATGCGGACAAAAAATTCACCTTCAGCCTCAATTTACAGCAGGCAGAACAGCGACTGCGACGTCGACTGCAACTGCGCTGCTCATGAACGCCTTGGCTTATCAGCAGCAACAGCAGCAGAGGCGAGCCGAGTGGGCTGAGTTTGAATTCGAGAGCAGCGCGCGTTTATCACTCAAGAAAACAAAGGCTGCTCTTGAGATAAGAGCGAATGTTTTTCAGCATTCGAATGCGTGTGTATCTCTATCTGTATTTGCTCAGCATCTCTGCATGTATCTGCATACACACACAAATACATACAGTGGCTCACAGTTCAAATCGAGCATTGTCAAAGAAAAAAAGCAATTGCCTGCCATAAGCTAACCATTCATTATTTTTCAGAAATTCCAAAGACCGATGGTAGATACATATATTAACCACCAAAATTTATATATGACCCCAATAAACTGGGGTTTCCCCACCCGCTAGGTAGGATTATGTAAAAAAAGTACCCTATTTTTTGTTTACTGCTTATTTCGAGCAGTCTCAAAAAAGTAATATATTTTCCGTATATAAGCTTAAATAAGGATATTAATACTTAGTATGATATCCTTTAGTCTTAACAACTTCCCTTAATCTATTATTCATCGAAGATGCCAGCTTCCTGGTAGCTTCTGGGCTGATTCTGCTCCACTCATCCCGCAGAGCATTTTTGAGGTCTTCTTTGCTGGATATGCTGTGCTTCCGGATGTTATTTTCCAGCAGAGCCCACAAATTCTCAATAACATTTAAATCTTGAGACTGGGCCGGTGGAATTATCATGTGGGGGCAGTTCCTGATGTGCCAGGACTGTACTATCTTGGCCTTATGCTTGGGATCGTTGTCGTGGTTGAACCGGAAAGTACGTCGGATTCCTACTTTCTCGGCACTTTGGAGAAAATTTTCGTTTAGTATGTTGAAGTACACATTCTTGTCCAATGTTGTCTGAATCACGTGTAGTGTGAAATCAAACATGCGGAGTCGACGTTTAGGATCGAACTGCCCGCTCTGACGAGCAGGCTCTTTATTTATATAAAATACTTAAAACTAAATACATATATGATATTATGCAGCCGCGTGTAAGGCGACTGCTTGGCGCCTAAATACTTAGAATTATTATGCCGTCGTGTGTAAGGCGACCGCATCGCGCCTAAATACTTAGAATTATTATGCCGCTGTGTGCAAGGCGACTGCTTGCTCCTAACAGCGGCTGGGTAACGGTGATTGTCGCGAAGGGATCCGCATCGGCGCCTAACAGCTTAGAATTGTTCTGCAGCCGTTTTGTAAAGCGACTGCATGGCGCCTAACAGCGGCTGGGTAACGGCGGATCGGCGACTGACGATGAAGGCAGCTGGATCGCGGCGACCGTCGACGCTCCGCCGGCAACCCGTCGCCAGCCAATAACGGTAGTTACGAATCATCATAGGCAGGCACAACGATGATCAAGGCTGGCTTGCATGGTCCAGCTATCATCATCTCACTGCGTCACATGTTCGTACTCGAACATTCTCCGGGGGGGCATTAAATGTAATTTCTGTAATGTAAACTTAGTATTCTTATATTAGTTTTTAAAGTTAAGTTTTTATGCTGCTTGTAGTTTGCAGTTTAGGCCCGGCTGTTATCCCAGGATGCTTGGCATGAAGTCCTGTACTTTGCTTGTTTCCTCTTTTGTTGGTCTTCTGGTCCATTTGCAAAGCGTTTGCTTCTATTATTATTGAGTTATTATTATTGTTATTCCTACTGCGATCTTACGTACGATTCATGGAATGTGTGTCATTGTAATGAGGATTTATATAGTTGACTTGGCGCTGACTGTGCTGCTTGCCCAGCGGGCTGCTGTTGTACAACGGTTTGCCTGAGGCATCATTATCAAAATGGTTGTCCAGCGAGTTGCGATGACTGCGATGCGCATCCATCGGATACAAATGATAAGGATGTTGATGATGTGGCGACTGCTGCTGCCGATTGCTGTATGTGGATGCTGCACTGAGATCTGATGCAGAATTTATCAGCTGCTTGGACCCATTGATTAGCTGCTGAAAACGTGACTGCGGCGGCGGCTTTAGTTTATGACGCCTAACCGAGTCCGTGGACTCCTCCGTGTCACCACGTGGATAGCCGTGACGTCCATAGACAGCTGAAGTATCGATTGGCACAGGCGGTTGGGGTGGTCGCATTGCCAGCACCGAGTTGCGTCTGTAATGTGATGACGGTGCCTCATAATGTTGAGTTGGAGGCGGCGGCATGGACATGTCCACACGAGCTGCTGGCTTCTCCGGCATGACCAGAACGGCGCGCAACATTTTGATATCATCGAGACTATTTTCTACCCGATCGATGAGTTGACTCATCGCATTGAGTCCTAAGCGTGACTGTGCTTTCTGTTCGCTCAGCAGCAGCAAATTCAGATCATACAGCTCCGATGTGCTGCAATTTCTGTTGAGGATCGTGGGCAGAATCTCCTTTGTCGGTGCTCTGCCAATATTTCCGGAAACTATCCATTCGAGTCGTGTTTTTTGTCCAAGCGCTCCATTAATAGTTCTAACTTGACCCATCATCATTAACGGAAATAGGTCCACACCAATGATCATGTCTACTCTGCTAGGCATGTTAAAGTTTGGATCGGCCAAAGTGCAATTCTTCCAGTCTGTATCGATATCCATATCAATCCTCTTGCTGGGGAGTGCTCTTTGTAACTTGGGAAGTACTAGCGCCGTTGTTTTCGCCTCGAAACTACTTGAAAATCGAGGTTTTATTTCAAGTGTCACACTGTTTTCTGCCAGGTCCAGCGCTTTGTGAAAATATCCCTTGTATTTCCACTGACTCCTTGCTTCTCTTCAGCTTCAGAAGCTGCGCTGCCTCTTCTGATATCATGGTGCGCTGCGATCCTCCATCCATCAATGCTCGAAGTTGTTTGTAGTTTCCACTGGCATTTCTCACGTTGATAATTGCCGTGGCCAATAGTGTTCCCTGCCATTTATTCTGCTTAAGACAGTTGACACTCTCTTCCTTTGTGTCTTCATGTAACAAGGTGTTGTGGTGCTTGTTACACTGCTGGCATCTCCAGTCCTTTCTGCATTCCGCCATAGCATGAGTCCCCATGCAACGGAAGCATAAATGTTGCATTTTTACAAACTCCTTTCGTTTGTTTAAATTTGCTGCTTTAAATTTTTGACATCTGTTTATGTCGTGCCCGCTTATCGCACAAAATCGGCAAGTTCTCTGTTGACGGTGCGTTGTCTCTTTAACCACGTTTTTCTGTACTGAATCCACCGCATGGTATAGCTGATTGAACTCCTGTACGTCCTCCAGAGATTGGATCTCTCTGTTTTTCGTTTTAACATGTTGCTCGTACTGCTACAGAGCCTCTGTCGAAAATCGTCGAAGAAGGATTTGGGCGAAGATAAAATCTGCTGCATCGCCAATTTTTGATTTTTCCTTTATGATGTAGATACTTTCCGTCGCTACATCTAGGAATTTGCGGATCCTTTCCTCTGAATCGCATCTTAATGGTTCCAATTCCAACAGCGTGTTCAGGCGGTCGGCGAAAATCTTTCTATTATTTTCGTACCGCTTACACATCAGATCCCATGCCTTTTGGTAGTTGGCTGCTGAGCCAATCAGTAAATGGCTTACCATTGTGGATGCTTCTCCTTTCAGGCATGATCTCAAGTAATTCAGCTTTATTGTGTCGCTGATGTCTTCTCGATCATGTATTATTTCGGTGAATAGGCCACAAAAATTTGGCCATTCCTTGGCATTACCATTAAAATGAGGTATGTCAACCTTTTGAGCTTCTTGCCTGGGATACTCTTGTGTCGATGTAGATGGTAGATTCGACAATTCTATATCGATTTCCCTTTCAAGCATTCCGCCTCGAACATTAGCTCCTCAACGTCATCTGAACATGTCCATGATTTGCCTTCATTTTCCAACGTCTTTATAATTTTCTCAATCGTCCTCATACGGACGTCCAGCATATTCTTAACTTTTTGCAGCTCCTTTCTTGCTGGATTAGCCAACCATTTTTGGGCGTTCTCCATTTCATCCCGTAGACCGGCTAGGCGCATCTCTAATCTATCAAAAATAGGATCTTTTGGCCTCGCCGAACGATCCGTTTGAAGAGCCTCCATGTTGGATGACGTCAACATTTCCTCCTCCATAGCTTTCTGCGATGTTGAGGGTTCTTTTGTTGTTAAAACCATCTTCTCCTTAGGTTTCACTTCCTTCTTACTTTTGTATAATGTCACTTCAGCTATACTCGACTCGAATATTTTTTTATTGAAATATTCGTGGTCGATCAATCCGATCTTCACTAGCTTCGAGTTATTTACCCGAAACTCGGCTAAAATCTTATCGAACGAGGTCGCGCTTGCACTTTGGCTGATCAGCTTTTGCACTTGCTTGATTTTAGTTTGAGCCTTCAGAAGCTCGATTTGCTTGTCCGACATCATTTTCACTATTATTTTTTTAATTGTAATAATTTCCACAATGCAGATTTTTTGATTCGACGAACAAATTCGAAATCTAAACGCGGCGCGAAATTCTACTTATACAGATTACGTATAGTGTAAAACTGTATCCGGCTCGAACGACCAAAATGTCTGAATCACGTGTAGTGTGAAATCAAACATGCGGACTCGACGTTTAGGATCGAACTGCCCGCTCTGACGAGCAGGCTCTTTATTTATATAAAATACTTAAACCTAAATACATATATGATATTATGCAGCCGCGTGTAAGGCGACTGCTTGGCGCCTAAATACTTAGAATTATTATGCCGTCGTGTGCAAGGCGACTGCTTGCTCCTAACAGCGGCTGGGTAACGGTGATTGTCGCGAAGGGATCCGCATCGGCGCCTAACAGCTTAGAATTGTTCTGCAGCCGTTTTGTAAAGCGACTGCATGGCGCCTAACAGCGGCTGGGTAACGGCGGATCGGCGACTGACGATGAAGGCAGCTGGATCGCGGCGACCGTCGACGCTCCGCCGGCAACCCGTCGCCAGCCAATAACGGTAGTTGCGAATCATCATAGGCAGGCACAACGATGATCAAGGCTGGCTTGCATGGGCCAGCTATCATCATCTCACTGCGTCACATGTTCGTACTCGAACAAATGTTGTTTCAAAAATCACAAAATTCCCGAATCCGGCTGACGAGATATATACCCATGCCATGTCACTTCTTCCACCATTCTTGACTGTTGCCTTTACGTGTTTGGGATTCAGGTCAGTATTGGACTGTTGCCACACATAATTCCGCCCGTCCGAGTCAAAAATTGTGAATTTGGACTCATCTGCAAATACGACTGCGTTCCAGAACTGCAAACCCTCGTCCAAGTGGGTTTTGACGAACGTCATCCAAGACCCTTTATTTTTCGCGCTTATAAAGGGCTTTTTTCGTGGTACTCGGGCATTAAAGTCATGTTTGCGCAGAAACCTGTGCATAGTTTCCACACAGCACTTTTTCCCCATTTCATCCTGCACCTGTTGAGCCACTTTTGGAGCCGATAGCTTGGGATTTCCCCTTATTTTCCTGGTGATCCTTCGGTCCTCCTCTTCGGTGAAAATCTTGTTTAGTGCCATTCTGCCCTTGCCTCCAATCCGATTTGCGTCGACGAAGCGCCAAATGATGTTATACACAGTTGAGTTGCTCAGATTGACCATTTCAGCTATTTGGCGATGTGAATATCCGTTTTAGTGGTGTTCCAGGATGAGTTTTCGTTGTTCAATGGTAGTCTGTTTGTCCATAGCCCTTGTTGGCTTATTGCACCCGATATGCAGGATAAAACTAAACTGACTACGAAGGATTGGTCTATTTATATCGAAAATACTCAACTTGAGGTAAAAAATCTGGGTTTTATGGCACCCAGGTGTCCACAATGTACCTGGTCCAAATAAAATTTTCCCTAAAAATAGGCAACTCTTTTACATAATCCTACCTAGCGGGTGGGGAAACCCCAGTTTATTGGGGTCATATATAAGTTTTGGTGGTTAATATATGTACCTACCATCGGTCTTTGGAATTTCTGAAAAATAATGAATGGTTAGCTTATGGCAGGCAATTACTTTTTTTCTTTGACAATGCTCGATTTGAACTGTGAGCCACTGTACATCTGGAGCCGTGCCTCAATTTGAGCTGTCAGCTGTTAGCAGCTGGCGTGTCGATTTCATATCTGCCCAATGCATATGTATCTGTATATAAACACACATATCTTTATCTCTATTTCTATCTCGGTGTCTGTCTCTGTCTCTGTCTCACGCTTACGCTGTCTTCAATTTATGGCTGAATACCATTTAATTAACTTCAATTTTACGCCGCTTTAGCCTTTTTTCTATTGTTACCTTAACATCAATATAACCCAAGTCGATATTAATAAACAATCGTTCAGTTTCTGTTTTTTTGTCGCTTTGAGCGGTCCAACTTGGAACTTGGCTCTGAAATTTCATGCCTCACAAATCTCAATAGCTATGGTTTTGTTGTTTGTTGTCTCATGTGTCGCTTTTTGCTAATGAGTAAGGGTCCACAAAATGATAAACACAAACATGAAACATCAACAAGCTTGGAAAACTTATGGCCCCAGCCCGAAATTCAAATACCCTTTAACTAACCAATATTTAGATTGCTCAATCTGTTCAAGGATCTCAAACATATTAATGTTATTCAAGCGTTGTCTTATTATTTCTATTTGTACATTTCGATACAAAGGCATCTATAAAGTAGGTGATGAAAATGACCCAACGCAAATGGAAACAGCAGCTCAGATAGCAGCTACGTGGAGGAAAAGCAAATAAAATGTGCCAAAGCAGCAGCACAAGTTATAAACTTCGGCTATTATGCCCTCGCTCAGCAGTTCTTATTTTTGCTATTGCTACAACTATAGAAAGCACAATGGACATTTTGCTGCTCTTGCTACTGCCATTGCTCTTGCAAATGACAAAGGAGAACAGAGCAAAAGAGCATTAATTTCAGTAATCTGATATTTTAGCACTGCTGTTGCTCTGTTAAAGTACGCAGCTGTAGCAATAGGAAAACGAGAAACTATCAGTTGGCATAGCATTTTCAATCACTGATTCATTTGGATTATTTGAATCAAAAAATTTTGATATTTGATCAAACAGTTCAATATTCGAACCGAGTTCGATTTCATTTCCACAGCAAATGTTCTGCTCATTTCATCTATGTACTGTGATTAGCAACATCTTCTATGTTCTTCTTCTGTTCATTTCTATGATTTAATTTCCATTCATGTTCCACGTAATTTACTACTCCTTTCCAGACCAGCATATGTATACATTTTTATACATATTTGTATGTTATTGATTTAACAAACTTTTAGTTGAATCGGAACGATCGTAGCTTGTTTGCTTCACTGTGTGTGTATATGATACATATGTATCTATGTATGTCTGTTGCACACACCAAATTACGATCAATGAATGCGCCTCATGACAAATTCAAAGCACTCGGCACAGTGTGCATAGAGTGTAAATCATATAGTACTAAATTTATGCATCTACACAATGGAGCTTAAATAAATAAAAAACTCCCGAGACAAAATCTCATTTCGTATGCATTTAAGCTTGAGTAATAAGCGCCGATTGCGATGCGACTGCGACGCAATTTTAGATTTGACGCGTTTTTTCGTCGCATCGCTTATATACCCATTAATTAAAATAGGTCAGAAAGGTATAACGAAGTTGAACAACTGCAAGCATGTAATAGGCAAAATGAACCATCTTTGACTTTATAAATATTACATTACATATATTCTTGATCAGCATCCATAGCCAAGCCGATCTTATAAACTGTAGGAGCTACATACTTAAAATTTCGAATACAAGTTCTCGTATAATATGGGCTTATTGCGTTTGTCCATCATTCATTTAACCATAAACGTTCCGTACTTATTGAATATCGATACAAATCGATAACCGACAGCAAAATAAGATATATATACATCATTCCGGACGTTGCATTCACTTATTCCTATCAGTCAGGCCTACTCAATTGAAATTGTGAATTGAATGATTCAAGTAAGAAATCCTCCGTTGATAAATCAGTCTTGTCATCGCACATTAATTCATTTGTTGTTTTCTGCCAACTTCAACTGGTTAAAATTCAAAAACCTATCCTACTAGCACTAACTTATCGCTGTCGAGCAGTTGTTGGGGAAACCACATTCCCAATTTCGCTTTGTCCATTTGTAAAAAAGATCTGGGATCATTCAATTCATGTGGCTATGCATTTGTTAATCTGTTCTTTAATCTATTTATATTTATTGATATACTCATGTACAAGTTAAATCAAAAAATGAGCGTACCAGCGTATTGGCTTGAATATCAAAGGTGTGTACTACCTATAATAAGTGAGGTCTTCGGTTCAGGTTATCTCCAAGTCGAGTTCTCTTTTGATTAGTTCAGCGTTAATTTATTTCTCTGTTTCATTGATCGGACTAACGGCGATGATAACAATTTGGAGTAAAGAGTAACTTCTGGTCGAGTCTTTTTACACATTTTACATTTCTGGTAATGTTTTGATATGTCATATTAAAGTGTGCGATCGAATGCAATGCGATTCAAGTTGTTGTTTTGCTGTTTATCTGCTATCGCATCGTGTTAATCGCTGGCACTTTAATTTGCAATTCAACTTCCGTCAACTGGTGAGGAATTTTGAGCAGGCTGCTAAAAAAAACATTTCTGAGCCAGTTAACCCAAAAAAAAAACAGAAAAACAAATGATTAAATAAATACAAATAAAAAAGTCATTAAACCGCCACGTCAAAATAAGTAAAATGGTTATGTAAATGCAAATGGAAATGAAAATGTAATTAATGAGCATAAAATGCGGAAAATTGTGGAAAATACGTGAAACAAGTTTTCGTTTTCATTTTCATTAGGACAGTTAGGACAGACGGGCAGCCAGACAGAGGAACATACACACACATACAGACAGACAGACAGACCGAGAGACAGAGAGACAGAGAGACATCTAGATGCAGACAGACATCGTCAAACATCTCGGCAATGTTTGGACAGTGTGATTGCTCCGTCAGCCAGTTGGCGCAGTTTTTAATTAAAAGTACGTGTAGTAACTGCAAGATACATTCACTTTTTTTTTTTATTATTTGGTTTATCGGTCTCTGCACGAATCTCTCAATTGCCTTAACCGTAATCGTAATGGTCTATGCTACAGATGCTAATGAGCTAATGCGACGAGCCACATAATATGATGAATTGATCAATTTTGTGCTCCAATCAACATCGAACTCACTCTCTCTCTCTGTGTGATATCTGCACACATTTTATTTGTTTGCTGCTTCGATAACATCTCATTTGTTGATGCATTTTTTGTACTTACGTAATTGAAAAAAGATTTTAAAAGGGGTTTGCACTAAGTTATCTGTATTTTCGTAATATACTTGCTAAAACAATAGTTGTATATTTAACCTATTTATTTGCTGGTGGAAAAAACGTGTATGCAAATTGCAGTGTTGTTTTATCCAGAAATCGGGAGATTAAGCCAACAAACAAAAATTAAGATGTTAATTTTGAAAATCGGTGCACTTTTGACCCAGTTATGCACCGTGCTAAGTTTCGAGCCAAGCCCATGTGACAAGAACTTATTTTCGACCGATGCTGCATATATGATTTAGTTATGCAACACTTAAAAACGGTGTTGCCAACTCAGCCTCAAGTACTTTTAGCAATTACTAACTCGTTGTCAATCTTTTGTTCACAGCTGCCCAGCACGTTCCAGTCTCATTGCATGTGCGTATCTCTCTCACTGTGTGTGGCTACTTGTGTGTGTATGTGTGTGTATGCTGTACGAGCTGCTGCCCACCTGCCGCCGCATAAGCAAATCGAGCACGTTAATTAAATGTCAACAGATTTCCAGTTGAGGAGCGCGCGGGACGCGAAAGAGCGCGAAGTTGAAACTGAATCTGAAACCGAGGCAGAGTCAGAGGCAGAGGCAGAAACTGAAGCAGAGGCATCAGCAGAAACCGAAGCGGAGGCTAATGTGAAAAACGACAGCCGCGAATTGAAATTGTGTAAAATGTTTGCATGACTGCCAAATAAATCATAAGAAGAGCGCAGCATAAGCGAAATAATAATAACAACAACAACATCAGCAGCAGCAGCAGCAGCAACAAGTAGCAACAACATTAAACATGGTTAATGCTGTGATGGATGCCATTGCGGTAAGTGTCCAAGTGTCCAATCTTCAAACTTCCAGTTATCCCATATACACTGTCGTCGTCATAATATGCGCCCAAGCTCGTTTAATTTAATTTACAATAAATATGTATTTTTCCTTTATTTCTTTTTTTTTTACTCGTATGATTTCTAAATTTAAATTGCAGTCGCAGCCAATTGAAATTTGGTTTGCACTTCAAACAAGAAACTCGGTGATTGTCGGTTTTTTTTTTTATTATTTATTTTTGTTGCTTTTTTGCGCTGCTTTGCCCACATTTTCAATTTGAATTTGTTTGCTGTGGCAATTGCTCAATTGGCTGGCTGGCCTGTCTACATATTGGGTGTGTGTGTGTGTGACTCTGTGTATGTGTGTGTGTGTGTGTGACTCTGTGTATGTGTGTGTGTGTGTGTGTGTGTGTGTGTGTTGCACATTACACACTAATCCATGTGTTTAAGGCCTTTTTCTCCTTCACATTTACATATTACGTATGCATGTTTAAAACGACACTGCACGCTGAACATTAAGTGCGAAATGAAGCGTATGCGTACTGTGTTTCAGCTTGCAACACGAGTGGCACATAAACTCTGGTCTGCTTGAAACCTGAGCAAATTACAGACGCAGCAAGTTTATCATCATAGGGCAACGTTTCACAGAAAATATAAACTGGAAATTGGTTTTCTCAAAATAGCACGCAAAAAACTAAAAAACATTGAATAATTAAGTTGTTTGTAGCATGTTAAAAAGCTACGCTTAAAGCAATTTTATATTTTTCCATTGGATGTGCTTCATTTAAAATTTCTGAATAAGTGCTCTCATAAAAAATAAAATAAAGTTAATTAGGTCACAGTTTCTTGAAACTAATATCCAAAAATTGTAGTATGTTGAAAAACTAAAAAAAAAAACACAAAACATTTAAAGCTGCATTTTGCTTTCATTTTTACCCAGCAATTTTCTTCTTTTTTTATGGGGTGCTTGAATGTTACCCAATTAAAAATCTGTCCGCATAGCTAAATTTATTCCAAACCTAAGCAATTCATATGCATAATTGCAGGGCACAACAATTGTGTCAGTTAAATGCAATCGATTCGTATTCGTTTTTCCCACTTCAGTTTGGCGCATAAAATTTGCATAGAGCTCGCTTTTGGCCAAATACAAAAAGGCCAAAAACTTTAGAAATATTTATTAATATCAACAAGCAGCAACAACAACATGAAACAAAATATATTTATTTAAAAAAACAAAAATAAATAAAAAAAATTGAAAATATAAAAAGAAGAAAAAAAAAAAAATAAAAAAGAAGAAAAAAAAAAAATAAAAAAGAATCAAAAATAAAAAAGAAGAAAAAAATAAATAAAACAGATATAAATAAAAATAAAGCCAAAATAAATGCGCAGAGCCGAAGCCGACAAAAAAAAGCAAATGAAACCGAACCCAAACAGAAGTGGAGCTCAAATTAGCACACAGCGTGGGAGCCGGTTTGCGTTGCGGCGTCGCTGCTGACGTAGTCGTATAAATTTTTGGTACTTGCATGTTGCACATGCAGCACTTTATTTTTGCTAGCGCGACCCCGGTCACGGCCCCCAATAAACTCGTTATTATTATTATTATTATTATTGGCTACATTTGTCGAGGCGAGAGTGGCGCGTAATTATTCGAGGCGTTGCAATATCGCCAGCCTTGTCAAGGCCTCCCCACTCGATGCCACCGGCCACCGGCTACCGGCCACCGGAAGTCTAGACCAGTTCGGGCCAGGTCCCAGGCAGCAACTTCAACAATCAGTTAGTTGGGCAACTTTAGGCCTTTGAGCGCTTTTGTTTGGGTAACGGAAATTCCTCACCAATAACGGCACTTCGAGCAAACTAGCTTGTCGAATCTATCTTTAAAGTTGAGGGGGATGTGCGATTTTAACAATATATATAGGGGATTATAGGGACAGGTGTAGACGTGGCCATATAATTTTTATATCGACACTTACAGGCGATTGCCACTAATTATGCCTTCCTAATTTGACGGCTTTAACTCAAGAAGCAGACACAGCCAATTCCGAGTTTTATTGGCGCGGGGGGCCTTGAGACTCGTTATTTGTAACCCTAACTGGACTATGTCACAGAGTGTTTCTTCAAATCTGCCTCGCGCCATGATGACAATGTCATCAGCATAGCCTTGACATTGGATGCCTCTGGTGGTAAGTCTGTTAAGTAGTTCATCCACTAACAGACTCCAGAGCAGCGGAGACAGTACTCCCCCTTGGGGACTGTTACAGTAACATCATGCGTTGATGTCGTGGCCTGTCTGGACTCCAGCAAGGCACGTATCCACCTGCTGGTGATGGAGTCCAGGCCCCTTCTATAGAGGGCAGCCCCAATCGCCCCATGAGATGTGTTGTCAAAGGCGCCTTCTATGTCTAGAAAGGCGCACAATGCTACTTCCTTATTTTCTATTGCCGCATTTAAGGTGCGTCGCAATTGGTAGAGCGCAGTGTCCGTGGACCTGCCTGCTCTGTATGCATGCTGCGTTAGATGCAGCGGGCTTTGCCTTAACAAAGTACTTCTAATTTTATAGTCCACTAGCTTTTCCAAGGTTTTCAGTAAAAACGATGTCAAGCTGATGGGTCTGAAGGACTTTGGGTTGGTGATGTCTTTCTTCCCTGCCTTGGGGATGAAGACCACCCTAGCTCTACTCCATGCTCTCGGTATATATCTCCAAGCTCTTCCTTCAACTCCTGCGAGGACATCATTGCGTCCCCGTCCTCAGCTTCACCCAGTTCATCGGGGCCGAGCGTCATATCCGCCAAGTCCTCATCTTCTGCCAGGTCTTCTGACAGGTCGATGATGACTGACGGCTGAATGCTCGATCCGTTCGATGGGTGCACCTTCGTGTCTTTCTCCAGTGCCGGGGCGGGCTGCGTACTCCCCCCAGCCTTCTTTTTCAGTCCACTTACGGGGATGTTCCCGTATCGGAAGTTTATCTGGTGTCCTTTATCGACGATCTTCCTCTTGGACATTTCATCAATTCCAACTACTAGGAGGGCTCCTTCCCCCTCGTTCCTCCTAGTAATCACCTTCCATGATGAAATGTCCATCCCGTTTTGAACCCCGATAAGGGGCAACAGGGACTCGGTAGACCGATCTTTACTCCTCGGGCAGTATAAGGTAATGCAGTGGGGCGACGGTATATCATCCCCCACCTTGCATTCTAGGGGCACCCCCTTCCATGACCGTAGCCGTGGTACCTTATCTACTAGCCATTTGGCTGAGCATTCATTTGAGCATTCGATCAGTAGATAGCCGATTCTGAAATGAATGCCCGCGAATGAAATCTCGGTGTCCCCACCACCGTATTCTACAATGAGGTCGTCTATGATGACCTCCTCCAGCGTAGACAGGTCTTTGTGGCTGAGCATTACCTGAGGGTAATCCACAGGCAATACCGCCACCCTGACCTTCTTGGCTGCCGCCGCATATGAAATGCGGGGCCCGACTGGTCTGGCTGAGCTGGACCTGTTAGCCGCTGCACTTGATGTGCTCGGGCGCATGTCCAGCTCCTCCTGACCTCTGCTAATCGGCGCTCGTGCCCCCGTTGAACCATGAGCGGCGCTCTTGCCCGTCGAGCACCACCTTTTTGGGGTGGGTCGTCGGCGGTGTCAGAGCACTGCTGGTTCTTTTGGGGGCTGGTGCCGCACTCGTATCCCTCGACTCTTTTGCCTTTTTGAGGGCGTCATCCGGGGCTGATTGTGCCCCTGCTGTGCAGAGGGCATCCTCCTTGGTGTTGGAGTGGGTTGTGGCGGATGTTCTGCCACAAATGAGGACCTCCCCCCGTCCAGGGCTCGGTCCTCCATCAGTCTTCCGACTTCAGTTGCAGTGAGATCCTGCGGGATTTTTAAATCAAAATTGCTATTCATGTTGTTCCCACGAATTGCAGAGAAAGTACAGTCCGCCCGGGCAGAGATCTGCAATACCCGGTAAGGCTAATTAGAACAGGCGGTCGCCATCTGCCTGAGCCCATCGTTAAGAACTGGGCTATTTGATAATCCGGGCCCCCAGCCAAGTTGACTCTCGGCACGGTTCGATTTACACCTTAGTCCGGCCCGGAGTGAGATGTGTGAGGGTAGGATGGGGGCAGGTAGTAATGTTGAGGAATTGGGGAGGTTGTGTGAGGCTATGTTTTAAAAGGCGACAACACAAGCGCACTGTCGGCACGGTTAATAATAACCGTGCCCGCTGTTTGTCCGGGACTGCTTATTCACGGGCACTTTTGCCACGCTATTCGCAGCTAACCTCCCTAAAGAGAGGCCGTTCGCTATCCGCAACCTGCGACCCGCCTGGTGGCCTCAGCTCAGCCCCATCCGAACCATCCCACTAGTTCTTCAGACAGCAGGGAACTTACCTGGCGCAAACACATACAGATCACGGCAGCAGTGTGTAGATCCAAAAGGGCGAAACTCAACTGGTTGCTGAAGCCATCCAGCAAACTCAGCTTGAGCAACAAGCTGTTGGTCTATAGGAGCATCATCGTGCCCACATGGACATATGGAATTCCATTTTGGGGCACAGCGGCAAAATCTTGAGTTAACCAAATTCAAGTCTTGCAGAACAAGGTGCTAAGAGATATCTCTGGTGCTTCACCTTATGTGCGCAATATGACGCTGCACAACGACTTCTGTGTACCGACAGTCTTTAGCCAAATAAACCGACATACAAGTCGTTATAATGACCGGCTACATAACCATGTTAACCCATTGGCTTCGACACTAGGGTCGAATACAACCCGCAGACGCTTAAAGCGCCTCCACACCAGTGACCTATGGACAGCTGGACGCTAATACTATCGTTATGATGAAACAAATGTTATATTTAATGTTATATTGTTATATTGATGTTACGTAATATTGTAATACGTTTAAACCAATTATTTGTTTATGTTATTAATTTAAATTCCCTGTTATTATATATCCAATATTCAAAACAATATTTTATAACTTTTCATTAGGTTGATTAATATTAAATTAAATAGTTACATTAAAAAAAAAAAAAAAACATTAACAGAGTCGATGTAGCCATGTCTGCTTATTTGGACGTAGAAGTACTAACGAGCAGCACATTCAAGTGGCCCAACGATACCAAGCACGGGCTTGTTAACGCACGGACCCAAGCAAAACTGCAACCCACCTCCCACCCAACCGACCGAGGGGTGCGCCGCATAACGCGCGGTTACGAAGTACGCGAATTGATAGATAGATGGATAAGACAATTGTTTTAATAGATGAAATGGAGGAAGTACAACATATTAACGGAAAAAGCGTATTATAATTAGTACACAAAATTCTAAATGGGTTATGAATAGCAAAATTGGAACTACAAGTTTTAAGAGAAAGTGGCAGAAAATTCCTTGTATTTCTGATCGGAACTGTAAAATTAAGTTGGCTGATTAACTCTGAAGAATCAATCTCACCGTTTATAAGCTTGTGTAAAAAAATAACACCAAGCATTGTTCTACGATCAGAAAGAGAAGGAAGATTTATTAACAAAAGTCTACTATGGTAAGAGGGTAAACTAATATTAGTATTCCAATGAAAACCCCTAAGGGCAAATAATAAAAATTGCTTTTGTACGGATTCTATTCTATCCTGATGAACCTTGTAATTGGGTGACCATATACAGGATCCATATTCCAGAATAGGACGCACAAGTGAAATATAAAGAGTTTTAGTAATGTAGGGATCGTCAAATTCCTTTGACCAGCGCTTAATGAAACCCAAGACCCCAAAGGCTCGATTAACAGAGGAAGAAACATGCTTGTCGAACTTAAGCTTGGGATCTAAAAGTATTCCCAAATCATCAACACATTCTATGCGTTTTAATGGCTTGCCATGAAGAAAATATGTATTTAAATAGGGCAAACGCCTATAAAAAGACATAAATTTGCATTTTTCACAATTTAGATTTAATAAATTTACACGACACCAGGCTTCAAAACTATATAAGTCAGCCTGAAGCCTCTGTCCAGCAAACGAGTCGGTAGACGACAGACACAGTTTTACATCATCAGCGTACATTAGTACCCGAGAATGACTTATAACGGACGGAAGATCATTTATGAATAAAGTGAATAGCAAAGGGCCAAGGTGACTTCCTTGTGGTACTCCGGAAGTAACCCGAACAGACTTTGAGATAGAACCTCTAAAGTAAACTTTCTGTGTCCTACGCGTTAGGTAGTTTGAGATCCAACAAATTAAGTTATTTGGGAATCCCAGAAGATTAAGTTTGTGAATAAGCAATGAATGATTTACGGAATCAAATGCCTTACTAAAGTCAGTGTAAACAACCTCCGTTTGCATCTTGGTTTGGAATCCCTTAATAACAAAAGAAGTAAATTCTAATAGGTTAGTGGTGGTAGATCTATACTTCATAAACCCGTGCTGGCAGGGAGAAATTATAGATCTGCAAAGATGTTGCATTTGAGACGTTACCATTTTCTCAAAAACTTTAGGAACAGCGGACAACTTAGATATACCTCTATAATTTTGAACATTAGATTTGTTTCCTTTTTTATGGAGAGGAATAATAAATGATTCTTTCCAAATGTCTGGAAAAGAGCATAACTCCACAGATAATTCAAAAAGTTTAAGCAAAGGCTTCAAAAGACCATCAGCGCAGTACCTAAGCACACAGCCAGGTACACCATCGGGTCCCGGTAAATATACCGGCTTAATGACATTTAGTTCATTAAGCAAAGATTTCTCCGTTATTAAAGGACCAAAAATGCAATTAGAGCCACTAACCAGGTAAGGATATGGCAAAACCAATTGATGATTATGAGAACTATATGTAGTTTGAAAAAATTCGGCAAATAAATCGGCAATGGCCAGATCTGAGTCTGCAGTCTTGTTTTCAAAAAATACGGTAGAAGGAAGTATTGTTGAACCCCTCTTAGCATTAACAAAATCATAGAAACGTTTAGGATCCCGCTGAAACTGTAAACTACAGCTTCTTAGGTAATCCTTATAACATTTGTTATTCATAGCTGAGAACTTGGATCGTGCAATCAAGTAACGAGAGCAATCCAAGGAAGAGCCAGTTTCCCTGAATTTCTTATACATTCTTGACTTATTATTCTTTAACCTGATCAACTCCCGCGTAAACCACAAAGGTTTGGTAGACCTACATGGCTCACGAACAGGAACACACAAGTCAAACAAACCGTCCAACGTATTATAAAAGACCCCGATTGCAATATCCATGTCAGCACAATTATAAAGCCGGGACCAGTCAGTCTGCGATAAGAGACGAGTTAACTTAACAAAGTCGGTTTTCCGAAATTGACGAACTCGCCCTGAAAGCTTGTTATCCTGACTTGGTACCGTAGTAGGCAAATCAAACAACACCTCCAACGTTGGGTGATAGGGATCTTCAGGATAGGATATGGGTTCGGAACGGGAGGCAGAAAAGAAGGAGGGATCCGTGACAAAAATCAGATCAAGCATCTTATTTAACGAATTCGGGATAGCATTGATTTGACACAATGATATCCCAAATAAGCCCTCCAAAAACTCACTCTGAGTCGTGGTTGACAAAACACTGGAGTCAGGACAAGGCGTCCATGTAGTACCAGTGAGATTAAAATCACCAAGTACTACCAGAAAATCACGATCAGAAAGCTGTGAATACACCGAAAGAATAGCAGCTAAATGGGAAGAATACAAAGAACTATCTGAAGAAGGAGGAATGTATGAACAGGTTATAAAAATACCAATACCATTAATATGTAATTTAACAGCAATAAACTCTATATCCATAGAAACATCTGTCATAACTATCTCCGAAGATAAATCTACGTTGATAGCAATAAGTACACCCCCACCACGCCGGGGAGTCCGATCATTTCTATAGATAGAGAATCCACTAGAAAGGATTTCGGAATCTAGTATGTCAGGCCTTAACCATGTTTCAGTAAAGGCCACGACATTAAAAAGAAAGGAAAAACTATTTAGGTAAAGATTTGAAAGCTTACTACAGATACCTCTTGCATTTTGATAGCCAAGTGAGAGAGTTAGTTTTTTGAACTACCAGATACAGCAAGAGGCTTACTTACACTAGCAGTTGAAGGCAGTGCCGCAATCGAGGACCGATTATTCTTTTTTGTAAATTCTTTTACCATTACATGGGCCGGCCAGAATTTTTTACCACAGATGGTGCTAAAGTGTTCTGCCAGAACATTTATTTTAAATGAAGAAATCTCCCGAATATAAGAGAATTGGAATTTTTCCACAGTAACAACAGCTTTGGATTTGGCTTGGATAAAAGCCTTGACATCCTCAGATGTGGTGTCAGGGGAAAGCCGAGAAACAAATATTTGTTTTTTTTGTGGAACACCTACTAGGGTCACGTTAGGAACCTTAGCAACAGCATCCGGTGGAGCTATTCCTTTGGTTAAGCGACCATTTGATTCAGGTGATGTGTTAGCACCTGAATGTTGAATAGCATCAACGGTGTCAACACTCACTGAATCAACCACAATTTCGGGGATAGAAACAACAACATCCATGGGCATATTGTTGTTATCTTCGCTTCTATCTGGTATTTGAACAGATGGGGAAGACAGATTATTCAATTCTAAATTAGGTACGGACATTGTGGGCAATTGTGAAGGGACGGGAAGTTCATTAGGGCCAATAGACAGCCTAAAATTGGCCTTTTTACGCTTCGGAGATTCATTCAAAAGTTTCAAACCTTTGAAATCATTTTCCATAGCTGAGAACCCATCGAAAAGTTTTTTAAACCTACCGAAAAGATCTCCAAAGCCATTTTTAGTCTGCCTAATAAATCCCATCATGTCCTTTTCAACATCCCTGCACTTTTCACATGTCCACTTTAGACCTGATTTGGACTCAATCAGGTCAATAATACGGCCATTTAGGCCAGCACATTTTTCGTGTGATACATTATCACACAGCCAGCAACAAACAAAGCCCATCCTAGTGTTTGCACGGACCTGGCAATTTTTAATGTAACAGACATTAACAGACATAGTAACAGGAATAAATAATTTAAATTGAATAAAATTGAAAAAGAACTCCAGAATAAACAAAACACAAAATAAACCCTAAGAACACACAAGGGTTAAACTATTACAAAAGAATGATTGTGTACTTACGTACAAAGACAATGTTAAGCAAAAAAATAAAATAAAACGGCGCGGGCGCGACGACCGAAAAATGAGATAAGAAACACAACGGAATATAACACTAGAGAGAAGTAAACAGCCGCTACCACCAACAATGTTATTGAGAGCGCGAGAGAAAGATGCAGTTTAAATCACGCGAGAGACAAGCGAGAGCGTAAAAATACAATAACAAAATTGCAGGCGAACACAAATACTGCACAAGAGCTTGAATTTGGGCTGCTGTTTGTTGTTGCACTTTAACACAATATTTAATTCTTTGAGCAATATTATTGTTCAACAATGTGTTTTACATCAAACCGGTATAGCACAATGTCACAAAATTTATGCGATCACAATAAATAAATATTTCAATTCAAAAGGAACGAAAATAAATGATTACGATGCGCAAAAAATAAACACGTCCGTTGTGAAGAACAAGCGAAGGCGTGTTTTTTATATTTATATTTTATATTTGCGAACTTGTCCCTCAAATAGCTTGAATGACTCCGGCTTGCAAGGGTATGGAACATTCGTCTTGTTTATTCAATTTGCTCAATTTGAGCAGTTTAATTTGGCTCAGTTGAGGTTTAATTACACACACATACCCTAACATATCGTGTATGATCGTTAGATTATCAAAATACATCGATTATTCGATTTCGGCACAAAATTCTCAAAAATAAATTCGCTTGTCGTTTTCATGATTTGGTTAATAAGCATTTGATATTTTTTCTGTCAGTATTTAAGAATTTAAAGTCTGTTTGATATTAACACTAAGTCATGGGGTATTCAAAATCAAAATCTCTTTTCTGCCGTCTGTTTTCGTGATGCGATTATTTTAATTTTGAGCGCGATTCATTTAAGCAATGTGAATCGTGTTATGAATTGAAGATTTTTGAATTCTATATATATATATATACAGTGGCGGACACCTTATTTGGCCAAGTGTCAAAGAAAAAAAGTAATTGCCTGCCAAAAGCTAACCATTCATTATTTTTCAGAAATTCCAAAGACCGATAGTAGGTACATATATTAACCACCAAAATTAATATATGACCCCAATACACTGGGGTTTCCCCACCTGCTAGGTAGGATTATGTAAAAAAGTACCCTATTTTTTGTTTACTGCTTTTTTCGAGTAGTCTTTAAAAAGTAATATATTTTCCGTATAAAAGCTTAAATAAGGATGTTAATACTTAGCATTATATCCTTTAGCCTTAACAACTTCCCTTAACCTATTATTCATGGAAGATACCAACTTCCTGGTTGCTTCTGGGCTGATTCTGCTCCACTCATCCCGCAGAGCAGTTTTGAGGTCTTCTTTGCTGGATATGCTG
Source organism: Drosophila imparisetae (assembly GCA_035042265.1). Lineage (NCBI taxonomy): Eukaryota > Metazoa > Arthropoda > Insecta > Diptera > Drosophilidae > Drosophila > Drosophila imparisetae. The sequence goes on along the minus strand of JAWNLP010000215.1, from coordinate 114,920 downwards.
TGCTTCAGGATGTTATTTTTCAGCAGAGCCCACAAATTGTCAATAACATTTAAATCTGGAGATTGGGCCGGTGGAATTATCACGTGGGGGCAGTTCCCGATGAACCAGGACTGTACTATCTTGGCCTTATGCTTGGGATCGTTGTCCTGGTTGAACCGGAAAGTACGTCGGATTCCTACCTTCTCGGCACTTTGGAGTAAATTTTGTTGTTGAAGTACACATTCTTGTCCATTGTTGTTTCAAAAATCACAAAATTCCCGAATCCGGCTGACGAGATACATACCCATGCCATGTCACTTCCTCCACCATGCTTGACTGTTGTTTTTACGTGTTTGGGATTCAGCTCAGTATTGGACTGTCGCCACACATAATTCCGCCCGTCCTGGTCAAAAATGGTGAATTTGGACTCATATGCAAATATGACTGTGTTCCAGAACTCCAAATCCTTGTCCAAGTGGGTTTTGACGAACGTCATTCAAGTCCCTTTATTTTGAACGCTTATAAAGAGCTTCCTCCGTGGTATTAAAGTCATGTTTGCGTAGAAATCTGCGCACAGTTTTCACACAGCACTTTTTCCCCATTTCATCCTGCACCTGTTGAGCTACTTTTGGAGCCGATAGCTTGGGATTTCCCCTTATTTTCCTGGTGATCCTTCGCTCCTCCTTTTCGGTGAAAATCTTGTTTGGTGCCTTTCTGCCCTTGCCCCCAATCCGATTTGAGTAGACGAAACGCCGAATGATGTTATACACAGTTGAGTTGCTCAGACTGACCGTTTCAGCTATTTGGCGATGTGAATATCCGTTTTGGAAGTGTTCCAGGATGAGTTTCCGTTGTGCAGTCTGTAGTCTGTTTGTCCATAGTCCTTGTTGGCTTGTTGCACTCGAGATGCAGGATATAACTAAACAGACTTCGAAGGATTGGTCTATTTATACCGAAAATACTCAACTTGAGTAAAAAATCCGGGTTTTATGACACCCAGGTGTCCACAATGTACCTGGCCAAATAAGTTGTCCCCTCAAAATAGGGCACTTTTCTACATAACTCTACCTAGCGGGTGGGGAAACCCCAGTGTATTGGGGTCATATATTAATTTTGGTGTTTAATATATATACCTACCATCGGTCTTTGGAAATTCTGGAAAATATTGAATGGTTAGCTTATGGCAGGCAATTACTTTTTTTCTTTGACACTTGGCCAAATAAGATGTCCGCCACTGTATATCTAATACATATTGATTTGTATTCTTATTTGTAGCATGTCAAACACTAAAATAATTTTTTTTTTATTTGTAATATTCTAGTACATATTTCATATTCTTACAATACTTACAGCTGCTCAGCTCACTGGCCAGCGATCTGGATGTGATGCTAAATGATTTGCGCTCAGCGCCAAATCATGGCACGACAACAACAGCGGCAACAACAACAGCAGCAACAAAAACAACAACAAGAACAATATCATCGGCAACAGCGACAACAGGAATGACAACGGCAACCATAAACCAGCAGCAGCAGCAGCAACATGCAAGGCAATTGCAGCTACAGCATTGGCAAAGCATTAGCAACAACAACAACAATAGCAGCAGCTACAACTACAACAAGCACAGCAGCAACAATAACAATAATAGCATGCAACAGTCACGCCCACAATGCCTAAGTGATATCAGATTGAGGCCTGTCAAAACTGGCAGATTATTAACGACTGCAACAACAACAACAACAGCAACAACAACCACATATCTACAACAACAACATCAGCAGCAACATGAACAGCAACATCAACAGCAACATCAACAGCAACATCAACAGCAACATCAACAGCAACAACAGCAATCGAGTGGCTTTCATCGTCGCCGCTTGACAGCAAAACCATCAACGTCGCCGCCGCAGTCGTCGCCGCAACGTCGTCCGGCACAGCGGCGGCTGCGCAGCGAGCAGCAGCAGTCGCAACAGCAACAGCAACGTGAGGAGCTGGTGGACACCGATGCTGATACCGATGCTAGTGATTTGGCCAATATGACGTCACCGTTGAGTGCGAGCGCCGCTGCCACGCGCATCATTGGACTCTCGCCGGACGTGAAGAAGCTGCAGAAGCTGCCACTTTGGTGTCGCAACAAAGCGCCCAACACAAGCCACAACAACAACTGCAACAACAGCAGCAGCAGCGCAGTCAGCGGAATAACGGCAGAGCGTCGACTTACAACCACACGGCAAATTCAGCTGCACAACATGCATCATAGGTAAGTGCCCCAAAGCGCCAAACGAGCGTGAAAATGCTTTGCTCTTAAGCTAGCTATAAGAAAATGCCCCAGAATGGCCCGTGTCCCATTTCACATTTACAGAGAAACAGAAAAAAAACACATCAAAGGAAAACAAACACTATAAAATGCGATATTTTTACACTTTTATTAAAGTATTGTATATACAGCTGCGGTCAAAATAACAGTACTGCAAATTCTCAATATTTTCGTAATTATTTTGATCGCAGCTTTATATACAGTGAGAGACACCTTATTTGGAACAGTGTCAAAGAAAAAAAGTAATTGCCTGCCATAAGTTAACCATTCATTGTTTTTCAAAAATTCCAAAGACCGATGGTAATTAATATATGACCCCAATACACTGGGGTTTCCCCACCCGCTAGGTAGAATTATAAAAATGTTGCCTACTTTTTTCTTTGAGACTGTTCCAAATAAGGTGTCTCTCACTGTATGTGTATGCATATACAGTGGCTCACAGTTCAAAACGAGCATTGTCAAAGAAAAAAGTAATTGCCTGCCATAAGCTAACCATTCATTATTTTTCAGAAATTCCAAAGACCGATGGTAGGTACATATATTAACCACCAAAATTCATATATGACCCCAATAAACTGGGGTTTCCCCACCCGCTAGGTAGGATTATGTAATAAAGTACCCTATGTTTTGTTTACTGCTTATTTCGAGCAGTCTCAAAAAAGTAATACATTTTCCGTATAAAAGCTTAAATAAGGATGTTAATACTTAGTATGATATCCTTTAGCCTTAACAACTTCTCTTAATCTATTATTCATCGAAGATGCCAGCTTCCTGGTAGCTTCTGGGCTGATTCTGCTCCACTCATCCCGCAGAGCATTTTTGAGGTCTTCTTTGCTGGATATGCTATGCTTCCGGATGTTATTTTCCAGCACAGCCCACAAATTCTCAATAACATTTAAATATGGACACTGGGCAGGTAGAATTATCATGTGGGGGCAGTTCCTCAGGAGCCAGGACTGTACTATCTTGGCCTTATGCTTGGGATCGTTGTCCTGGTAGAACCGGAAAGTATCTCGGATTCCCACCTTCTCGGCACTTTGGAGTAAATTTTCCTTTAGTATGTTGAAGTACACATTCTTGTCCATTGTTGTTTCAAAAATCGCAAAATTCCCGAATCCGGCTGACGAGATACATACCAATGCCATGTCACTTCCTCCACCATGCTTAAATGTTGCCTTTACGTGTTTGGGATTCAGCTCAGTATTGGACTGTCGCCACACATAATTCCGCCCGTCCTAGTCAAAAATGGTGAATTTGGACTCATATGCAAATATGACTGTGTTCCAGAACTCCAAATCCTTGTCCAAGTTTTGATGAACGTCATCCAAGTCCCTTTATTTTGAACGCTTATAAAGAGCTTCTTCCGTTGTACTCGGGCATTAAAGTCATATTTGCGCAGAAACTTGCACACAGTTTCCACACAGCACTTTTTCCCCATTTCATCCTGCACCTGTTGAGCTACTTGTGGAGCCGATAGCTTGGGATTTCCCCTTATTTTCCTGGTGATCCTTCGCTCCTCCTTTTCGGTGAAAATCTTGTTTGGTGCCTTTCTGCCCTTGCCCTCAATCCGATTTGCGTCGACGAATCGCCGAATGATGTTATACACAGTTGAGTTGCTCAGACTGACCATTTCAGCTATTTGGCGATGTGAATATCCGTTTTGGAAGTGTTGCAGGATGAGTTTCCGTTGTGCAGTGGTAGTCTGATTGTCCATAGTCCTTGTTGGCTTATTGCACCCGATATGCAGGATAAAACTAAACTGACTACGAAGGATTGGTCTATTTATACCAAAAATACTCAACTTTAGGTAAGAGATCCGGGTTTTATGGCACCCAGGTGTCCACAATGTACCTGGTCCAAATTAAAATTTTCCCTAAAAATAGGCAACATTTGTACATAATCTTACCTAGCAGGTGGGGAAACCCCAGTGTATTGGGGTCATATATTAATTTTGGTGGTTAATATATATACCTACCATCGGTCTTTGGAATTTCTGAAAAATAATGAATGGTTAGCTTATGGCAGGCAATTACTTTTTTTCTTTGACACTTGGCCAAATAAGGTGTCCGCCACTGTATGTATATATACAAATAAATGTTGTTCACTGCACTTCAGTCTTTTCATATATGTATGTGTTCACATATATGTATATGTCTCATATATATTTTATATTATTGAGATATCATTTTGATAAAGGAAGCTTTGAGTGAAAAATCAAACATTGTTCAGATTTCATGTATTCATATAATAATTGATTAGTGATATTAAATTAACAATAATATTAATATTATTGATTAATTATTTAATTATCGATTTTAATCTTAAAATTACTGATTTAATAAATGTATATAATTAGTTTTTAAATTTATTAAATTTATTATTAAAGCCACTCTTGATATGCAAATCACTAACTGTCGGTTGTTGGCTCTTATGTACTCTACCTACTACTCCTTTTTGAACTCAAATTCATTTGTATACAAATTGTTCACATTAAAAGTGAGTGTTGTATAAATTGTATATGAGCAAAATTAAGTACACGTAGAAAAAAAATGTCTGCAAGCTAGAAATAATTTCTAAATAATTATTATTAATTTTTTAAGACAGCTCGAAATAAGCAGTAAACAAAAAATAGGGTACTTTTTTACATAATACTACCTAGCAGGTGGGGAAACCTCAGTGTATTAGCGCCATATATTAATTTTGGTGGTTAGTATATATACCTACCATCGGTCTTTGAAATTTCTGAAAAATAATGAACAATTAGCTTATGGCAGGCAATTACTTTTTTTCTTTGACCCTGGTCTACTTGAGCTGTCTCTCACTGTATATGCATAGTCGCAGTCGCAGTCACAGTCACAGTCACAGCTCGACTGCGTAATGGTTCATGCATCGTTGAGCGCTTCATGCGAATGGCAAATGCATGAATGCCTACGAGGTGCCTAGTGCCTACCTAGGCTTCAGTCAGTCAGTCTGCAACTCTGCTTGGGGGAATCAGCAAGACCGAAAACAATCGAGAACAATGGAGAATTCCTAATGCATCGCTTTGCATGTATGTAGATAACTATATGTAATTACACGTTTTATTTAAATGCGTCGCTCTGCTTTGAGGATAATTGAAATATAACCGTATTTGTGCTGCAGCAGCACTCCTGTCGCAGCCGACTGTATCGAATTACTAAATCATATATGTTGCTGCGATAGCAAAAATCTGATGTATACTATATAATGTATGTAATGTATAATGTATAAAATTAATTCTTGGTCGAAGACCATTTTTTTGACAGCGGCAGGTTGACTGCAGTGTGCCAGTGTATATATTCGTCGGCATTCTTTTTTTCTTGTTTATTTGTATTTAAATTTTTGGTTTTTGGATTGGGTTACCGAGGAAACAAATATTATTAAATACGGATGACCATTCCGGTGCTATTTTATACCCTGAACACATTAAAAATGGGAAAGGGTATAGTGAAGTTCTATAAATGTTTGTTACAGGCAGAAAGCACCTCCGACCCCTTTAGGTATATAAATTCTGGATCTGCATCAACCAACGAGTCGATTTAGCCGAAATATTTACGAGTTACCACCATTCCACACATTTATTTTATTGAAACATACATTATTATATGTATGCACAACCAGTATATTTTTCCTATCTATTTTTGGTCTGTCTGCTATAGTTTGATAACTTAATGATCATGTGTATTCAAATTATATATTATGCTGATACTTCTCAACCTTTTATATATGTAATTCATTTCGAATTACAAAAGGTAGCAAGCCAGCTTTTCATTAGTTGCCTCTCAACTGAAATTTCACGTCTGTTTGAAAGGTCAAAAGGCAACTGCGAAATCTTGGCTTGCCTAAAAAGCAACTGCTCAATCCCCACTCCCACTCCGCACCCCGCACACCCCTTACACGCTGTCTAAAACTAAACAGAGAAATATTTTTGTAATCCCCAAATAAGCGCCAAATGTTTAGCATATAAATTATGAGGCCAGTCAACGGCAGACGAGGCTGCTGCAAAACTATAAAACGGACACGCCTACCCATACTCCTCTCCCTCACCCCGATACAATGCTCTGCCTGCAACCGAATTTCAGCAGGACCATTCAAGAGGCCCACTCAAGACCCTCGTCGCGGTTAATGGCTGCTGCTGCTACTGCTGCTGCTACTGCTGCTGCTGCTGCTGTTGTTTTTGTTGTTCTTGTAGTTATTTCGTTATTTCATAATCGTCGTAGGCGTCGCATGAATTTGGCTCAAGACATTTGGCCAAAACACAACGCAACACAACACAACATAGCACAACAGAACAGCTAACAAATGAGGGGCGGGCCCTGGCAAATATGTTAAAATGAAGTGTTATATTTTATGTGGTTGGCCGCAAAAGCGAATGCGGCCAAAAAATAGACAACAACAACAACCAATAACAATTTACAGCGATATCCCTGACAAGAACAAATACAACGATCCATAAACTTAAGTAAATATGAATATGTACATGACGACGAAGATGACGATGGCTTCTTCAGTTTGTTGAGCTTGTTAGCAGCTCAGCAGCCCAACCAAGCAGAGTCAGAAACCCCCCAAAAAAAAACCACCAGTTGGGAAGGGGGTGCTGCTGGTTGGGGGCCTGAGACTGAGAGCAAAGTTTGCCGCTACAAAGGGTTGTGACTTTTGTGTCTTTAGCTATTTATTAAATTTGTTTGCCAACACACACATAAACACACACTCACACGCACACACACACATACTGTAAGCGGGCCTTATATATTTGGTATTTTGTATTTTGGGTTAGGGAGAATTGGGGGGTAGCAGGAACAGCAAACAGGACGAGCAAACATGAGCTGCGTAACTAATTTGCTTAAAGTGCACGATGGCTCATCAGCGACAATGATGGCACAGTGGTTCAAACATACTGAATATATGTCATATAGATAAAGACAAAATGTGTGAAGAGTTAAAGAGTTGAAGAAAATATAGATGGATAGCTAAAACTGAGCATGAGCAAGGAATGGGGATTGTGATATACGAGAAAGATACCACACACGGACATGAAGAGAGTGAGCGAGAGAGGGAGAGAATGGAAGATAGATGCAAAAATTTAAATAATGAGAGAGAGAGATGGGGAGAGATAGAGACAGATATAGAGAAAGAGGGTTCAGATTAAATAAATATGGACATCATTATTTATCTTCCAAACTTGGGAAGATCAACCTTTCCTTTTTGTTGTTTGTTCCTTTAACTTTTCATGATTTTTTTGAATTTTATTTTTTCTTTTAGATATGAATTCTTTATCAAACTTAAACTTGGATTTTTTAGGTTGTTGAACGTTTTAAGTTCTTTAAAGGCTTCGCAATGCAACCCAATCAAATTCTGTACGTTATCGTTGCATTCTGCTAGCATTTCAAGTTGAACTTTTGAAAAGTTACAATTTTCAACTGTCATTTAATGGATTTTGGGCCACTGTGAAAAGAACATAAACACAAACCAAAACCACACACATATAAACTTTGCAGCCGCATAAAACTTTTTGCTTCAAAGTGTTTTGTGGTCCTCATGCAATAGACGGGGTTGTGGACGGGCACCCAAATGGATGACGTCTAAGACGAGTTGACAGTTTTGCCTGACGACGTCATCATCAGCATTAGCACGATGATCATCTTTTGGCTCATCATTATCGAACAAGTTTTCAGCAATTTACGCGTTTTAAGTTGTTGCCCACTTGGCGGATTCAACGATGCGTATGAGCAACAATTGGGTGGACTCCCAATCTCGACACGAATCGAGACGAGTCAGTATATATACAGTGCGGCAGGTGTTTGCTTTATTAACTGCTTACCAACACCGCGCACCTCCCAACCCCCTTGCCCACCAACCATGTGGTTTTTTCGAGCTAGTTGACATGTAAACAGATTAACATAATTAATTTATTTGCATTGTTGTTTTTGTTGGCCGGGCCTAATCTAGCAGAAGTTGCTTTTGCTTTGGCTACTGATGACGTTCTCACATTGTTGTTGTTGCTGTTGTTTGCATTGTTAGCAAGTTAATTTGTGCTTTTTGTCGTCGCCTAATCAAATTAATTAGCGCTGCATGCGACAATTAATCAAAATGTATAAATATTTAAGTAGCGTGTGTGACTGTTAATGTGTGTGTTTAAAGTTTGTGATTCTTTGTGTTCTGATTCTTGATTAAGTTGCTCTAGTTTGATGATTTGAATATAACTTTTTGTGGACTATTTGCTATCACGTAATTCATCTTTTCATGTTCAAGGATTTCAATTTGGATGTCGAAACGAACGAAAAAGAATCATGAAAATATTTAAGTAGTTAGTAATGTAAATACTTTCGACAAGAATTTAAGACCCGATCCTGATGCATAAGGAAAAAAATTCCAGTAAAAGATTTCGGTATTATTAAGTTCTCTGAGTTTGAGCTGGGTGAATTTGATTCTATATTCTAGATTCTTGATATATACAGTGACTCACAGTTCAACTCGACCATTGTCAAAGAAAAAAAGTAATTGCCTGCCATAAGCTAATCATTCACTATTTTTCAGAAATTCCAAAGACCGATGGTAGGTTCATATATTAACCACCAAAATTATAATATGACCCCAATAAACTGGGATTTCCCCACCTGCTAGGTAGAATTATAAAAATGTTGCCTACTTGTTTCTTTGACAATGCTCGATTTGAACTGTGAGTCACTGTATATATATATATATATGAACTTATAGAGTTAATAATAGAAATTAAAGACAGTTAATTTTTGAGTTAATTGACTATTATTATTAATATTATTTTTTATATGTAGAATGTTCTTAAAATACAAAATCTGTTGTCTACTGTTTCTAGATCCAAAGTTTGTTCATTAATGTTGGAGCTGGGAATTTGACGAAGGGAATACACTTGAAGAACTAAATACGTTGACTGACTCCCTTATGGTTAGCCAAACCTTTGAATATTTGGATTACAGAGAGAAAAACACAAATACAAAGAAGAGTACTCAATGCCAGGCACAATTTGGCGAGCAATAGATTCTAATGTTATTCAAATCGAAACGCGAATCAAAAGTCATACAAGTTGGCTGCATGATGATATCTACGCTCGTGGCATTAACAGACAATCGTATCAATCATATTTAAAATACAACTGTCACTCACTCAATGAATCAAATTGTCAGTTAGTCAATTCATTTCGAGGTTATAGCTTCACGATTCGAACAACGAGTATTAGTACGAATGCGAAAACGAATACGTATTCAAGCCAACTGACAAAAGTGAACAACTCTGACAAGTCATTTGGAACGTTGAGAAAGCTCAAATTTCGCAATTATGCAATGTGGCTGTCAGGGTGAGGCGAGTGGATAGTTGGGGGGGAAGGAAAGAGCGGGTATGTTAAATTGACAGCTGTAAAATTGACAGCAGCCTTTTGGTCAACAGATCAACTGAAGCGTCTCATTAGGCGAATATTCTGTCAGCTTGAGCGCATTCATTCATTCAGTCACTAACTTACTCATTCAGTCATTCATTCGCTCGCTCACAACGTATTCACTTATGCACAGCGCCAAATTTCCCCTGACAATAGACCGCAAGAGCCAAAGACCAAAAGAATGACCAAAGACATAATAAAAAAAGAAGAACGAAACGAAACTCAGACTTCGAAGAGCAAAAAAGCAGGAAATATGCAAATTGAAAGGACAACCAAGATTAGAACTGAGAACTGTGGATGTGTCTTGGATTCCCAACCCCCCTTCCCCTTCACACTCCCACTCTACCAAAGAACAAAAAAAGAAAAGAGAAAAAACTTTGACGAAAATTGCATATTAAATTTTACATTTTTCATATTTATGCAGCGGTGCAGTCATAAAGAGAAGGTGACTCAAAAGGCATTTAAAGTGAGTGGGTGCTTTAAGGAGGGGGTGTGTATGGGAGGCTGCAACACGCACAACATTTCAATTTGGCAAAATCTTCATTATGCTCAAGTGTAGAATGCAGGCAAATGGCGCTAAACGGAAGCGGAAACGTGCCAGGCAAATGCTGACCCAAACCCAAGCAAAACTTTCAATGAACAAAACACACACCAGCACACACTCTAGCTAGCCGCCATTCATTTGACTATTGTCAGGCAAGGTCTTCATTGTCGCTGCTCAGCCTCGTCCTTCTCAGGATGTATTCTGCCATCCTCGTCGTCGTCTTTCCTCTATTGTGCAAACTTTTATAAAGTTATGAAAGTCATTCAAGTGCGTGGCTCTAAGAGCGGTAAAGAGAGACAAAGAAAGAGCGAGAAAGAGAGAGAGAGAGAGGGAGAGGGAAAGAGAGAGAGAGAGCGATATAGATATAGATATACATATAGACATTGTTCGTCGACTTGGCGACTTTTTGGAGCACTTTGTGCTCATTTTCAACATCGTCTTTTTTTTCGGCAGAAAAACTTAAGACAGCGTCAACAAGGAGCAGATCGTAGTGGGGGTAGAGCGCTCAGGTGGGCGGGGTTATGTTCTGGCTTGGAGCTGACAGTAAAGCCGTCAGGAAAACGTGCATGTCGACAAGGATATTGTCCTTAGCTGTGTGTGTTCAATGTCCTCGATGTCGTCGCCGTTTGTCGTCCTCGCCGTCATCGTCTTAAGCCATCCCAAGTAGTTAGACACTGTAAATAAATATAAAATAATGGTCACAGCAGTTTTAGCTACAGCTCGCAAGGAGTATATCGAAAGAGTATTGTTAGAAGCTGTTATAAATACTAATGTTACTCAGAAATTGATAAGCTGCTGGTAAAATATATTCATATTATGCATGTGGCCAAATTAAACAGTCTGATTTTAGAGTGATTTTTTTTCTTACCCATATGAATATCTAAACAGTTTAAAGACGCAAACCAAATAATAAACGAAAAAAATATATATATTCAATGAGGTAAAATAAGATAAACATCGGGAAATATAATTTCTCCAGCTCATAACCAACACTCATTAAAAGAAAACTCCTAAATGCATTCGCACTCAGAAAATAATCTCCCTGAAATTAGGAGTCAAGGGTTGCCCACCATATTATTCAAAAATAACTCTTTACAATGCAAATGTGTGTTTCTCTAAAAATCAGAGTTTTCTTTATATTATTTTTATTTATTTTCGTGGTGTATGTTTTTTTTTGTGTACACAGAAATCTTACATTACATGCATTTTTTTGCATTTTCCTTTCTAAGACAGTTTTTGTTTCGTGTATTTGGAAATTATTTCTAAAAAACTGGAAAGATTTGATAGTTTTCAGAGCGTCTTTCGTTTAATGGAACTTTTTGTAAATGTCAGAACGATTTTGTTTCCGAAATTTAATTGAAATTAAGATGTGTTTATGTAGAAGAATCAGTTATCTCTTGATGCATACTACTCAAATGCATAATCCTTGGCTATGCAAATGGAAAACATTGTAAAGAAGAGCATTTAAGCTGCTGCGTTTGGCGAGTGGAGATAAATGTGCCGTTGTCCTCTGGGGCTGGCAGCTTAAGTGAGCTTTGCCATTAGATTTGACTGTCACACAGCTGCTCCCCACTACGGCAGCGGGTGCCCACCTGTCCAGGAGCTGGCAATTTGACTGCAATTTGAGTGCTGTTGCCAAAACTCATTAACCACACGCGTTCGCCACGTTTAAAGTTAAAGTGGACGAAAGATGGTGGTTGATGGGTCTGATAGCGACTCAAGTGGCTACAAGGCACAGCAGCGTAACTATGTACCGTTTGTTGGTTGTCACTAAGTTAGGGGCGTCTGGCACGCCCACTTACCCCAACGCACACACACACACACACCTCTGAGTTCAGGCAGGCTGTCGAATTTCATGTGCTCAGAATTGCGTGTTTCGCTAGGAGCAGTAAATAATTTTTGCCAAAAGGTTGTTGAAACATTTAATAAAACCAATATAAATCAAAACAAACACTTAGCACAAACAACAACAACAAGACACACACACACACACATACACTAGAACGCACACACACTCTAGAACACACACACACTCGCGCACGCACATAGCCAGCACAGAGGCAACAAAGCGTAACTAAAATTCCAAAAGCGTTGCCCATTTTGGCCACAAAAACTTCTGTTGCCGGCGCGCCGTGCACAAAAATGCCGAGCAGGCCTCCGACCGGCAAATGACAAACGTGTGTATCTGTATGTGTGTGTGCGTTTATGTGTGTGTGTGTGTGTGTGTAAATATAACGCTCTTTGGTAGTGTGCTGTAAGCGGCATCAAAATGCTGCATTGCAAAGCGTGAACGCACCTTGCCGAGCGCCCGTCTCTGTCTGTGCCTGAGTGTTAGTGTGGCTGTGTGGCTGTACGCGTCTGTGTGTGTGTGTGTCATACCATGCTATGTCGGCTCTTGCATAGTTCCATGTCCATGCCGTCGTCGTCGGCGATGGCAATGCCAGCTTCCCCATAGCAACATCCAGTGCACAGCGACAATAATTGCGTTGCGCGACTAGCTCATACCCTGTATCCTTGTGCTATGAAACGTTAAGCATATAGTTCAAGTTGCATCATTACTTTAACTTTGAGACTGGTTCAAGCTGTGAAAAGATTAATTTGCACATCGACTGCCAATTGTTGCCAATTTTTATTTATGAATCCACTGAAGTTAAATTATAGATAAGATTAGATAAAGATTTGAACGATTTTATTGTTATATTTGCATAAGAGTACATTCTGATCTAGTATTTGAATTTAATGAATTTTGAATATTCCTTTTGAAAAGCAGCTTCACGTCTTTGACACACGAACTACTTCTAGAAGGAACGGTTTTTCGGTTTTTATTTAAACGAAAATTACCTTTTTTAAGTTATGCAAGTAAATTGCATCCTTTTCTTGAGAATTCCATTATTTTCAGTTATTTGAAGTGTTTTCGTTTTTTATCCGCATATACAATGGGATAAATGAGGTTATGTTTCTCAACAACGAAATTCTCAAAAAATGACCGAAAATTAAATGTTTTCCCTATTTAGATGTGACCACTTAAAATCAAAGATTAATTGGACAATTTAGAGAAATATGCATGTGAAATTTTGTTTAGTTAGCTAGTTAGTAATCAGCATAAATATTGTCTACAGACTTAGCTGGCTGCTGCATATAGCCACTTTGTTGCTCTGTTTGCAGGGTATCGAAATGTGCAAAAAATTAATTGCTGCGCATAAATCAAAAGACTTTTGCTCTCACTCTCTGTCTGAGAGTGACACCCTACGCCACACACACCCCGTATCCACCCCTCCCCCCATAATCCCCCACCACACACACACAAACAACATTTGGCATCTTTCTTTCTGCACTTGTTACTATTTCTGTTTTGGCCATCATGCATGATGCGTTTGCTGCTCTCGCACAGACATACTCCGTTGCAGCAATGTCTTTTTTATTGTTTACTTTGGAGCTGCCATCAAGGCCACATTTGATGAGGTTCATGCACGCCAGCCAACGCATCAAAGCTCATCAAAAGGTGTTATTACCCCGAATTGGCCCAACAAGAAAAACCAAAAACTTTTGCCATAAAACTCAGCCCCCCTTGACCATTGACAGCTCCGTAAATAAGTCCAAGGTTGAATCTTGACAAATGTCTTTTTCTTGGCTGTGAATCTGATAATCATTTAACAATTGGCTGAAGAACTCAGAACATGAAATATGTTATCTAAAATGAACGAAATGTTAGATTATTTATTAATTACTAAAAGTGCATGAAGTGCAATTCTGCATATTAAATTTGTTTCTCAGTTTGCGATTGAAATCAAAGGAACTCAGAAAACTAAGCAACCTTAAATCAAAAATATATTCTTCACTCACGTGCAAAACTAAGCAACCTTAAATCAAAAATATATTCTTCACTCACGTGCAAAACGTATCAAAAGTGATCAGAGCATCAATTTAAGGACGTTTTATAAAAAAAAATCAAATTTTTTCTTCTTACTTTAATAACCATAAACAGACGAATTGACTTCGGGATCGGAACCGCATTTTTATCGACTGGAATTCAGAAACGAAATCGGAATCAGAATCCAGGCAAAAGAAATTATGATTGAAGGTATTCTATGTTAATCGTTTTCAATCCAAATGTTGAGCGCAAAATACTACGAACATCCGGTTAGTTTGGCTTAATGAACAAAACAGGTTCTCATATAAAAACTTATATATCGACTGATCGATAGTTCGTAGCTATACGATATAGTGATACCATCCAAATCGGCCGGCTTTGTAATATGTACTGCCTGCAGCAAAAATGCGGCTAGCTTCATTGCTGAGACATAATACTCCTTGCGTGTGTATACAAGTTCGTCAATTAAGATTCGCAATTGAGTTTTTTCGTTTCTTATTAGAAATCGGCAACAGCGGCAACCTTTAACTTTCATATGCTATCAAAGGCAAAGTTCAATTATTTTCTTTAAATTTATAGCAATAATGTTGCATTTGCGAGGGCCCTTTCACAATTGTTCGTCAAGGATCGGGGCAGATGGGACTAGGAGGGGGGATTGGTGAACAAATGTCCAAGCAGCAGCCTCAGTAGTAGTAGAAGTAGTCGCAGCAGTATGACTGGGAGCGCCGTATCACGCATACGTCATGGGTGCCGGCTATAAAAATAACCATGCATAAAATTCATACGTCAAAAGCGACAAAAAAAAGAAACGTAAAAAAAGATAAAAAATAATGAAACAAGCAAAGAAAAATACTCGTAAATAATGCACAAGCGATTTATCAGCGAGACAGTTGAATTTGCCGTTGCTGTTGCAGTTGCAGTTGCAGCAGTCAACAGCTGACTGTGAGAACAAGCGGACAATTCAAATGCAATTTGGCAATAGTTATACGAAACAAAAAGTACAAATCCATGCAGAACCCACATTACTGGTCTCGCTGCGAACTCTTTTTTGTGGGTTTCATTGCGGTTCGAGTTGTGGGTCTGTGTCTGTGTCTGGGTCTCCGGTCTCGGGTCTCGGGTTTTAGCCCACGCGCACCGACAGTTTGTTTAGCCCCGTTAAGCCTCACACTAATTACACTTGCGCTTTTTACAAATCCGCACACACAACATTTTTCTTAGTCTCGCCACAAAAATACGCAAAAACCAAATGCCAAAAAAAAGAAGAAAAACATAAAATAAGCACTAGGTGCAACTCGAACATATTTTAATTTTCATGGTCAAAATGTCAGTGTGCGGAGTAGGGGTCTACAGGCTTGGGTTTACGGCAGCGACAAATATGCAAATTCCTCGGTTCGCAATTTCCTTTTTTGTTCGCCCAGCTGGCATTTTACTTTTTCCGTTTCCGCTTTTTTGAAGCACGCAAATCTTGATTTAATTTCCGACTATTAAGCTTAAATGCCAGCCAGCCAAAAATATTTGTGGCTTTTGTGCAAGGGATTTCAGCTTGGGCATGACTTAAAGCTCAAATGAATACAAAATGTTGTATTCAGCTGCAATAGTTATAAAACTATTGTTGCAAAAACAACAGGAACACATTAAGCATCGGTGTCGAACTTCTTGGCCTGACTTAAAGCTCATTAGTCGAAGGAATCTACAAAAGAATTTGTGGACTGCAATTGCCATGAAACAATTTCAATTTGTATTTGCCTTGTTGCCAAGGTTGACTCTACTTCTTGCAGCGTTGTCAAGCTTCTCTCTTCTTCTCTCTCTCTCTTGCATGACAAACTTTACTTTCACTGCATTTTTGTTAGGGTTAAGTTTAGTGTTGGTACTAGATGAATAAGTCATTCTTTCTGTCATGCGTACTTTGTTGCTAAACTTCAAATTGTCGTGTCAAATTGTCTCATATTTTGGACAGTTTATGACTTTGCTTTTTGTTCTCAAACTTACCCAAATTAAACACTGTTTTGAAAACTTCTTTAGGTAAATTGTCGTAACTTAGCTCAAAGTAAGCAGCTGCTGTCTTATAGTCCTAATTTAATCTATGTACAGTGGCGGACACCTTATTGGAAACAGTGTCAAAGACAAAAAATTAATTGCCTGCCATAAGCTAACCATTCATTATTTTTCAGAAATTCCAAAGACCGATGGTAGGTACATATATTAAACACCAAAATTAATATTTGACCCCAATACACTGGGGTTTCCCCACCTTTTTTGACACTGTTTCCAATAAGGTGTCCGCCACTGTATGTGCTGTTGCCAAACATCACAACAAAAAAAAATAAAATAAATAAAATGAATAAATAAATAAAAATAGAAAGAAAGAGAAATAGAAAGAAACAAAAGAACAGCAATACTTTTTTAACTTTGTCAATTCAATTAATTTTTACAAAAGTTCAGTGTGTTTAGCTTAGCATTACACTGTTGCGAAACTTCACTGTTTGCCACATCTGTTCGATTGGAGTTTATGAGCCACCAATGAATACGACACACACAACTATTGGGGCCTGATACCCTTTGGGTGCGAACACTATTAGTTATTTATATAAACTTTGCACCGGTCAACTCACGCCCAATTCACACGACTCCACCCACATATGGTGGCGCTGGTGCATTTGCCGCTTGGACGCCTCCTTTGGTGTGACAAATGAATTTGGGTCAAAAGTTGTGAAAATTAAAATGGGGAGCTCCAAAAAGAACTCAAGCGGAGGCGCCAGAGCGAACCATCGAAAATGAACTCGAACTTGAACTCGCTGTATGATGATGATAATGATGATGATGATAATGATGCTGTTGACGATGCCAAAGTTGCCACAAAAATTTGCACGTCTCGATTTCGAGTAGTTGTCTTTGACTTTGGACATGGACGTGGACGTGGTCGCTGGGAAAGTTGGTGTCACGGGACAAAAGGGCTGGCTGGCGATTCGCCACGCTTTGGCAGCTGAATGACATTCAACTGGTCTGCCGAATTGCAATTTTATTTTCGATTCCGCTTCAACGTGCCACATATGCTGCACGTACCAGCTAACAGAACCCAGACCCGGCTATCCTAAACAGGGCCATTCAATTGAACGTTTACTTTTTTGTGTGTAGTTGTTTTTTTTTTTTGTGTTTTGTCGGAGCTCATCTTCAAACCTCACAACTAACCCACCAACCAACAACAAAAGAGATACAAGAACGTTACAAAAGATTTACGCCGCTTTTGCTGGCAGCAAAACCTCTCTTCATTTCCCACCTCCCTTGTGCTGATAGCTCCATACTCCTTCGACTGAGCTCTGAGTCCTGAGACCATTACTTTTGCCTTTGCGGGTTTGAGTAATGGATTAGATTTTTACTCACTTGTTGGGTTCGCTGGCTGCTCCATTGGATAACGTTGACTCTGTGCCGGTGCCGTTGCCGGATTTTTTTTATTTTCGCCCCGCTTGTGTAGTGGTTCTTATACCCTAATGTTATGCCACATATTGTGATGGTAAAAAACAATTTTTAAGTACAATTCTTAGAGTTATCTTTCGGGTATATCAATATCAACAGGTAGTTGCTACCAAAAAAAAAAAAACAATCCGAGTTCAGAAAAGTCTTTGCCAACGATGACTACCATGTCTATAAATTTCCAATTGAAAACTTTTTTTACTCGCCACATGTAATGTAAAATACAAATAATGCAATAGCTCCGCAACTCCTTGGAACTGTGAATAAATTTTGTGAGCGCACTCAGAGTTCGTTGTTAAAAATCTGGGCTTTTGGCTATGGGTGGAGTGTGTGGAGTAAGCTGGAGGTGTAGCTTCTTTGGCAACCTCTTTTCAACATTAGAGCGCATTCCTTTTGGTTAATACGCACTGTTTACTCGTGTGTTTGGACGCTTCTTTAGATAGATCATCGCGCCACAGAAATTCCGACTGTTCCTGTGAAAGCTAACTGCTAAAGAACTTGCTAAATATTTGTAACTTATATATATATATATTATAAACATACTTAATCTGCTTTATCTTTTAATATCTTTGTGACCTACTTATTTACTAAATCTGCATCATTTTTATCTTTTTTTTTTTTTTAATGTAACTATTTAATTTAATATTAATCAACATTTTTTTTTTTTTATATATGGCAATTTAATTTAATATTGATCAACCTAATGAAAAGTTATAAAATATTGTTTTGAATATTGGATATATAATAACAGGGAATTTAAATTAATAACATAAACAAATAATTGGTTTAAACGTATTACAATATTACGTAACATCAATATAACAATATAACATTAAATATAACATTTGTTTCATCATAACGATAGTATTAGCGTCCAGCTGTCCATAGGTCACTGGTGTGGAGGCGCTTTAAGCGTCTGCGGGTTGTATTCGACCCTAGTGTCGAAGCCAATGGGTTAACATGGTTATGTAGCCGGTCATTATAACGACTTGTATGTCGGTTTATTTGGCTAAAGACTGTCGGTACACAGAAGTCGTTGTGCAGCGTCATATTGCGCACATAAGGTGAAGCACCAGAGATATCTCTTAGCACCTTGTTCTGCAAGACTTGAATTTGGTTAACTCAAGATTTTGCCGCTGTGCCCCAAAATGGAATTCCATATGTCCATGTGGGCACGATGATGCTCCTATAGACCAACAGCTTGTTGCTCAAGCTGAGTTTGCTGGATGGCTTCAGCAACCAGTTGAGTTTCGCCCTTTTGGATCTACACACTGCTGCCGTGATCTGTATGTGTTTGCGCCAGGTAAGTTTCCTGTCCAGATACATACCCAAGTAGCGAACATGGTTCCCCTGAGGTATGATCGTGTTGTTAAGTCGGACGCTTGAACAGTTACCACTCCTGAGCGCAAACGTACAGTGCTGAGACTTGTTCTCATTGATGCAGATGTTCCACCGGTTGGCCCAGGTACTAAAACCATCCAAGAACCTTTGCGTAAACCCTGCGGCTCTCCAAGCAGTGGAGGAGTTAGCAAGGAACACAGTGTCATCTGCGTATGTGGCAAGCAGTGTGTTTCTGGCTACGGGAATCGGCAAGTCCGCGGTGTACAATGTGTACAGGGCAGGTCCAAGGACGCTACCCTGCGAAACACCCGCTCGGATGCGGCGTATGTTTGATCGCTCGCCTCTAACTTCCACCATAAAAGAACGGCCAAGCAGGTAGGACCTGAGCAGTAAATACTGTGCCGAAGGTAGTAGGGACTTAAGCTTAAAAAGCAAGCCATCATGCCATACGCGATCAAACGCTTGCTGGATATCCAGGAAGACAGCCGAGCTGTACTGCTTATTTTCCAAGGCCTCGAGGACATGGTGAACTACTCGATGAACTTGCTCTGGTGTACCATGGTGATGCCTAAAGCCCAACTGATGATCAGGAATGGCACTCTGGAAGCCACTTACTGCCGACAATCTTCCAAGAAATATTTTTTCAAATATTTTGGAGAAAGTGGACAGCAAGCTTATCGGACGATATGACGAGACAAGATTATCCGGCTTGCCAGGTTTCGGAATCATCGCAATCACAGCACACTTCCATGGAGTGGGGAAGTGGTGGATGCGTACCATGGAGTTAAAGAGTAGCACCAAGAACATCACTCCCTTCTCGGGGAGGGCCTTAGCAACTGTGCCGTCGACGCCATCATAGCCAGGGGCTTTAGTGGACTTTAGTCTGCGAATCTGCAAGCGGACCTCATTAGGGGCGATAGGTGTGATCGGTTGAACAGGATCGAGATCTGCATTTAAAAATGCCTCAGTTTCCTGTACCTGGCTGGGTGACGCAAGTGCAAAAGGCGTGAACCGGTCTTGCAGCTCATCCGCAAATGCCGATGCAATCTCTGCATCCGATCGACACCAAGTGTTGTCCGGTCGCATAATGGGGATCCGCCTGAGTGGCTGCCGCTTGACACAACGCGTTGCCTTCCACAAATTGAATCCATGATTCTTATTGGGATCGGCATTGCGGAGCATATCCTGGAAATATTGGCTCTTAGTGTCAAAAAGCAACTTACGCAGCTCGTACGCTGCCCGCCTAAAGTCTCTTAGATCCATAGGATTGTGTGAGCGCATATATTACCAGAACCAAAATCTCAGTTTTTAAAAGAGGCTGAGCTGGACTGGGAGTCGAACAAGGAAGTTTGCCAAGCATGGAGTATTCCGTCGCCGCGTTAATATTACGCAGAAATAACTCCGCTGCGTCGTCTATGTCAGCAGGTGAACTCAGCTCCATGTTCAAGTTGACAAGCTGCTCCAACCTCAGCCGGAATCGGGTGATGTTTGCCTTGCGCGGCAGAAGACGTGCCTTGGGAGCATTTAGAGTAACAGCCATTCTATACTCAACGATCAAAGGGATATGATCGGAGTTAAGCTCAATTCGCTCAGATATACCAAGACAGTCAGAACGTATTCCAGCAAAGTCAATTGCTGTCGGCCTATGACTACCGTACGAATAGTGCGTAGCACCTCCCGTGGCAAGTACTTGGAGGTTGGAGTTTCTCACACAATCCGCAAGCGCAATCCCACGGCGAGTGTCCAAAGCAGCACCCCAGAGATGGTGTTGAGCGTTCCAGTCTTTATATTTTTGATTTCAAATATCAAACAGTTTTTTATTTAATTTTCCAATAATCCAATGCTTATTTTCGCTGGCTAGCGCATTTATCTTTTTCTATTAGTCCATGTACAGCGACTTGCACTACAAATAAATATATTTTATATATATTTCACATTGAAATACTTTAATATTGACACGTCTCGCACGTTATCGCAGCTGGAAGGGTTGTCGCGCTCGAATTTAAAGAAGATCTGATATGAAATTTAACTTAAAGCTGCGCAAAACTGCGACTTACTTGACGCTGTCAGAGCGATGTTTAACCCAAACCGGCAACCTATCAAGACCCCCTGGTCGTCAACTACGTGGTCGCACTTTTTGTCACGCTCTACTTGGTCACACTCCGCTGCAGACTCATTGTCAGCTGGTGGGGATAGGGATTTGCGGAGCCGGAAAACCAGAATCCAGACACACAGCAAACACCGTCAGAATCAACAGTCTATTAAAATGCCAGTCGAGGCATTGCGTACCAAGCCGTGCGACCTTATCAGTTCCGTGTTCACAGGGTGCGCCAATTCTCCACCCACCATCTAAGCGAATCCCTTCTGCTGAGCCCCCCCCCCACCATCCTTCTAAGCGATTGCTCCAATGTTTTTCTTCCTGCTTTCTGGTGCATTTTTTTTATATTATTTGTTTTTGTTTCTTTGCAGTGCTGTTGTTCCCAATGTTTCTGCTGTTGCTTAACAACATGCGTTTTAATGTGACCCTTGCGGGCTCATAAAATTTCAACGTTTCTTTGATGGTTTTAGGGTTTTACACATAGTCACACACATACACAGGACTATCTCTGCCTTGCCTTGCCTAGCTAGCATTCATTTCAATTCTTTTCCCCATTCTTGTTTTCCTTCTGTTTTTCTGTGAGCTTCGATTGATTTTGATATGGCAAATGACAAACAACATTGGTGGCGTAGGCAGGAGGTGGTTGGTGGTGGTAGATTGCGACCACTATTTTGTGGTGGGTGGTTCATAAAATGCGGCTGGGCTACAGGTAGTTGCTGTTTGGCCCCTTGCGGATGGGGTTGGTGCTGCACCACTGGAATGTGTTCCAGGGGTAATGGCTGGCTGGACTTTGGGCTTAGCCACGAATTGGTCTCCCAAAATGCCTTTACAATTAGCAATTAACGTTTGGGCCTCTGCATAGAAGGTAAGGAATTTGATGTCTACAGAATCATCAGCAGTTGCTCTGAATCGAAATCAAAGACTAAAGTCGCTCCAAGCTGAGTTCATTAATTATTAAACAACTATCGGCTGCCTGCTGATTAAAGAATTGATTAACTTCGCATAGTGTTTGCTGCTATGAATTGCTATGATTATTAAGAACATGGACAGCTAGTGTTCTGATTCATGTAGGTTTGGGTATTATATATTGAGGAGTCCCTCCTTTAAACTCTAGATTTCTCTTGAGCTGAACTTCTACTTTCTTTCAGTAAAGATTTGAGTCTGTTTTACTTTCCATTTGAACTCGTACTCGGATTATTTTGACCTGACTTTTGTCTATATTCAAGTTGATTGCAATGCAAATCCATATGTACATATATATATATTTATATATACAGTGGCTCGAAGCTTATTCTGATCAGGGTCAAAGAAAAAAAGGAATTGCCTGCCATAAACTAACCATTCATTATTTTTCAAAAATTCCAAAGACCGATGGTAGGTATATATATTAACCACCAAAATTAATATATGACCCCAATACACTGGGGTTTCCCCACCTGCTAGGTAGGATTATGTAAAACAGTACACTCTTTTTCCTTGACCCTGATCAGAATAAGCTTCGAGCCACTGTATATTTGAGTGCCGCAAACTAATTAAATATTTGTAGTATTGACATAATAAAAGCAGAAAAAATAAAAACCGCGTACATTGTTCTCTATTAATAGTAAACATAGCGCTTCAACTCTTTTGGGCCAACTTGAAATTTGTTGCCATTATTTAAGTTCATATGTAAATGAATAAAACTAGAATAAAAATGACAAATTTTTGTTGGATCAAAATGCTGAGTGGCACAAGAAAAATGTGCCCGCATGACTTGCGGAGAAGTCGAACTTTTCCATCTAGATTTTTCTATTATTTTAGGGTTCTTAAATTAGTTTGCTTCTAAAATGCTAAATCAAAGTAGGCATTGGAATTGAGTAGACTGCTAGTCTCAGCTCTGCCTATATTTTTTCATTCTAGTTCGTGCGCTCGCTCTGGCAACAGCTCCAGTTTTCCAAATTATTTGGGAAAACATTTTTTTTTGTCGGAATTTTTTCGGTTTTTTTAAATTGTGAATTTTTTTTTTTTTTTTTGAGAACAAAACGTTTGCTTTTATAAAATTGAAAATGTGGTAATTCGCGTAAAATGTAAAAGTTTTCGTTTTGATGGCGATTTCTTAAGTAATTCTTCGGCAAATTATAATAAGTGGCTAGATACGTTAATGATTTGATGACTTTGAATCTTTGATGCGATAATACTACCGATAATGCCGATTTCTAACGGGGTGAGTAAATCAAGATGTATTGACATAATAAAAGCACAAACGGTTATCCGTTTTGGATGCATCCGACTGCTGCGGCTGCTGCTGCCTCAGACTCGTGGGCACACCGCTCGGCCGGCCGCTATTGTTGCGAGTCATATTTGCTGCCGCCGCTGCCACCTGCTGCTTCCGCTGCTGCTGTTGCTGATATTGTTCCAGTATCTGCATGTTTATTGAATCGGTAATTTCCAGAGCACACACAAAGCTCATTGCACGCGTTGGCGTCTGTTTGCGTTTGATCTGCGGCGATGGCTGTGGCTGCATCGCTCCAATCGCGTTGCTCACATTGTCTGACCTGCCTGCCAAGGGATTTGGCGAAAAAACAGGCCTTGCGGATCCAGACCTCTGGTTCACGCATGCGGACTGTGGCGTGGATGATACATGCGAATATGACGCGGCGGATCACCGCCATCGACGCCGCCGTGTGATGCATTGTTAGCAAGGTCAGCGCCGGTGGCAATGTTGCTCATATTAATGGCCGGTGCTGTGTCGGCCACCTGGGGCAGGTAGAGGCTGGTCGAGTTGTGGCGCTGCAGCGGCGACGTCGGCTCGCAGTCTTGACTCTGTGGCTCAATATCCGTATCGGAACACTAACGTCTCTGCGAACACTAACCATTGCCCTCGGCCATATAGGTCTTTACCTGAATTCCACGCTTCTCCCTACTCGACTCGTAATAGGAGCGGGGTGAATATTGTACCGAGGTGCCGTGCATTCCACTCCCAACGACATCGCCGCTGCCGGTGCTGCCATTGCCACCGGCTCCGGTTTCGGTACCGGCATTGGTCTGTTGACTTGTCCGACCGATGCATATAGTGCTTTTGGCTTGATTTTGCGTCTGCGACCGTCGTGGTGCATACTTCTTCGGATACAGCATGTTGGGATACTGCGGCCCGAACTACTTGTAGCAGCAGTTGTGCCAACAGCTGCGTGATAACGGTTTGTAGCCTCCGTTAGACTCGCCAGTTACCTGTTCGTTGTTGGTGCGATCCCGCGACACCAGCACCATGTGGAAGCCAGTCGGACAGAATATTGCTATTGGCCAACACGGTGGCCAGGCCAGTCAGCATCATAGCGACAATTGGTCTGTCTGTCTGTCCCAGACAACAAAGCTTTGAATACAGTCGGGAAAAAGTCATACTTTTGCCACCAAATATGTTATTGAAAGTAAATCTTTTGAAAACACAAGATTAAGCTTTTGCAAGAACCTCGGTTTTTCTCAAATTTAGGAAAAATGTGTTTCCCATCTAGTATCTTAAGATCTTGTAACGTTGAGTTCATACTGAATGCGGCGCTGAGCGAGCTGGACGACGACGATGTTCGGCTGCAGGCGAGCGTCATGGAGATCCTAGTGCCGCTTGCCGAGCAAAATCACTGTCTTAACTATATGGAGCGAAGGCGCATCTTCGATATCATCAGCAGTTGCGTTGAGGGCATCGATGAGAATCCAATGGAGACGCTCCTTATACCAAGCATTATGAAGTTCTTTAGCAAAGTTGCCGCAGTGCAGCCACAGATGATCATCACCGGTTATTCGCGTATGGCAACCTGCCTCTTCGATCTGCTGTTCGAAGATGTGGATTGCTTACCCACCGCCAAGGACGCACTGGCCAATCTGGCAAGCAGTGCGCATGGAAAGACGCTGCTACAGCTCCATCACATGCCAACTATCAACAAATATATGTCAAAATATTCTGACTTAATTAAGAAACTAAAGATTCGACTGCTCAACTCGCTAGATATGATCTATGCCCAGGAGTCGCAAGCCAGCGTTGAGATCAGGTGCGCAACTCAATAAGATTACACTCTTTTATTTGTTATTAATGCCTTTCTTGCAGCTCCATTTTGAAGATGTGGTTCGAGAGCTTCGCTTGTGGCCAGCAAGTGAATCATATTATGGAGAGGCTAAAAACACCCTTCCCGGATCTACAACTAGCCGCTTTGAGTCTACTTAAAACGCTGTGCGGATACGTGTAGGGCATTCAGGCTGTGCAGCACACCGCTGGCTCCATTGAGTTTCCGCTGTCCCGGCACGCTGATCTGCCCAAGGATGTGAAGTACCTGAAGTGGGAGATTATGCAGCTGTTGTCCGTAAGCCGCGCATTCACTGCCGTTGAAACTGTTTGCTTTAATACCTATGTGAATGAGGGACCCTATCATGTCCAGAGTAGAGCCCAAATTGCCACCGAGCCGCAGTAGATTTACATTTGGCCTGGCCATAAACATCACACAACTGAAAACACTCACATAACATATCTTAGGTATATGTAATAACTTTTGCATTTGGAGTAATCGAAACCCTTATCAATTCTTGAGGTTTCGATTTGGCTTCCATATCTGTAAGCACTGCTTGACTTTTATCTCATTTCAAATAATGAAGATATTTTATCCGATTTCGTCGTTTGCTTCTTGGGTGTATCGCGCCTGGTCGCGATATGTTTGCTTCTCATCTGCCCTTAAGGCACACCATTTTGTTGAAGCCAACTTGCACATCTGTACCACATTAAAGCCGCAAACTTTTCGTCGCAAACTTTTTGTCGACATATAGTTTAAGTACGGATTGTTTGTCAACGGTCCTGGCTCTTGGCCATATTTAAAATTTATTTTTTATTTATGGGTCTCGAGCCAGCACCGTTCACAAATAATCCGTACTTAAACTATATGTCAAGTGCGACGAATATTTTGCGGCTAGAATGTGATACAGATGTCCAGGTTGGCTTCAACAAAATGCTGTTCCTTGAGCGCAGCTGAGAAGCAAACATATCGCGACCAGCCGCGTTACATCCAAGAAGCTTAACGACGTTATCGGATCAAACATCTTCATTATTTGTCTTACCGGCGAATCACGAAAAAAATACATATACATACTGATAATAAATAGATTACTAGCTATGAAAGTATTTTGTTTGCTACAAATACTAAAGGTTATCATTCTTACTATTTAGAGGTTTATTTCTTAGCAATAAAAATATATGTAAAAAACATAAAAAGGTCTTTCTAATTTTAAGATATTCTATTCGTATATTTATTTTATTATATGTTCTCGTGCTCAGGGCTATTAGTTTTCGAAGTGTACCTGAATTCCTCTTCATGCTACGTATGCATACTTACACATTTCATTTTCGCAGCAAAAAAAAGAAGAAAAAAAAACACTTTACGCATTCATAGCCGCAATCAAATGTCAGCTTTGTATGCTACTCCTGATTCTGCTATATATGTATATATATATATATAAATATATATATATATATATATATATATATATGTATATATATATATTTTTTTTCTATACTCCTACTGATCTGCCCCCCAGCCCCTGTAAAACACTTTTCACTTTTGTTGTCGAAACATAATCCAAGTTTGTATCTATTTACATATTTATCAGCATTTTGCGGTATTTGTTGGCCATGGTGTGGGCTGGGGATTTTGTTTTGGGAAGGGGTGGGGTGTTGTGGGGCTCTGCCTTTTGGCTAGAATCCTACGTGCCGCATCTTTTGGCTGACTATTTAACTGCTTATGGGTTAGATTTATAGTCACGGCTTTTATTTATGTCACTTTTGCCGTTGTTCTCGACACCATTTTTCTTGCGGTTTTAGCATACTGTCTGCCTGTCTGGCTGTCTTTTGTATTTCTGTCCGTTGTACATGAATGTTGCGTCGTCTACCCGTTGCATAAAATCAATTTCATTGCCTGCTTGCGGAGCTCCTCGTTCCGCACGATGATGAGGTAAAAGTGTTGCAAGTTTATATATTTTTTTGTTTTTTTTTTCGCCAAAAGCTGAAGACAGCACGCAGTCGTGTCGCTTGCCACAGCTGCCACACTGAGGGGTGGTTACTGGCTAGCACACTGGTTACTGGGTGGCACATTTGGCGCTCAGCCGCGCGCTGTCTTGCATATTTAAGTTGTGCCCCGAAACCCAACAAGACCTCACCCCATCACACAAGAATTTCTCCAACTCCGACTCCATTTGCACGTCCGGTTTTTTGGATCTACATTTCCGTACGGTTGTTTTTGCTGCTTGTTAGTTGGTGCCTCATTAACTGCTCGTATTTACCCTTATCTACACCAGCATTTCATATATCTTTCATTCGCTGCACTCATTTCCGTCCACTTCCTGTGCTTTATGAACCCAACTCGAGTGCGCTCGCTGGGAGTCCCTTTCAATAATGAAATGGCACAAACTCTGCCTCCATCTAGCTATCTGTGTCTATTGCCATCTCGCTCTTTGGGCCAATTAGCAAAATGTGTGAATATATATATTTTGTGTTAATTTCCATTTAATTGTTTAATATGTTGCTTGCATTTTCTATTAGCACCTTTCCGCTGCTTATTGTTACTACAATTATTGTCTCATCCGACCCGGTCTCTCTCTCTCTCTCTCTCTCTCGCTCTCTCGCTACCAGTCTGCCCTCTCTGCCACCCATTTTGCTAATTGTATGAAGTGTTAGTCAAGTGCCTGTCGGCTTTTATCCAGTGGTTGAGTGAGTGGTGCCGAGCATTCGTGGCGGCTATTTGCCGAGTGCTTAAGGGTGGTGGCATAAACAGCTCGTTGGCTACACAGGTAGTTGGGCAGAAAACAACAGAACTCATTTACTTGCTAGGTGCGTCGAGGTGGTCAAGTAACCCTCGAAACAAGACACTATTTAAAACTCACTTTGCTGATGTTAAGTGGCATATTTATATTTTTTGATATAATTAAACATCTTTATTAAATGTTATTAGACATGAACTGGGCTCAAACTAGAACACTTGTACAAATGGCAGCAATGATGGTAAATGCTATGCTTCCTTGAACTTTAACAGCGCAATAGCTGAACCAATATCAGACAACCGAATCGAATATCTTTTCGCTCTGCTCAGCTCTGTCACTTGCAAAAAGCAATAGCTATAGTCAAAAAGGGCAATAGCAGGAGGAACTGGAGCAGAGCGAGAGCATAGTCGAAATGCACAGTTTTTGCTACTAATGTAGTAATTAGCAATCGCAGTAGTTGCTTTACTTTTCCGTCGAAATCCTTCTCCATAAAGTTCCGCCGTAGTGCAGGATATCTACCAGTTGAGTACGGCCAACGTAGCTGCTTGTTCAGCGCTTAAAAAGAGGCATTAACTATGCCACTAATGAGTGGACGACCACGGCTGGCTGCACACAAAGCTCCACAGCTGGTTAATTGGCTTAGATGACTCAGATCCTGTCTGTCTGAAGGATGAATTACGTAGGTCGGATGCAAGTGTGTTAATACAGCAGCTGCCAAGTATCTAATACATAAACACATACAATGTGTACTTGGGACACATGCACAACGCGACGCGTAACCAATTTAAATCATTTGAATGGCCCCAGTCAACTAATTCCCGCGCAAATCTTAAGCCCCATGCAAATCCCAAGCCCAATCCCAACTGACATAAATGTGGCGCTAACTCTAAGCCCACGAAAGAGCCTCAGCTGAATTTTTGGCTAACGACAGACAGTTGCCAACCACAGCCGAAGCATCTTCAGCTGCCAAGTCGCCAACATGGCCAAGACGCAACTTTCAATTGTTCCCTTTCTTTGTTGCTGTTTGAAAGTAATAGAATAAAGTTTCGCACCCTGGGAATTCCAACTGTTGTTTTTCAAACGTTGTCGCGCCCTCTCCCACCTGAACCTCCTGCTAGCCCCGCCCCCATGTACCCAGGTTCCCAAGGACGGCAGCATAAAAAGCACATAGATCTTTCTTTCTCTGCCGCGTCGGCGTCTTTAGCTTGTTATATGCGTGTAATCCACTCAACCGCCAGCACACCCACACCCCACCTCACCCGACGGCCCACGCCCCCCAATACACAGGTCTACCCCCAACCCGAAACTTGAGTTGTATATACATATGACAGTTGGCATAGCCGCCATTTTGCCTGCATTCGTAATCCAATGCTGGCAAAGATTGGTTTATTGCCTGCACTTATTGAGAGCATTATGGAATGATGGTTAACATTGACGCTTAAATGCACGACTTAATATTTAAATGTACATAAACTTTTGAAAAAGGAACTGAAAGTTGCAATTATTTAAATAGGTAATTTAATCAAATGAAATAATAATAAAAATTGCATTCAGAGTTTCAACACATTGACTTTTGTCTCAGTTATCTGAGATTTGATTTCATGTGCCATGGAAAAGCCAATCGAGCTGATGCAGAAAATAACTCAAAATTCACTTAAACAATACTTAAATACTGAGATAAAAACTTAACTGTTATTGCCATCATTTATCATTTATCGTTTATTTCATTTATAAAGACAAATTTTTCAAACATAAGTTGATTTTTATTCCATGAACCAATTAAAACTGATTAATTTGAGCAAAAGTGCCTAACAGGCGCCAGAACCAAGCAGCTACAACCCCATAAGGTAAATAAATTCTTGATCAGCATCGACATGCCTTTCTGTACGTATATATAGCCTTCCAACTGATATATAGTATTCCCGAACATTTTATAGACTGTACAGATTTCATTTATAGCGGAAACATCCATTATATACAGTGGCGGACACCTTATTGTAAGCAGTGTCAAAGAAAATAAGTAATTGGCTGCCATAAGCTAACCATTCATTATTTTTCAGAAATTCCAAAGACCGATGATAGGTACATGTGATTACCACCAAAATTTATATATGACCCCAATAAACTGGGGTTTCCCCACCTGCTATTTAGGATTCTAAAAATGTAGCATACTTTTAAGCATGGTTTTTCATTTGGAACAGTATAAACAAAATAATATATTTGGCGTATATTAACTTAAATAAGGATGTTAATACTTAGTATTATATCCTTTAGCCTTAACTACTTCCATTAATCTAGTATTCATCGAAGATACCAGCTTCCTGGTAGTTTCTGGGCTGATTTTGCTCCACTCATCCCGCAGAGCATTTTTGAGGTCTTCTTTGCTGGATATGCTGTGCTTCCGGATGTTATTTTCCAGCACAGCCCACAAATTCTCAATGACATTTAAATCTGAAGACTGGGCCGGCGGAATTATCATGTGGGGGCAGTTCCTCATGAGCCAGGACTGTACTATCTTGGCCTTATGCTTGGGATCGTTGTCCTGGTAGAACCGGAAAGTATCTCGGATTCCAAGCTTCTCGGCACTTTGGACTAAATTTTCCTTTAGTAAGTCGAGGTATACATTCTTGTCCATTGTTGTCTCAATGAACACCAAATTCCCGACGCCGGCTTCCGAGATACATGCCCAGACCATGACACTTCCTCCGCCGTGCTTGACTGTTGCCTTCACGTGTTTGGGATTCAGCTCAGTATTAGGCTGTCGCCACACCAAACTCTGTCCGTCAGAGCCATAAATGTTGAATTTGGACTCATCCGCAAATATGACTGTGTTCCAGAACTCCAGATCCTTGTCCAAGTGGTTTTTGGTGAACTTCATCCAAGTCCCTATATTTTTCACGTTTATAAAGGGCTTCTTCCGTGATACTCGGGCATTAAAGTCAAGATTGCGCAGAAACCTGCACACAGTTTCCACACAGCACTTTTTCCCCATTTCATCCTGCACCTGTTGAGCCACTTTTGGAGCCGATAGCTTGGGATTTCCCCTTATTTTCCTGGTGATCCTTCGCTCCTCCTCTTCGGTGAAAATCCAATTTGGTGACTATCTGCCCTTGCCCTCAATCCAATTTGCGTCGACGAAGCGCCGAATGATGTTATACACAGTTGAGTTGCTAAGACTGACCATTTCAGCTATTTGGCGATATGAATATCCGTTATTGAAGTGTTCCAGGATGAGTTTCCGTTGTGCAATGATAGTCTGATTGTCCATAGTTCTTATTGGCTTATTGCACCCGAGATGCAGGATAAAACTAAACTGACTTCGAAGGATTGGTCTATTTATACCGAAAATACTAAATTTTAGGTAAAAAATCCGGGATTTATGGCACCCAGGTGTCCACAATGTACCTGATCCAAATAGGCCATGACCTAAAAATAGGGTACTTTTTTACATAATCCTACCTAGCAGGTGGGGAAACCTCAGTTTATTAGGGTCATCCATTCATGTTGGTGGTTAATACATGTACCTACCATCGGTCTTTGGAATTTCTGAAAAATAATGAATGATTAGCTTATGGCAGGCAATTACTTTTTTTCTTTGACAATGGTCGAGTTGAAGTGTGAGCCACTACTCGTATATATATATTGATGTCGCTATTATAAATTTTGTTGTTTTGAAAAATACGTCTGCAAGCCCGTTATGCATTCTGTTATTAAACCCATGACTGACAAAAAATTATTATCAAAATCAGTCTACTATATCATATAGTAGTATTAGTGTTTATTTATTATTGTTTATTGATTTAATGTCGACAAAATGCAGTCCACTTGCTTTAAAAGAAAACAAATATGAAGAAAACTGAAAATAAAATCAAATGAATTAAAAATAATTTAGTTAAAATTCATTTTCTAAAATTGAAAATGTGAAAAAACATTAATGAATTGAGATTAGTGATATAGATAGAAGAAAGAATGTTAAGAAAATATATATACATATATAAATATATATATATATGTGTATATGTATATATATTTATGTGTATATAATTAGATCAGAATTTATGTGCACAATATGCTTAGTCAAGCGTTAAAAGTGTTCATTAGAAATTCTAGAGGTTTGTGGCATATCTCAGTGTTTGCTCATACGAATATATATGTGCATATATGTATAATATGCCTGCTTATATCGAATGACAGTCATTTATATATATCGTGTTTCAAGGCCAAATCTGATTCACAATCAAAAAAAAAATTTAAAAGAAACGGCAAATATTGCAGCATTGCTTAAATTATATACCAAGAACACATATTTATATATATATATATATATGTATACATGCATATATATTTATGTGCACATGTATTATCCACTGCTCACCTACTTAAGACGCCGGCTGTCGTCTGTTGTCTGTCGCCTCTTTTCTGTTTATTGCTTTTATTTATTTACTAGACATAACTGGCAGCAGCCCCTAATCCCCCCTATCCCCCTTTCCAGTGTTAGTTGTGGGATTGATTTGTTGTTGTTGCCCGTTCCCGCGTCGCAGGTGTTGCGACACTCATTTCTGTGGTGTTTATGTCAAAAAGTGGAATTTTATGTGCGCGCTTAAGAGTATGCAAAGTGTTTTTTGTCATCCTTGGCCGCTTTGGACTGCCGCTTGTTGTCTGTCGTCTGCCTTGTTCAGGCAACAAAGCCTGCGTGCTGCGTCTTTCTTTTCAGAGTAATGCCAATTTAGCTTTCTTTCAAATCTAGAATTTTTTTTTATTCTGATTTTTTTTTGGCAGTATATAAAACGCCATAGAAGAGAAAAATAAAATTATTATGAATTTGTCAATAAGTAAAATAATGCTCATCACGCCAACAAATTTTTGAATAAATACAAATGAGCAAAGCTTAAAAGTTTAAATTTAAGAAATGCCCCAAAATTACTGAAAGTTGAAAAGATAGGAATAATTTGGATCGCCTTTTCTCAAGGATCCACAATATTTATGTATGTTCGGTGTGCAAACTACTCAAATTGTATTTGTTTCCAACGAATTGTTATACAAATATTTGCACTGTTAACAAATTATATGTTTGAAAAATAAGCAACTATTTTGCAGAATGCCACGAAAATAAAATACAGATTCTACTTGCTCATGGCTACACTGCTTGGAATGGTCTTGTTGGTAACTCTAAGCTGACTGACTGAGTGACTGAGTGGCTGCCTGACTGACTGACTGACTTGGTTAGGCCATAAAGGAGCGCGCTTAAAAGTAGGCAACATGATTTTTTATTGGCCTCACATAAAGTTTGATGCATGCCTGATGTCGCGACGAGATCATTGCCTGCTGGCGGCACTGCGAGTGAGCAATGGGGGAGGGGTTGGGTGGTTAGGGTACACATTTAAATCAGGGGAGGAGGGGGGCGTGGCAATCAATATGCCAACTGTCCATTGATTGGATTTTGATTTGCTTGACAGGCGTCGCACGCGGCGTCGTCGGGCAGTGATTAGGAATTGGGAAAGGGAGCGGAAACGGAAGCGGAAACCCAAAGCAACCAAGACACCCGGAGTCATAAAACTAATCAAGTTTAAATGCGAGTTGGGCATCAGCGTTAAGCTTCCACCCACGCCAATATGACAACAACCACATACCATCCCCACAAGCACACACCCACACACACAGAGCCACTAATTAAGTAATTACTTTTCGCTCATTAAACGCAACGCAAGAAATTCAACTCCAATTTGACTTGATGCTGTCTACCCCAACGCCCTGTCGCCCTGTCCATCAGGCGCGCACTTAGTAGAAATAGTTACAGCTACAGATACACACACACACACACACACACACACGCACACGCACGCACACGCACACATACACATGTAGTCGCACCGACACATGGACAGTTAGCAAGTTTTGCGCATTTTATGCTCGACAGCAATCGATTGAATCGACGACGCTTAAATATTAATGATAAAATTAAGCAAACGGTGGCAGCGCAGCATAGCTGCTCCCTTGCCAACCAAACTTCCCCTTTTTGCCCCAACGTACCACCCGTTCCCGCTCCATTCCTGCCACTCCAGTGGAGTTGCGACGCATTTCACAAGCAGCATCAAAAGTTTTACGCAGTTTCTCGGATGAATCATGCAAGCCAGATGCTTCACTGTGCCGACTAGCGGAATACCCTACACTTATCTACACTTAATTCGGGTTTTCTGAAATTCGTACAAATCTTTCAAACTGAATGGTTGAATGTATATCTGCTGGCCTTTTGTCCAATCAAGCTGAAAATTGGATTGCTTTAAAAGAGATTTAACAAACGATATTATACCGAAACTACTTGACTATAGGTAAAAAAAATCCGGGTTTTATGGCACCCAGGTGTCCACAATGTACCTGGCCAAATAAGTTGTCCCCTCAAAATAGGGTACTTTTTTACATAACTCTACCTAGCGGGTGGGGAAACCCCAGTGTATTGGGGTCATATATTAATTTTGGTGGTTAATATATCAGAATAAGCTTTGATACACTGTATGCATGTGCCTCAAACTCCGTGGTGTGCAAGAATTATAAAAGCCGTGCACTGAAGTGCTTTAAAAAGATAAAAGCCATTTATCACGCGTGCACACTCACCACCCACACACACACACGCAAAAGCACACAGGCATAGTCAGGTGGTGCAGGATATGGAATCCAGAAGCCAGACACGCGTGCCGCATTTTCACTGAACTGAGTAATCCCGACCAGAAATGTTGCCAGAAATTACATATATACACACACACACATTTATATATATATTGGGAAATATATAGATGCATATTTCTAATGAGCTTAATCGACGCTTGAATGCCGTTATCTTACAGTTAACTAACTGCTATAGAAATAAGCAAAACTTAAAAAATAGAAAATTGTTGAAGGTTATAAAAATATCGACTTGAGCCTTAGTACTTTTCTTTCAACACAGATTGAGTGTACAGCACAAATTAGCCACTAGTATTAACTATCCGTTTATCCGTTCTTATTGATTTGATGATATATATTTACAAAATGACTTATGACTTATAAAAATTATATATGTATAAATTAAGAAGAAGGAACTTAAGAAGAACGAACTTAATAACACTATAAATTAAAAAATAAACGACCGAGTGTTCCAATGACAGCTGCAAAATATATACAAAAGACATTCTTAGTCCGATGCCTACAATATTTTAACTACATTTTAGAAACAGAGACTGATGAGTTTGATTACGATAACGTGGTAAATAAAGAGTTGTTCATACAAGAACTCAAAATTCGACCGATTGCTTCTATGACAGCTGTTTAATATAGTGATACGATCCGGTCAAGGCCGATATAGGTACTCCCCGCAGCACTCGGCCAGTGATGCTGATCAAGAATCTATATATTTTATAGGGTCGAATACGTCTCCTTCAATGCGTTACACATGTCACGCCAAAATGAAGTTACTCTCCGCAAGGGTATGAAAATATAATGAATTTAGATTTAATGCGC
Source organism: Drosophila imparisetae (assembly GCA_035042265.1). Taxonomy (NCBI): domain Eukaryota; kingdom Metazoa; phylum Arthropoda; class Insecta; order Diptera; family Drosophilidae; genus Drosophila; species Drosophila imparisetae. The sequence continues at coordinate 79,608 of JAWNLP010000215.1, read as the reverse complement.
ATTTCTAGAAATTCGGAATTTTTAATGGTACTAAATATTAAACCGGCTGACCAAATTTAATAATTCCAAGTAACGTTTGTATTCAGTAGAAAAATATACAATAGTTGAATACAAGTGCCTACGTGAAAACGTTACAAACTGAAGAATATAGTCATATTATTTGAATCGTAGTTGCATTTTGCACCCACCGACCACCACGCACTGACGGCCTTGCCTTATTCGCTGCTAAGCAGCTTATACGATCAGCTTGCCATTAGGCGCAGGCTGTGTGACCGCACCCCAAATACACTAGCAACCCCCGACCCCGCCGAGAGTAATAATCTTAGCAGGCAGATAACTTTTAGCCTAAAAGCATGCAACAGTTTTTTGTCGGTTGCGGCTTTGAATTTTGGCTTTTCAGTGCACGTAGCTAAAGTTAGCCAGGTCATAAACCAGTTTTTCAATTTGTAATGCAAACCGGGCAACCAACCAAAACAAAAAAACGAACAAAAAAAAAGAAAAGGTTTTTTTGGTTTTTGCAAAGTGTATTGGAAACTGTGGGGCTGGCAAGGGATCGAGCCGTGTCGTAAATAAGCAGCAAAGCAGCACAAACAGATAAGAGCAGGCACTTTGCGTTTGAGTTTGTTCCTTTGGCTCGTTGAATGCAATGGCTGCCACTAAATTTGCCACACTGCCGCCAAAGACGTCGACGTCGGCATCGGCATCGGTTTTTATCGCACTCGCGTGTCTGGCATGCATGCTTCACTTCTGCCAATACACCCGACCGACTTACTTAGTCTCAACCCTCAATTCCACCTACCTAATAACATCCTCCTTCCCTCCCTCCCATCCATCCATCCCCCTAGCAGCCCGTGCCGCCGCCCAAACGCAACAATGCTGAAAATTTCTACTTTGTTCAGCGTCGTCGAGCTGGAGAGAAATGTGGAGTACTGGGTTAATATGTCTATCACTTTTATGGCTAGTTGGCTCCGCTAAGCACATATTTAATTTCGAGAAAATTAATATTGTTGTTGTTGTTTGTTGTAGTTGTGTTGCAATTACCAGTGCTGATTACGGTTGCAACTTTCGCATTTGTTTTGCTTATTGTTATAATTATTTTATTTTGTTTTTTTTTTGGTTTTTTTTTTTTTTTGCTTTTGCGTTGATCGATGGGCGTATCAGCTGCTGCGTGAATATTGCGCAAGCTGCCAAATTGCATTTGAGTTTATTGTCCCGCATTATTATGAAGCATTGTGGGAAATGGTTTTATACTCATCTCATTTATGACTGCAATTTTATTGCAGAATGTTGTACTCGATAGAGCTTCTCGACCACGATATACCCTAAACCCAGCGTTTGAATATATTATAATTTTATTGCCAAATTTGTCTTTAAAAGTTTTGCGTGAAATTGCTTTCATTTCTTAAACTGAATTTATCAAACAAAAAAACTTCATCACCAACCGATAATCGTATGGTGTTATTAGCTAAAAGTGTATATATACAGTGGCTCGAAGCTTATTCTGATCAGGGTCAAAGAAAAAAAGAAATTGCCTAATTACTAATTATAAAACTAATTATTCATTATTTTTCAAAAATTCCAAAGACCGATGGTAGGTATATATACTAACCATCAAAATTAATGTATGACCCCAATAAACTGGGGTTTCCCCACCTGCAAGGGAGGATTATAAAAATGTTGCCTACTTTTTGGCTGGGTTTTCATTTGGATCAGGTACACCTGGATTTTTTACCTAAAGTTGAGCATTTTCGGTAAAAATAGACTAATTCTTCCTAGTCAGTTTAGTTTTATCCTGCATCTCGGGTGCAATAAGCCAACAAGGACTATGGACAAACAGACTACCATTGAACAACGAAAACTCATCCTGGAACAACACAAAAACGGATATTCATATCGCCAAATAGCTGAAATGGTCAATCTGAGCGACTCAACTGTGTATAACATCATTCGGCGCCACGTCGACGCAAATCGGATTGAGGGCAAGGGCAGAAAGGCACCAAACAAGATTTTCACCGAAGAGGAGGAGCAAAGGATCACCAGGAAAATAAGGGGAAATCCCAAGCTATCGGCTCCAAAACTGACTCAACATGTGCAGGATGAAATTGGGAAAAAGTGCTGTGTGGAAACTGTGCACAGGTTTCTGCGCAAACATGACTATAATGCCCGAGTATCACGGAAGACGCCCTTTATAAGCGTGAAAAATAAAGGGACTTGGATGACGTTTGTCAAAACCCACTTGGACAAGGATTTGGAGTTCTGGAACACAGTCATATTTGCATATGAGTCCAAATTCACAATTTTTGACTAGGATGGGCGGAATTATGTGTGGCGACTGTCCAATACCTGAATCCCAAACACGTAAAGGCAACATTTAAGCATGGTGTAGGAAGTGACATGGCATTGGTATGTATCTCGTCAGCCGGATTCGGGAATTTTGTGATTTTTGAAACAACAATGGACAAGAATGTGTACTTCAACATACTAAAGGAAAATTTACTCCAAAGTGCCGAGAAGGTAGGAATCCGACGTACTTTCCGGTTCAACCAGGACAACGATCCCAAGCATAAGGCCAAGATAGTACAGTCCTGGCTCATGGGGAACTGCCCCCACATGATAATTCCATCGGCCCAGTCTCAAGATTTAAATGTTATTGAGAATTTGTGGGCTCTGCTGGAAAATAACATCCGGAAGCACAGAATATCCAGCAAAGAAGACCTCAAAACTGCTCTGCGGGATGAGTGGAGCAAAGTCAGCCCAAAAGCAACCAGAAAACTGGTATCTTCCATGAATATTAGGTTAAGGGGAGTGGTTAAGGCTAAAGGATATCATACTAAGTATTAACATTCTTATTTAAGCTTTTATACGGAAAATATATTACTTTTTTAAAACTGCTCGAAAAAAGCAGTAATCAAAAAATAGGGTACTTTTTTACAGTAGTTAAATGCAAAACTTTTTGTTTTCCGACACATATCGAAAAATAATCTTTTCATACTATTTATTTTTGTTTGACGTATTCATGTCAAGCTGGAAAATGGCAAATGATATTTGCTGCAATTGTCGTCGAGTTGAGTTCATGTTGCAGTTTACACTTGGCAATGACGATTTTTGCATGCAGATCTGATTGCAAGTTCCAGTTCCAGTTTCGGTCTAGCACTCAGCTTGTGCTCTCGATCAATGCATCTCTCTCTTGCGCTCTCTCCATTGCTCTCTCTCTCTCTCTCTGTTTTTTTTTTGCTAGCTATTTGTTTCCTAGTGAGACCGCAACGGGTTTCACCTTACCACAAGCCTCAGGGCCGTGCTGCACTTGTTGTCAACTATTTTATCAAGGCAACAACAAAAACAAAAAATATAAAAATATGCTAAACGCCTGCGGCATTTTGTGGTGCTGCATCGTTGTTGTTGTTATCTGCGTTGCTTTTATTGGATTATGCGCTTTCTCTTTCACACATTTCCGCATGTTGCAAGTATTGGCAAGTGGAGGAAAAACGCCAGTCACAGAGAAACCAGATCGCTGGCGTCGCAGTGAAAAGCGCGTCAAGAAAATCGCTGAGCAAGCTCTCAAAAGGGGAGGCGGGGGGTTACACACACGCAGCCGTACACCTGAAACTGGAACTATTTGTCTGATGCGAAATTGAATTTCCATTTGCTGCGGCATGCGGCACAGCGACTAATTAATTTGCAATTTTGTTGTTGTTGCGCTGGCATTTGCTTGTCGATTTGATTGCCACATAGCTAAATTGCAGTTGATTGAACCTGCCACCAGCTGTGACTCAGTTGTAGTTGTGTTGGCTGCTTGGCTGCTGACCAACACCAACACCAACAATACAAAAATTGCCAATTCCATTTTCCAATTCCTCCAGCTTCCTCGCACGCATGCGGCAATAGCTTAGCATTCATTTACTCTCTATTCCAGCTCTCTGTCTCTCTCTCTATATCTCTCTCGGTGTCAGTGTTTCTCTTAATCGTTGAGCCCTCTCTCCTGCTTTCGCTGCTGCCGCTATCTGTGTATGTTTGCGCCGTTGGCTCTGAAGGCGCCGCATCAGCGTCGCCGTCAGTTACCAGCAAACTTTCAATGCGAACGGGCGCGGCATCGGTCTTCGTCGGTCCTCGTCGGTCGCCTTCGGTCGTCGTCGTCGTCGCTGTTACTTACGCCCACCCCACCCCAATCACAGCTTCGTTAATCCAGCCAATACTGCAGCGACTGTTTTCTTAGTTGCAACATAATCAAAGTGTGTGGTCTCAAGGTGTGTGTGTGTATGTAGATCTCTCCCTTCTCGCTCTACCTTCCCGCGCAGAGATCGCTTGTGATTCATTTAAATCCAGCGAAATTCGCCAGACCCAAACAACTTCCAAGTGTTGTCGTTGTCGTTGTTGTCGTTGTTGTTGTCGTTGTTGTTGTCGCTGTAGTTGCTGTCGTTGTATTTTTTGTGATCATGTGCTGTAACCTGTAGCCTAACGGTAACGCTCAAGTGAGCAAGCAGCAGCTTAAGACACAACAAAAATGTTAGCAATAAAAAATAAGGAAAAAAGAAAAGATGAGTTTCATTATTGTATTTCTTATTTTTTCTTTCGACACACGACAAAACGAAGAAGAAGAAACATCAGCAACAACAACAACAAATGAAATTCGCAATTTATGTAATGTTTGTTTTATTGCTATTTTTATGTTTTTTTGGTTTTTTATTTTTTTATGGTTTTGAAGTCATCAAAGTTCAGTTTAGAGTTCGGATCAGTTAAATTGTTAGTATTTATGTAGAAATGTTTGATTTCTTTTAGCATCCTTGATTTGGATTTATCAGCTTACAGTTCTGTTCGATTCAGAGAGAAAAGAAAAATAAATAATATAATTCAACTTTCCTTAGATAAAAGCTTGTGTAACAATGTGTTCACAATTAAAAACAAAAATATTCGTCTAAATCCTCTTTATTGTACTCAATTAACAAATAAACCGAATCGAAGGGCGGATCATGGGCGTAGCTCAGGGGAGTATAAGGCAGCTGTCCCCTTCAACTTTTCATAGTACAAACGTAAAAAAAAAATAAAAAAAATTACAGAAAATGCAGCTCCTGATTGAGATAATTAAAAACTTTTATTTTTTCCCTCAAAAGTCTATAAATATAATAAGAACGAATAATTCCTTAAGAAACTAAAGCGTATTTCGACTTGTTGAATGTTAAATATATCTTATATAAGATAAGATCTCTAATTCGATTAGTTTAAGATGCATATTGAATGTTTCAAAACCATCAAAAGGTTATATATATACTAGTTGAGTCATTTTCAAACGTTTTTAAAGAGCCTTTATCTCTTGTATTTCACCATCTATATAGCTATGAGTAACGGCAGCCGGCCGCGAAAAACAGGTCATTAATCATCGATTAGAAAAGCTGTCATTGCGCCCAAACTCATATATATAGACTTGAACCTGTGTACGATCCCTTGACTCTGATTAGTCACAGTTAGCCCAGAAGAACCCACGCCAAACACCACATACACATTTGTTATATATATATGCATATATGATATATCATTGATACTGATAGTTCTGGCACTCAATGAAATTCGAGCGAGCAAAAAGTCGCGTGCGAATCGCGAATGAATCGCGTCGTCGGTTTACATTATTTTCAATTATTTATGGTTGTTTACAAAATATTTTTGTATTTTTTTTGAATTGTTTTTCTAAAGCCCATTAAAATATATGTATTTAGAGTAGGTTTCTGCTACTCTCACACAGTGTACGAGTGTGCGTGTGTGTGTTTGTGTGTCTCTTGTCCATTATTGTGTATATGGTTTATATACATATACGATGTATATGTATATAACGTCTGATTAGTTTAATTAAAGCGTATTTTCAATTGTGCATTGTGCGCAGTTTACAATACGGCATATTTCCTGCGACTCACACACACGCACACACACTGAAATTGTTACACAAAGGCTGAAAAAGTCAATAACCAAAAAAGTGTAGTTAAGTGATCGTCTTCTTCTTGTTGTTGGGCGCCACAGTTATTGCCCCTGTCAGCATCAGAATGACAACGACCAGCCTGGGACGACATTTTCTGGAAAAGTTCTTTCAATTTCGGTGAGTGCAACAGACAGAGACAGAGACAGCGACAGTGACAGAGAGGGAATGACAAAAAAGAATAAAAACAACTATCTCGAAACAAGCGGCGAATACCATTGCCAAAAATAAATATGGGTCAGGCGACGCGATGCAACAGGCAACTTGTGGCCAAAAGGCTACAGGCAAGAACTGCAGCATCTTGCAACTAGTAATCGCCAGTTGGCTATCTTTGTGTGTTGCTGTTGCCACAAATCGATCGATCGCATTTGCATCCTCAGCAGCAGCAGCAACACGAACTATTTACCTGCATTCTTGCCACTACCACAGACCAAGATGAATGGCTTAAATGAATGGCCTTAGATTGCCTGAACGATTCTCGAGTGCTCGAGAGTTCGCCTTAAACTATTCACGATCGTTTATTCGATGCTGGCCATGATTTATGGGGCATATTTGACTTGAGGGTCAGCACTGATCTGCATATACGACTAACCCATCGAAAATGAGTCGAAACGCCAAACTAGACTAGTGAAAATTTAGACTTGAATTCCTATGATCATTTAGTCTTCGATAAACCTCTTTTATAATTCACCTATTACTTTTGATATTACCATTTGCTATATTCTATATTCTATTCCACCATTATCCTGGCTATCCCATCTTTCAATTTGTACTTATCTTTAGTGTTCATTGCTTTTACGTTTTTTTTTTAACAATATTTCATTTTTGAGCTTAGGAGAGGGTATCTCCCAGTCGAGCTCTCTCGACTATAGCATTCTATCTTGTTTATTTTACGGAAGTTGAACTCAGCGAATTCCTGCCAACAATAAGTTGCTCTTAGGCGTTGTTTTCATTTCAGTTTACGTGCTACTTAATTATCTGTAGCTTAGCTGCACTTGCAACTAGATCGTGGCCGGAGTTTTGCATGGGTGTTGAATCGATTTAAATATGATTGATGACATTTTACATTAGCCCTGGAGTACAACACGATCGTTTCACACCGCCGATGCTGCAACGCTTAACTCTTGATCGATCGATCGATTACTTGCTCATTTTTTGCCATTAGTGGTGCAAATCCTTTTTTTCATATAGCCGAACAAAAGTAGCACTGAAATTTAGCGAAGTGTAACTGAACTTATTATTCGGAAAGTATATTTTTAAAAAACGGGAGGTCGTGTCTTTCTAAAAAACAGAGTTTTTTTTATATCTCTATCAAAGGGCACATTCTTAAGAGTAAAAAAATGTCAAAATCGATTGAGCCAATTCATTTATATTTTCTTAGTTTCAGAAAAGCTTTTCTGAAAACAAGTTTATGAGTTTCTTTACTTACTTACTTACTTAATTTTGAAAAATTCCAAGATGATTTTACAAATTTTAGAGCAACATTTTTGCGCATTTATAGTTTAATGATTTTTGATTTTGATGATCTGAATTAGAATCGAATGAGTTGTGCAGATAAAATAAATAATTTAAGATGTTAAGATTTAAATGAAACATTTTTAAATTAAAAAAAAAATTAACAATAGTTGCTTTCAAATTAAAAGCTAACCATTCCCCAATAATTAAAATTTTAAATATGTAAAAAAAATAAATCCTGAGCCAGCAAAAGCATATTTAAAAAATTAAATAAAATAAAAAAGTAAAAGTATAAATATTGAAGATTCGACTTCGAATGTGAACTGAACATGATGGATAGCATTTTGTGTTGACTCTGAAGTGTGTGCACTGTAATGGTGCAGTGGCACAGTTGCATGCCGCATGTTAAGCACTTGACATTTGTCATATGGTTAGTTAGATCGATCGTACAATCTGCAAAGCTGGCAGCAGCAGCCAAATGGAATCTGCTTTCAATTGATGTTAAGCCGCCTCATACTCCTCCACCCTCCGCACGCTGCCTGTTTACAACTATTTTGTGGCATGCAGCTGTTGGTTGGTTGGTTGATTGGTTGGTGCTTTGTCTGCGCTAAATAAATAAATGGTCTAGATCGTTTTTTGCTTTTGATCAAAGCAGAGGGGCAACAATGGCCAAAAGGTCGCAGCTGCTGTTAACTGCCTCTGTTGACTGCTTCAAGTCGTTATCCTTTTTGGCTAATAAACATATTTTCTCATTTAGCCAGGGCTCATTATGGGACTGGTCTTGCCTATCCCAGCCAGAGTCGCCTCGCCTCTCCCACTACCACCTTCGTGCGACCGCTCAACTGGCAACAGCTAAGCATTTTTATCGCGTGCTATAATTGTCTGCATAACAATAACACTTTTGACATTAACAACCAGCAGCAAACAAACAACAACAATCATTATAACAACAACAACAACAACAAATGTCATAATTTTGCACAATAAAAAGTGTTTTTCTTGATTAAATGGAGCATGAGGGCGACAAAAATAGCCATAGGACGGGGGGCGGGGCAACCACGAGCCAGAGACTTTGAAGGGGCTTCGAGGGGGCGTGGTTAGGGCGGCCATCAAAGATGCAAAGATGAAAAACCAACCAGAGAAAAAAAAACAAACAAAAACTTGGCGAAAATTTGCGCGTTTTTATTTCATTTTCTCTTGCAGCCACTTTCTCGGTGTGAAAATACCAAAAATGGCATTGCCCATAATTTTATTGCTTTCATTTGTGTTCAGCAACATGACGAGGGCTCCGATGGGGCTAAATAGTGCTATTAGAGTGGGGTGTGTGTTTTGGAGAGGCACGCAGACGGGGCAAATTGCACAGAGTCACGCGGGTTAAAGGGGCTGCTGTCTTTGGGACAGGGGCAACCACTCTGAGGAGGCGCCCCAAAGTTGCTCCAAAAGCGCTTTGTCACTCACACACATGTGTAGGTGTGTGTGTGTGTGCTTATGTGACATTTATGGGAATGCAATGACCAGGGTTGAATTGATGTGTCAACGCTTAAACTTAAGTTAGCTCAAAATGACTTAACTTACTTTTATGCTTGGCTGACTGACAACTGCAACTTGTTTTTACAAACATCAAATTTGTTGTTGTTTTTAACCAAACTTTCATCAAATATGTATTTATTTAAATTTTAATTGTGTATTTCTATTATATACAGTGAGAGACACCTAATTTGGAACAATGTCAAAGAAAAAAAGTAATTGCCTGCCATAAACTAATCATTCATTATTTTTCAAAAATTCCAAAGACCGATGGTAGGTACATATATTAACCACCTAATTTAATATATGACCCTAATAAACTGGGGCTACCCCACCTCCTAGGTAGGATTATGTAAAAATGTTGCCTACTTTTTTTACTTTTGTTTCAAATAAGGTGTCTTTCACTGTATATATATATACAGTGGCGGACACCTTATTTGGTCAAGGGTCAAAGAAAAAAAGTAATTGCCTGCCATAAGCTAACCATTCATTATTTTTCAGAAATTCCAAAGATCGATGGTAGGTACATATATTAACCACCAAAATTTATATATGACCCCAATAAACTGGGGCTTCCCCACCTGCTAGGTAGAGTTATGTAAAAAAGTACCCTATTTTGAGGGGACAACTTATTTGGCCAGGTATAAACAAAATAATATATTTGGCGTATATTAACTTACATAAGGATGTTGATACTTAGTATTATATCCTTTAGCCTTGACCACTTCCCTTAATCTAATATTCATCGAAGATACCATCTTCCTGGTAGCTTTTGGGCTGATTTTGCTCCACTCTTCCCGCAGAGCATTTTTGAGGTCTTCTTTGCTGGATATGCTGTGCTTCCGGATGTTATTTTCCAGCAGAGCCCACAAATTCTCAATAACATTTAAATCTTGAGACTGGGCCGGTGGAATTATCATGTGGGGGCAGTTCCCCATGAGCCAGGCCTTGGCCTCTTGGCCTTATGCTTGGGATCGTTGTCCTGGTTGAACCGGAAAGTACGTCGGATTCCTACCTTCTCGGCACTTTGGAGTAAATTTTCCTTTAGTATGTTGAAGTACACATTCTTGTCCAATGTTGTTTCAAAAATCACAAAATTCCCGAATCCGGCTGACGAGATACATACCCATGCCATGTCACTTCCTTCACCATGCTTGACTGTTGTTTTTACGTGTTTGGGATTCAGGTCAGTATTGGACAGTCGCCACACATAATTCCGCCCGTCCAAGTCAAAAATTGCGAATTTGGACTCATATGCAAATATGACTGTGTTCCAGAACTCAAAATCCTTGTCCAAGTGGGTTTTGACGAACGTCATCCAAGTCCCTTTATTTTTCGTGCTTATAAAGGGCTTTTTTCGTTGTACTAGGGCATTAAAGTCATGTTTGCGCAGAAACCTGTGCATAGTTTCCACACAGCACTTTTTCCCCATTTCATCCTGCACCTGTTGAGCCACTTTTGGAGCCGATAGCTTGGGATTTCCCCTTATTTTCCTGGTGATCCTTCGCTCCTCCTCTTCGGTGAAAATCTTGTTTGGTGCCTTTCTGCCCTTGCCCTCAATCCGATTTGCGTCGACGAAGCGCCGAATGATGTTATACTCAGTTGACTTGCTCAGACTGACCATTTCAGCTATTTGGCGATGTGAATATCCGTTTTTGTGGTGTTCCAGGATGAGTTTCCGTTGTGCAATGGTAGTCTGTTTGTCCATAGTCCTTGTTGGCTCATTGCACCCGATATGCAGGATAAAACTAAACTGACTACGAAGTATTGATCTATTTATACCGAAACTACTTGACTATAGGTAAATAAAATCCGGGTTTTATGGCACCCAGGTGTCCAATTTGCCTGGCCAAATAAGTTGTCCCCTCAAAATAGGGTACTTTTTTACATAACTCTACCTAGCGGGTGGGGAAACCCAAGTGTATTGGGGTCATATATAAATTTTGGTGGTTAATATATGTACCTACCATCGGTCTTTGGAATTTTTGAAAAATAATGAACAATTGGCTTATGGCAGGCAATTACTTTTTTTCTTTGACCCTTGACCAAATAAGGTGTCCGCCACTGTACATATATATATATAGTCGATATAAAAAACTCGGATTTCAGAGATTCATTTCTCGCAAGCCGCTTTTTTCTCACTACTTATTTTATTTAATGCCACACTAAAATTCTTAATCAACAATTCAATTAAAACAAAATAAAACAAATGATATTGATATTAATCCAATTGTGAGAGATTATGCTATATATAATATAAATATACATATGTGTTGGGATACATCTAAATCTATATAGATATATATACATATTCCATTTCATAGCATCAAATCCAATTATTTGCGTATTATGGGCAACAAATAAATCTCTAATACAGATTTTAATTGCTTAAGTGCCACACACTCCGAGTGTGCCCCATCCCTGGTGCATTCTTCATTTATGTGCTTGCCGCATTTGATTGGAGAAAGTCCAAGTTGTAAATTGTAAATTGCCATTTGCCATATTTGATCATTTCGGAGTTACTTGCAGCAACCCATCCATAAATACTTGTACTTGTATATACATACACACACACACACACACACATATATATATATATATATATATATATATAAATGTATATGAATAAGTACATATATGTGTGCTCTCATATATGGCCATCATAATCATCATCATCATCATCATCGCCATCATATTTTTATCATTATAATCGCCAGGCTGGCGGCAAACGTTAAGCACATGTTTGCTTCATTTCAACTCATTTGGCGTGTATTTTGGTTTAACTAGCTCTTATGTAACGTATTTGCTAATTATTGATATAGGTATTTGAACTCTTAGTTATGATTCCGATTTTGTGACAATGTGGAATTCTCGAATTCTATTTTCCCGGTCAAAACAGGATGCAGTATTTTAGGCAAACCATCAAAACGTTTAGAAATCTTCTCTTCTTGGAGGAGCTATAGGCATAATAATAATAATACATGTTATTAGTTCCGGTTCCGGTTCTGGTTCTAGTACTTACCGTTTCTAAAAATTGTTAAATTTTATTCATTATTAAATATATAACTAATAATATTGGTTTACTTATTCGTTCAATCCCGATTCTGTATTTTGATTCCGGACTTGCCAGTATAAGATAGATGTATGAAGTTATTTATGGTAAGAGTATTAAGACTTCGTGTTGACGAAGTAAGTGTTTTTTTTTGTTTTCTGTACTGTGGCTCTTCTATTTTTATTTTTGTTGTTAGCCATGATTATTTGTTTATTTGTTGCACTGTCTGTCCTGGCTCACTCATATCCCAACTCTTGCCATCGTTTCTCTCTCTCTCTCTCTCTCCCTCGTTCCTTTGGCAACTTACGCTTGAAAATTTATTAATTTATCCTAGGGGAGCAATAGTTTGGCGTATGTTGTCCCTCTTCCCGCATCCCCTTTCCTCAAATTTCTTCCTAGCCAGACAGCAAACAGTTTCCCGCACCCACCCACTCACACACACAGCCCCTCCCCCTTCCCACCATCCCTTCGCTATAGCGTGCTTTTTTTTGTTAGCTACTTCAACTTGAAATGGCGCCGGCTGCCGTTAAGATACTTTTGTATCTTTTTGTTTTTGTTGCTGCATGGAAATGGGTAGGGGCATTATTTAATTACAGGCTACAGTTGTCCTGTGCTGTCCGAGTCCAGGTCTATCGCCTGCTTGCAAACCCCCCTCCCCCAGCCCCTCGTCTTAACAATACCCCGCATTGGGGTCTCGTTGTTCTTGTTGTTGCTCTTTGGGGTCTCTATCGTAAAAATATTTTCAAGCTGCCTGTGCAATGGGTGAGTTGGAGTCCCAGTTGGTGGGGGTTGAGTGGTGGTTTGGTGGGGTGGAGGGTTAGGGGGAGGAATGGTGTTGCTTGGAGTGCTGTGTCCCTTTAGAATGGCAATATCTTGACCCCGTCAATGGCCTGTGGGAGCCTCAAAACAATTTCCCAAATGTTGCCGTAAAGTTTTTAATTATTTTATTCAGCTGATTTTTTGTTGTTTTTTGCTGTTGCTGTTTGCTTCTTTTTTTTATATAGTTTAAGCAGTAAATGCAATCGCAACAAATTCAATTAATGTTATTTCTTTTGCATCTTTCTTTGCAGGTGAGTGAGCCTTAGCTGATTGTATCTGTCAGTAAGTACGAATGTATCTCTTCCTGATAACATCAGACGACGATATCTGGTCGAGACAAAATGCGCTTCAATCGCACCACAAATCCCGAAGACCAAAGACCAGACAAGAACCAAACTTATCCCCATCATCATTTTCCTCATCTTTAGCTTTCTTTTTAATTTTTTTGTTCTTGTTAGCCATATGCCTGCAGCCGCAGCAAAAACATTTTTGTAGCATTTTATTTGGAGCTCATTTCCCCAACTCCCCCACCATACTCCTCTTCTCGATTTGACAGTTTGTTTACAGTGTGGCCCAATGCTGTGCTATGCTGTGCTGTGACTGCTGCCTTGCTTGGAGTTGAGATCCGGAGATTGCCGGCACGATATGCTTTTGCTACTCGTGGGTGGTTCTTGTCGGCTAATCTGCCCCCAATTATGTCAAAGAGATCTCAAACGCAGACGTCATGCCACAAAAAACTACAGCAAACTGACGAATCATTCCTTTGTCAGTCTATCAATCTTTTATTTTTTTCCCATCGACTGTGCAATTTGCAAGCCGTCATTTGTTGAGTAGTTGTCATCAGCAAATCAGATTTTCACTTCCCTTATTTATATATTCAGTTTCGTGTGAAGCGACTTGTAAAAGCGTTACATATCTTAAAGATTATTTTAACTTAACTTAATTTAAGCTGAGCAAGTGAGATTGCTCTAGTATATGAATTCAGCTTTGCTGGTAGATTGTTTAGTCCTGTTTTTATTTGATATTAATGACATTGTTACAGTTGCACAATAATATAAAAGTTTATGTTATACAGTGGCGGACACCTTATTGTAAGCAGTGTCAAAGAAAAACAGTAATTGGCTGCCATAAGCTAACCATTCATTATTTTTCAGAAATTCCAAAGACCGATGGTAGGTACATATATTACCCACCAAAATTAATATATGACCCCAATACACTGGGGTTTTCCCACCTGCTAGGTAGAGTTATGTAAAAAAGTACCCTATTTTGAGGGGACATTTTATTTGGAACAGTATAAATAAAATAATATATTTGCATTATAAAAACTTAAATAAGGATGTTAATACTAAGTATGATATCCTTTAGCCTTAACCACTTCCCTTAACCTATTATTCATGGAAGATACCAACTTCCTGGTAGCTTCTGGGCTGATTCTGCTCCACTCATCCTGCAGAGCAGTTTTGAGGTCTTCTTTGCTGGATATTCTGTGCTTCCGGATGTTATTTTCCAGCAGAGCCCACATATTCTCAATGACATTTAAATCTTGAGACTGGACCGGTGGAATTATCATGTGGGGGCAGTTCCTGATGAGCCAGGACTGTACTATGCTTGGGATCGTTGTCCTGGTTGAACCGGAAAGTACGTCGGATTCCTAGCTTCTCGGCACTTTGGAGTAAATTTTGTTTTAGTATGTTGAAGTACACATTCCTGTCCATTGTTGTTTCAAAAATTACAAAATTCCCGAATCCGGCTGACGAGATACATACCCATGCCATGTCACTTCCTCCTCCATGCTTGACTGTTGTTTTTACGTGTTTGGGATTCAGCTCAGTATTGGACAGTCGAAACACATAATTCCGCCCATCCTAGTCAAAAATTGTGAATTTGGACGAGAGAGAGAGAGGGAGTATTCTCAATTCAACAATTGACGAGCTGCTCCCACAGAAAATCTTGTTGATAAGCCTTTCTTTTTATAAGTTATGCAGTAAAATTGACAAATGTTGCTAGCCGCAATAACAAAAGTTGGTTAGCTACAAGTAGCTAGCTGCCAAATAGTTTTGTGGCTTTCTAAGCTTTGCAATCTGTCAAGTGGTGCTAAAACTGTTTGCCTTGTTTTCATGGCCATTAAAATATTTTGTGGCCGACGCAGACTGCGCTGCCGGCGCTAGGAGCTGAGCTTATTGTTTTTGCGAATTGTTGCCGTTTTAATAATTAATCATTTGGCCTTAAAAGCAAATGCCAGCAACCGCAAATATGCACATTATGTGGCCAAGCAGACGATGAACAAACGGAGCCGATGTTCACAGGATATTGGCGTAAGCCAATGAGCAACAAAGCCAGAGAAAGCGAGAGAGAACGAGAGAGAGAGAAAAAGAGAGACAGGATGCTTAAACCGAAACCGATATAAATTGCATTATGGGCAAATTAATTGTTTTTACCGTTCCTAGAGGGGACGACGACATTAATGGGCCAACCACCCCACCCCAGACCAGCCCAACCAGACGGCAGCAGGCCAAAGGACATTAATAAGGCCCAAAGGATGTGGTGACATTAATTGCACAACGTTCGAGACAAAACGCAACGAGTGTGGAGGAGGTGGAGAGGGGGGGATAAGTCATTACATTTCGATATAAATATTTATCGCATGTGATAATGCCACAGGACACGACAGACCCCCCGTCAGTGGGTGGCTTGTGGGTTGTCAATAGTTTTTCAATTTGCATAATATATGCATTTACACTCGTAAAATAAATCGCCTTCAATTTTAGTAAATCGCCATACGTTTGGCGTCATTTAATTATTCAGAAAGTCAATTTGAAAAAACATATGTTTGTGACTTGCTAAAAACTAGGTTTTGCATTTCCAAATTTTAGTATGGATTTTTGAAAAATTTATTGTTAAACATTTGTATTTTTAGTTAATAACCTATAAATTTTAAACATATACTTTTTATTTAAAAAAATATATATGTAAAAAATCAATTTTTTTGGAATTTAAGGCAAGTCTTTCTAAATATTTTAAATATTTTTCTTAATATTTAAAAATTATTTCGAAAAGCAAGAATAATTTTATATTTTTAAGGCAATTTTCACTTACTAAAAAGTTGGTCGATTCTTTTTATGAGTGTACATACACACACACATGCTCAAAGAGACAGAGAGAGAGAGAGAGCAGCACAGCATCACAGCATATGCAATTGCGAGCACATGTTTAGCGCTCCAGCCCCCAGACGCACCCCCCACCCCCCCAGCCCCAACTCCCTTCTTCCGCATTGTTGCCCATCGGCGCCTGGCTTTGCATATGTAATTAAAGGCGGAAAGCCCTCTCGTAGCCGAAATGGCTAAGAAATGCGAAATCGTAAATGGTGCTTAAAGCATTCTAAGCGCAGACATTAATTATTTTAATTAATAATTGTATGGCATTAATTTTGATTTATATTTCATGCTTACCTCGCACTTCCCCTCTCTCTCTGGCTCTAACTCTTATTCAGGCAATTTGTCAAATTTGTTTGTGAAAAATGGCTGATTCCTTTGATTTTCTCTCTCTCGCTCTCTCTCTCTCTCTCTCTCTCATTGCTTGAGGAATAGTCAAAACAAAAGCAACAGCTGGTCGAACGAAGGCTTGTTCGCTTGATCGGTCGAGGCCACCGCAAGAACAACAATAACAAGAACAACGACATGAACAAAGGCCACAAGAAAGAGAACAACAACAACAATAATAATAACAAGAGCTTGGCAAAGGGCTCTCCCACGTTCAAGTTGCCATGACAATGTTAAATACACTCACACACTCGCACAGAGACGCTGGCATCGCACACATGTTCCACTTCCACTTCGTTGGCAGAGCAGCCGCATTCAGCGCCAAGCGACGATCTTCGTTGGCTCCCACTTACTCACTCTCTTGCGTGCTGGCGCTCTCTTGCTGTGACTGTTTCGTTTGCTGCTGCTGCTTCTCACGCTTCGCTGAGCTTTTTGGCCAACAGCAGCGACGTCAGCAGAATTGGGTGCGTTTTTTACACAGATTAACAAAATTCAACTGATTATCAGCTTCGAAATCTTGCACTTATTTTTTGCAGCATATACAACATTTGAGCAAAATATATGTCGTATGTATTATTGCTTTCTTTAAAAGTCTATGAAAGAAATAAAAAACGAAGAAACTCAACATTGAGTGCGACAGTGCAGTGTAACTAACAGAGTAAAGAAAAAAAACTTGCACTTCATGTTGAAATGCACATATTTTTGCAAAATATGCATATGTATGTACACTCGTCAAAAAAAATCTGTATGATTTTCCGTAAATCCTCGTACTTTTACCGCCAATTATTCAGTAAGGAAATTTCTAAAATTTGTGGTTGTCTTTCTAAAAACTATAGTTTACATATAAAAATTTCATAATACATTTTGTATAATTTAAACATTTTTTTTTCCTATTTTGTGTACATTGAATAAATAGCTAAACTTTTATATAAAAGCTCAGACAGTAAATGTCATTACTTGAAACATCGGAACATTTTTGGGATTGTCAATTTAGGATAAGCTTTTGTGAATTTTTTCACGTAAATTTTCATTTTAGTGCGATTTACTAACATTTAGGGTGATTTTTGGTTTCCTAAGTGCATGTATACATGTGCACGTGTATGTTGGGCAGTGTTCATAGGTTGTCTGGCTTGGGGAGCGGTGGTGTGGGTGGTATCGGTGCTTCACTTGTGTTCGTTCACTGTGAACAATATTGCAGTGGGTCTGTTAACAGTTTGGATTTGTAATTTTCTTTTTTTTTCGTTTTTGCCCGCATGTGTTTGAAATAACGCACGCGTCTGCAATACGGTTGACCAAAAACAATGTGGATTCTTTGTGCATTGTTTGTTATTAGTTGCTTCTGTTGTTTTGCTGTTTGTTGATTTTGATCACACGACCTGCAATTCGTTCTAAATTGTCAGTTGCAGTTGTCAGTTGCCAGTTGCAGTTGTTAGTTGTAGTTGCCTTTGCCAGTTGTGCAGCTTACGCATACGCTTCAATCAACGCCCAGCGATCTGCAGCTCTATTGAAAAACGCATGCGATTTGCGCAATTTGCTTGCATGCAGCAGCAGCAGAGCGCCAACGCCAACTCTAACTTGAATGTGGGCAGCGCAGTAGCGACTTCAGTAGTGAGCGCCAACTCGTTCCACACACGCACAGACACACTCACTCAGCATCAAACAACAACCAAAAAGCACCAAACGCACATTGGCTCCAAGCTTATTTACTTTATACAAAATATAAAATGCAAAAGCTTTTTACTAATACTGCATGTAACGAAAATAATACTATTCATGGAATATATTAGAAAAACAATTTAATTTAAGATTAAATACATAATTGGACTGATTATGTCCTGTTTATTATTAATATAATAGTTATATTCTTATTGCAGTGTAAGATGAGTTTTAGTAATGTTCGACTCTATAAAGAAACGACGCACCGACCACTTTACAACTTTAGGTACTCGGGACTTCGACGACTTCTTATTGCCGATGTCAACAATACGCTTCACGAACTTGTCTCTATCGTTCTGCTGTTCTTCTACCACTCTGCTTCCTCCATTAATGCGTATGCCACTGCCACTTACTGCTGAACTGTAATCACAATGTAATTAATCGTGATATATACATGTACATATGTGTTCATAGCTGTCGACATTAAGTAAAATTTTGTAATTTTTAGCAATTGCTTTTCATTTTGAATAGTTCATAATAAGCCCAGTGTGCGTTGGGGTTAGCATGCTTTTTGTGTGTGTGAGTGGTGGTGAACTAAGGTAAGCGGGTGGCGACGCAGAGGAGCGCACGAGCACGAGCTTCGCTGTCGACGTCGCAGCCACGTCGCTGTCGCTGCTGTTGGCAGCCGGCTTCGTCGGTTTGCGCTCAGTTGTGTTTTGCGTTCCACAGGCGACGGACGAAAGTTTTGAAAGCGCATCGTGCGGTTGGTCTTTTTGTTTTTGTGTTTTTTTTTGTTGTTTTTCTAGTTGTTGTAGCTGTAGTGTTGTGTGCGTGTCTTAACGATTCGATCAAAAATTATCGTTTCAAAACGAAACTAAAGGAAACCAAAAAAGCCAAATACGATTTATTGCAAATTGCGCTGTGTTTGGCAAATGTTTTAAATTGCTTTAATTTTACATATATTTATGCTCTTATAATTTGTGTAGACAACTATCCAATGTTATATAATACTATAATACAACAATTAATTGAGAAACCCGAAAAATAAAACAAAAACTCAAATCAAATAAGCAAAAGGAAATGGTTGTTGTTGTTGTTGTCGTTGCTGCTGGCGCTGTTTGTTTATTTTTTTGCTGCCAGCCTCATTTTGCGCTTTGCGTTTGCCGCTGGCAGCGCTGCCGCCGCCGCTGCCCGAAATTTTGTTTTGTTTGAGTTTTATGTGTTATTCTTCCCTTTTCTTTTTCTGTGTTTTGTTTGGTTTTGTTTTTTTTTTTTGTCATAAATGCAAAATTGATTGCAGCAAATAAAACTTGAAGTTTTCTTCTTTATTTTTTTTTTGTCTTTAAAATTGTATTACTTAAATTGCTTGTAAAACTCACAATTTGGTAATTCGGTGCAAATGCTTATGTGGAACTTGTCTAGTTGTTTGATATGTGGAGCGTCGTGAAGCAGTGAAGCGGATCAAAAGTGGGTGGACGGGACAGATGGGCGGACGGAGTGACTCTGAGTCACTTCATTTAACTCGTTTGCTGCGTCGCTGGCTTGGTGTGGTATCTGCCCAATGAATCAAGATTTGACTCTGACTCAGCTCGTCGAGATATATTCGTTAACAGTATCATTATCAACGAAAAGATTCGATTCTTTTTGAATGAAAGTCAATCAAAACTTTTAATTGTGGGCGATGAAAATTGCGAATTTCTTATCAGTTCATTTCGTTTCTTTTTCATGCTTATAATTCATATTTTAATTGTGATAACTCACTTTATTTGTGATAACAAATCAACTTCTCGATTTTTATTTTATCATTTTGGAATATAATTCCGTTGCCTACAATTTTAGATTCGCTTACTATTTATTATATCGATTATTTTTTTATATTCAATATTTAAACATTATTTTTACATACTTTTAGACGAGCAACAGGAACAGTTTTTAGCTAAAATTTGAACAACTTTGATTAGCTGTGATGTCGTTCCACACTCAAGATCTACTCCAATACTTTGGTGGATCTTTCTGAATGCTCAGCTCAACATGTGATTAACTTTCTAAAAATAAACGAGAAACCACAGCGTGTGTTGGTTGGCGGCAGCGCAGCTAAACATGTTGTACGAAATGAAATGGCTCAATGGACTCAAAACGATCTCAGGCATTTTGTTCTTTTGATTTTCCAATTTTTCCTCATTTCCCATTTTTTTTATCAGCATTTTTGGACGCAACATAAATGCCAACTAAAATCATTAGCAGATCAATTTTACAGCGAATGTGACAACACAGCAGGATAAATGGAGGAGGGATAGGGGATGGGATGGGATAAGAGAAGCTGTGAATTTGCAGGCGGCACCGTTAAAATTGATTAACTGTAAGCTGGATGTAAAAGTCGAGAGTGCGCGACGAACAAATGACCTGTAAAATAGACTAAAAGTGAGAGGGGTTTTTTTTTAGGGTAAAAAATCATGCATAAAACGCATGAAATCGAGAAGAAGCCCAAAATATATGTACAATATTTACTCTGTTTTTCTAATCTTTTCTGAAAACGCAGAAAAACTTTTTTTGTTTTTAATTTTTTTCCAATTTGTTTTGCATTGTGAACGCTCGAGTAAATTTCATTTTATTAACATGCATACATTATGTATGTGGGGCGGTAGTGGGGGTGAAGGGGTCGGTATGATGGTATTTATGTAAAAGGGGGAATGAGAAATGTGGATGGGTGGGGGGTGTGGGGGTAAGTGTAACAGCTGCCATGACAACAGCTTGAGCGAGTTGTTGAATGAATAAATGAATGAGTGCTCGAATGAGTGAATAAGTGCAGCATTGATTGAGTGTCTGACTGAACGCTCGAGTGCATTATGCAAACAACAACAAACACAACAATAACAGCAGCCACATAAAACCGAAACCGATATTAAAAAAAAATAAAACATTTCTTTCATTTTTGAACATTATTTGTTTTAATTAAAATCTACAAACGCCCAACGAATGCGAATCAAATGAATACGAATGCGAATGCCAATGCGATTGCGAATATAAACCGTTAGCGCTATGAAAATGCAGCTGCAACAAATTGTACATATATGCACCAAGTTGCATTTCAAATAATTCACACAAAACGACGTCAACGAACTCTGTCCTCCAAACAACAAATATAAATGTTCAAAGCAACCAAATTAATATCAGCAATAAAAACTTAAAAAGTGACAGACAGCGCGACACAGACAGAGAAGGCAAGACTACAAAATTTGCACAGCTTGTTAAAAAAAGGAAAAGCAAAACTAAAAAAGAACTTTTTTTATTCCGCAACGCTCACGTAAGTAGAAAAAATAATACAAATAAAACGCTTACCATGTGAAAAATTTGATGCTACCAAAAAACAAAAAAAAGGAAATCCAACAACAATTTCTAGCAAATTGCACTCAAAACAAAGAATTTGTCACTTTTGTGAGGAGGGGGAGGGAAAGGGGAGGTGACTGAGTAAATTGCGGCACTTCGTAATAAAAAGTGAAATGATGAGAGTCAAGAGCATGTCATGATGAGCAACTCTGGGAAAATGTTCAGGCAATTTAATTCTCAGCATAAATGACTTTTAATGACGGAGAAATACAGACACATTTATAGATATATATGCTTATATACAGTGGCGGACACCTTATTTGGCCAAGTGTCAAAGAAAAAAGTAATTGCCTGCCATAAGCTAACCATTCATTATTTTTGAAAAACTCCAAAGACCGATGGTAGGTACATATATTAACCACCAAAATTGATATATGACCCCAATAAACTGGGGTTTCCCCACCCGCTAGGTAGAGTTATGTAAAAAAGTACCCTATTTTGAGGGGAAAACTTATTTGGCCAGGTACATTGTGGACACCTGGGTGCCATAAAAACTTAAATAAGGATGTTAATACTGTATGATATCCTTTAGCCTTAACCACTTCCCTTAACCTATTATTCATGAAAGATACCAACTTCCTGGTAGCTTCTGGGCAGATTCTGCTCTACTCATCCCGCAGAGCAGTTTTGAGGTCTTCTTTGCTGGATATTCTGTGCTTCCGGATGATATTTTCCAGCACAGCCCACAAATTCTCAATAAAATTTTAATCTTGAAACTGGGCCGGTGGAATTATCATGTTGGGGCAGTTCCTCATGAGCCAGGACTGCACTATCTTGGCCTTATGCTTGGGATCGTTGTCCTGGTTGAACCGGAAAGTACGTCGGATTCATACCTTCTCAGCACTTTGGAGTAAATTTTCCTTTAGTATGTTGAAGTACACATTCTTGCCCATTGTTGTTTCAAAAATCACAAAATTCCTGAATCCGGCTGACGAGATACATACCCATGCCATGTCACTTCCTCCACCATGCTTGACTGTTGCCTTTACGTGTTTGGGATTCAGCTCAGTATTGGACTGTCGCCACACACAATTCCATCCGTCTGAGTCAAAAATGTTGAATTTGGATATTTTGAATATTTTGAAAAATAATGAATGGTTAGCTTATGGCAGGCAATTACTTTTTTTCTTTGACACTTGGCCAAATAAGGTGTCCGCCACTGTATATATATATGTATGTATTCCTGGTAATTAACCAGCTCCGGAGAGTAGTTAGCCGTTATCGGAACAATAATTTACAATAACAATAGTGTAACTATTATTTTGAATGACCATTTCTTGTCTAAACTTATTGCACATATAATGCGAATCGGTTCTTAAGAGATTGATTTGTCAGCATTAAAAGCCACTTAACTGCATGCTATATACACACACACACACACACAGACATTGTTGCAAGCCTCACATGTGCCGTCGTCATTCGTTCTAATCTGCGACTTGGTAATTCAGAGGTTAGAGGTTAGAGCTGAGAACTGCCCAGAACTGGGGAGAAGATGTCCATTAAGTGTTTGTTTGGCCAGTGACCCATGTGACCCACGCCACCTTGCCACCACCACCTACAAAATGGATGTGTACCGCCCCAAGTTGTGCCCCGCCCCAATGAAAACACAACAAATTTAACGAAAGTTTTGTTTACTGTCTCTCTCTCTCGCTCTCTGTCTCTGCTGTATCTGTGCACAATCGACAAACGACAATTTGTTTGTAATTTGTTTGTCTATATAGACCAGTGCCTCCAAATGCGACACAAACCAAACCGTTGCCCCTCCACTGCCTCACTTTATCTGTGCGATGTACAAAATTGTATCTACACAAATCGCTGAGCAAACAAAACAAACGCAGCAAAAGTCAAATGAAATCGGTCGCCGCCGGCCGCAAAAAGCAAACAACAACCATAACAACAACAACAACAACAACGGCAACAAATTGCCATCAAATGCAACCCAAATAGGTGCCCAATACCCGGCCCTCCGCCCCATTTTCCCCACCTTGGTTTTTTCTTAGTCGCTGGCCAAAGTTTTTATCAGCCGCAAGCAATGAGTCGACTTTCGTTTTTCTTATATGTTTGGCAGCTGACACTGCTGCACCTGCTGCCTTATCAGAGCTTGTCCATTCACCCTGCCCATTCCCATGCCCCTCTGCTCCCACTTGCCCCTTGTCCCCTCCCCCACCTCAGCTGCTGCTGCTTTTGGCTGCATGTGAAACCCACTCGAAATAAGCATATTTGGTAATCGATTACAAAACTTTTGTTGTGGGTCAACACGATGTCAATTGCGTCGTTTATCATGGCAGCTACAAAGAGAGATAGAGACAGAGAGAGAGTGATAAAGAGAAAAAAAAAGAGAGAGAGAGAGAGAGAGAGAGAGAGAGAGAGTCTCTGGCTTAAGATAGCGTACAGTAAAATTTGTTGTTATAAGTGCTCATTAAGTTGGCCGATTAAAAAGTTGCGAAGAACTTTTGCTTGCAACAGATAAGATTTGAAAATATTAACTGAGCTATCGAATAAAATATTATATAAGAAAAAAAATATATATATATATATATTAAGATAAAGGCGTAACTAAGTATAATATAATACATATATATTATGATAAAGGCTTAACTGAGCTATCAAATTATATAAAATAGTCTAAGATGAAGGAAAACTTTTTTTCAAAATGAAAAACCCAAGAAAACTTGTTTAGCGACCGACAATCGAATGTGTTTCTTTTCAAATTTCCAATTTAATTAGCAGGCATTCCGCACTCCTTTAAATCTGTCTGCGGCGCTGCAACAGTTGTTACATGCAAAGTATGCCCACTGTTGCACTCCCCCACTCACCTTTGCCATGCACCTGGCAGCAGCAGCAACAACAATATGGAGAACTATATCCACGGAGAGATCGCTTCGAATGGCGAAACCCGTATAAACAATAACTCTATATATAGACACCTGTTTGGCGTGGGCGGGCAAAAGCGTAATAGGCGCGGCCCATTCGCTGTCAGGGCCAAATGACCAACCAGCAACATCTGCATGTTGCAGGTGCATTGTTGTTGTTGTAATCGTTGTTCCTCCCTTGAGAGCAGCATAACGCCAACGCCAAAGCCCCATTAAAGAAATATAAAAACAACAATATTGCACGATTATATGTTGAGCACACCGAAGATGAAATACCCTACGAAAAAATCAGCTAATGAATCTCAACGAGATCAAATCTATTTTGAAATGAAAAGAAATAAATAAGCCAGCAGAAAACATATTTAAAAAATAAGAAATAATGTTTGAAATACGCGAACAAATCTATGCTACGGCAGCTATATATATATAATATATATATATAATCAGATATATGGTCAGACCCGGTCGGAAGTTAAATACATAATAATTGATATATATATATATATAAATCAAACGAATAATTAGTTGAATATTTGAAATATCAATTTGATTTTTTCTTGCTTAATTTCGCACAGACTGACAGACGAAGATAAAGCTAAATCGACTCGACTAGTGAATGCTGATCGGGAATATATGTATATATACATATGCATCGGAAACGTCTGCTTCAACTGCACGCCAAAATTTGAATACTTTGCGCAAGGGTATAAAAACCAAATCGAAAACAAATACAAATTTTACCTTGCCTCGTTGTTGTCATAAATCTTTGCACCGACTTCGACGCCGGTGGCGCCCCCGCAACAATGCGGCCAACATTTAAAGTGCCTTCTATATGTACATATACATACATATATATATATATAAGTCATTGTATCTGTTGTGGGTATCTTTTGTGTGTCTCATAGATAGTCGCGTGCACGCACTCACGTCTGCGTCGACTGCGATATCTGCTCGCTCTCTGAACTATCATTAGCATCACAACAAACAGTTTGCTTTGTTTTCATTTGCTGTGTGTGTTCCGCCCGCACCCCCGCACTACCGCACCCCGCACCCTCTATCCCCGCCTCCACCACGCCCACTCTTCCTGCCTACGCGCTCTTATTGGCGTCGTCTTCCAATTAGCTTCTTGGCTTGATTAAATGTTGCCAACGACGACCACGACGACAACGACGATGAACTTGAAGCTCAATCAGTTTCTGTCTGGCCGGTTCAAATATGAAAGAAACTCGCGTCCCCCCCTCCCCCTCCCCTTACCTTACTCCTTGGCAACCGCAATTGCTCAAAATCATTGTTGTTGTCGTCAACGTCTCAAGAATCTTCACGCAAAAAGTTAAGAACAACAAAAAAAAAGACAAGCAAAAAATTGCAAGCGGAAGTTCAGTTCTGCAAAAAAAAAAACAATAAAATAAATAAAGAAACGCCAAAAACATTGGCTTCAGTTTAGCTGTTGTTGCATAGCTCTGCGCAGCGTTGCCATAACTCCGCAATTTAGATCATCGCATGCCAGATTCAATTTAACACACATATATATATACAGTGGCTCGAAGCTTATTCGGATCAGCGGCAAAGAAAAAAAGGAATTGCCCGCCATAAACTAATCATTCATTATTTTTCAAAAATTCCAAAGACCGATGGTAGGTACATGTATTAACCAGCAAAATTAATATATGACCCCAATACACTGGGGTTTCCCCACCCGCTAGGTAGAGTTATGTAAAAAAGTACCCTATTTTGAGGGGGAATTTTATTTGGATCAGTATAAATAAAATAATATATTTGCATTATAAAAACTTAAATAAGGATGTTAATACTTAGTATGATATCCTTTAGCCTTAACCACTTCCCTTAACCTAATATTCATCGAAGATACCAACTTCCTGGTAGCTTCTGGGCTGATTCTGCTCCACTCATCCCGCAGAACAGTTTTGAGGTCTTCTTTGCTGGATATGCTGTGCTTCCGGATGTTAGTTTCCAGCAGAGCCCACAAACTTTCAATGACATTTAAATCTTGAGACTGGGCCGGTGGAATTATCATGTTGGGGCAGTTCCTGATGAGCCAGGACTGTACTATTCTGGCCTTAAGCTTGGGATCGTTGTCCTGGTTGAACCGGAAAGTACGTCGGATTCCTTCCTTCTCGGCGCTTTGGAGTAAATTTTCCTTTAGTATGTTGAAGTACACATTCTTGTCCATTGTTGTTTCAAAAATCACAAAATTCCCTAATCCGGCTGACGAGATACACACCCATGCCATGTCACTTCCTCCACCATGCTTGACTGTTGTTTTTACGTGTTTGGGATTCAGCTCAGTATTGGACTGCCGCCACACATAATTCCGCCCGTCCGAGTCAAAAATGGTGAATTTTGACTTATCTGCAATTATAACTGTGTTCCAGAACTCCAAATCCTTATCCAAGTGGTTTTTGACGAACGTCATCCAAATCCCTTTATTTTGCACGCTTATAAAGGGCTTCTTCCGTGATACTCGGGCATTAAAGTCATGTTTGAGCAGAAACCTGCACACAGTTTCCACACAGCACTTTTTCCCTATTTCATTCTGCACCTGTTGAGCCACTTTTGGAGCCGATAGCTTGGGATTTCCCCTTATTTTCCTGGTGATCCTTCGGTCCTCCTCTTCGGTGAAAATCTTGTTTGGTGCCTTTCTGCCCTTGCCCTCAATCCGATTTGCGTCGACGAAGCGCCGAATGATGTTATACACAGTTGAGTTGCTCAGATTGACCATTTCAGCTATTTGGCGGTATGAATATCCGTTTTTGCGGTGCTCCAGGATGAGTTTCCGTAATTCAATGGTAGTCTGGTTTGTCCATAGTCCTTTTTGGCTTATTGCACCCTAGAAGCAAGATAAAACTAACCTGATTAGTAAGGATTGGTATATTTATACCGAAAATACTCAACTTTAGGTAAAAAATCCGGATTTTATGGCACCCAGGTGTCCACAATGTACCTGCTCCAAATGAAAACTGCGCCTAAAAGTAGGCAACAGTTTCAGATAATCCTACTTAGCGGGTGGGGAAACCCCAGTGAATTGGGGTCATATATTAATTTTGGTGGTTAATATATATACCTACCATCGGTCTTTGGAATTTCTGAAAAATAATGAATGGTTCGTTTATGGCAGGCAATTCCTTTTTTTCTCTGCCGCTGATCAGAATAAGCTTTGAGACACTGTATATATATTGTATTTAACTCTTGAGCAACGTTGCCATATTTGGCCAATGGTGAAATGTGTATTTTACAATAAGTATTTCTGTGCCTCATATTTGATTTATTTGATTTGCTTCTGATTTTGTGGCGTGTACCGTTTGTACTTCGTTGACTGCTCTGTTCTTGGCTTATATAAGCGGGGCAGAAAAGCCTAGCAAATGCGCAAGCCACTCTATGTTTGGGTTAATCCTTTGACCATTTGAAGATCAGCAAAATGCCATTCGACAGAAGACGACGACGGGGTCAGATAAAATACTTTTGAAGAAAAATAATGAAATCTAAAGGTGAATCCATCGATAGTTGTTGAGCATAGAACTCTCTTTCAGAACATTGCCACTGATCCGTGCTTATCACTACTGTATATTATATTGATTCAAAAATTCAAATCTGTTTAGATATTCATCTGCTTTGAATAATCTCCTCTGGCAACAATCTCAGTTTTTTCAGCAATAAAGTCGGAAAATAATTTCGAGACACTCTGAAATTTCTCAATTCGTTAAATTGAACACAAATGTTAATTGAGTAGTAGAGCGGGGAATGGGGGGCTGGGGTTGTGTGTGGGGGAAGTGAGGCGTGGCAGTAAATGAGAAGTGGGCGGTGCCCATTAACAGACAGCCGCAACGGCAACATAAAAATGCTAAATAAATATAAAAATTGATTATGTCAAATTGAAAGTTGAACAGGGGGGGAAAGTGAGAAAAAAAGGCAGCAGCAGCAACAACAAAAAACCAGAAATGTCAACGAGCGTGAAATTGTGTTGGGGGGAGGAGGAGGGAGGCGTGGCATCTGCGGGTTGTGCCGGCAATCAAAGTTGAAAATTAGGCAACAAAATTAAGCGAACAGCAACGAGAAACGAGGCGATAAAAGAACAGCAAGCAGGCAGTCGAGGAGGGGGTGGAGGGAGGACAGTGATAGGTGCGCAGGGGGGGAAGGGAGGGGCGTATAAGTTACAAGAATTGGGCGTTGTGTTAACCTTTTGGCACACACAATAAACAAAAATAAAAAACGAGCAAAGCGCCGAAAAAAAAAATGTATATACAGTGACTCCAAGCTTATTTAAAGCAGTGCCAAAGAAAAACAGGAATTGCCTGCCATAAAGTAACCATTCAATATTTTTCAAAAATTCCAAAGACCGATGGTAGGTACATATATTAACCACCAAAATTAATATATGACCCCAATACACTGGGGTTTCCCCACCTGCTAGGTAGGATTATGTAAAAAGTGGCCTATTTTTAGGGAAAATTTTATTTGTACCTGGTACATTGTGGACACCTGGGTGCCATAAAACCCGGATTTAGTACCAAAAGTTGAGTATTTTCGGTATAAATACATCAATACTTCGTAGTCAGTTTAGTTTTATCCTGCATCTCGGGTGCAATAAGCCAACAAGGACTATGGACAATCAGACTACCATTGCACAACGGAAACTCATCCTGGAACACTTCCAAAACGGATATTCACATCGCCAAATAGCTGAAATGATCAATTTGAGCAACTCAACTGTGTATAACATCATTCGGCGCTTCGTCGACGCAAATCGGATTGAGGACAAGGGCAGAATGGCACCAAATGGGATTTTCACCGAAGAGGAGGAGCGAAGGATCATCAGGAAAATAAGGGGAAATCCCAAGCTATCGGCTCCAAAAGTGGCTCAACAGGTGCAGGATGAAATGGAGAAAAAGTGCCGTGTGGAAACTGTGCCCAGGTTTCTGCGCAATCTTGACTTAAATGCCCGAGTACTACGGAAGAAGCCTTTTATAAGCGTACAAAATATAGGGACTTGGATGAAGTTCACCAAAACCCATATGGACAAGGATCTGAAGTTCTGGAACACAGTCATATGTGCATATGAGTCCAAATTCACCATTTTTGACTCAGACGGACGGAATTGTGTGTGGCGACAGTCCAATACTGAGCTGAATCCCAAACACGTAAAAACAACAGTCAAGCATGGTTGAGGAAGTGACATGGCATGGGTATGTATCTCGTCAGCCGGATTCGGGAATTTTGTGATTTTTGAAACAACAATGGACAAGAATGTGTACTTCAACATACTAAAAGAAAATTTAGTCCAAAGTGCCGAGAAGCTAGGAATCCGACGTCCTTTCCGGTTCAACCAGGACAACGATCCCAAACATAAGGCCAAGATAGTGCAGTCCTGGCTCCTGAGGAACTGCCCCCACATGATAATTCCACCGGCCCAGTCTTAAGATTTAAATGTTTTTGAGAATTTGTGGGCTCTGCTGGAAAATAACATCCGGAAGCACAGCGTATCCAGCAAAGAAGACCTCAATACTGCTCTGCGGGATGAGTGAAGCAGAATCAGCCCAAAAACTACCAGGAAGCTGGTATCTTCCATGAATAATAGATTAAGGGAAGTAGTTAAGGCTAAAGGATATAATACTAAGTATTAACATTCGTATTTAAGTTTTTATACGCTAAATATATTATTTTATTTATACTGATCAAAATGAAGCGAGCCCCTAAAAATAGGCAACGTTTTTACATAATCCTACCTAGCAGGTGGGGAAACCCCAGTGTATTGGGGTCATATATTAATTTTGGTGGTTAATATATGTACCTACCATCGGTCTTTGGAATTTTTGAAAAATATTGAATGGTTACTTTATGGCAGGCAATTCCTGTTTTTCTTTGGCACTGCTTTAAATAAGCTTGGAGTCACTGTATATATCCAAAGAAAATTGCTGCAAATGCTGGCAACATTGACAGGCAGGCGGCGGCCCATATGGGGCAGCACAATAACAACTGTGCGGCATTGTTGCCACACTTCACTGTGTTATTAAGGTTTGGAGTGTATTATGCTGCCATGAATTATGCCGCCAAGCGAAACAGAATCCCATTTGGGTCATTACATACAACGATTGATTTGTCTGCACCCCTTCCCCTTGGCTGGCTTTGGTTGTTTGTGGGTGGCAAGTAGCAGTAACCTGGCAACAGTTGGTTTTGGCCACAAACACACACACACACATAAATAAACCTAGGACCATCGTATGCTTAGAGCCGAGCCGGCCTTCGACAGTGTTGTCTAACGACTGATCAGAATACATTTTTATAAAATATATAATATAAATTGTCTCGACAACTCTCTGCTCGAAGTGGAAGGAGCGATCAGGTGTTGTGCATAAAGTAAAGGTAGCTAAAGTTGAAGAAGAAATATATATATATATAGTGTTGACTGCGGCACAGTGTTGATCAGTTCCTTCAATGCTGTAACTTTTTTTCTTCTTTTTTTTTTTGCTAATGCATTGATTAAAGTATTTAAACTGCTTTTGCATTTCTCAACTTCAATTTTGATATTGTTTAAGTTACGTTTAGATATATAAAAAAAATGCCAGTGTTAAACAACACGAAACTTCCCAGAAAATAAACGCAAATAGAATTTTATTTGGGATATGGCCGAGAAGCACGCACTTCAACCATTAACCGTTAACTATGAATTAATAACCATGGCTGCGCTCTAAATGGCCACAAAAGTTTGCAAGCTGCCTGCAAGTTGTTTGTTGCAAGCTGCTTGCTCCAGTTTGGCATTTGCAAATTGTTGCAGTAGCAGCAGCAGCAGCAACCAGCAGCAATTTGAGGTTTTTGCGCCTCATAATCAGCCAAATGCATCATTACTGTGCCCGAGCACTCGTCGAGCAGCGTTAAGCCGAGTGTGCCTCGAGAGAAACTTCGATGGAACGCGCAGAGCGTGCTGCAATTACAACACAACATATGCCACATGCCGCAGTGCGGGCAGTAGGGGGCGGCAAAAGTAACAAATGGGGATTGGGGAATGGGGAAGTGCAGAAAAATGGGCGGCTGCTGCTCATTAAATTTCCGCTCTCTTTGCAAAAAAAAAAAAAAAAAATGAAGTTGCCGCTGTTGCAGTTGCAGCAGCTGCTGACGTCGACTGCGATTGCGACTGCATTGGTTATGCTCTGCAAACTCATCAAATAACTGCAATTGTCGTAGTTTTTACTTTGCAGCACTGTTGCCGCTTTTCATCTGCTTTCTGAGCTTTTACTTGTTGCCAGTCACGTTTTCATCTCTTTCTTTCCCTGCGCTATGCTGGTAAACAAAGCCAAAGTGGATGACAAAAAAAGAGACAGAGAATGTGAGAGAGAGGACGGGGGAGTCTGTGTCTGTCTGTCTGTCAGTCTGTCAGGGTGCACCTGTTTCGCAAACTGGACCGGACCCCATTGCCAGTATTTATTTGATGCGGCTGCAGCATGAAGGAATCTCCCGGCACAAGGCAAATTTTCTGGTTCATTGCAAGCGCATTCAAACTGTAATCAGATACGAGCATCACTCAAACAACACCACCACCACCTCCCCCAACTCCACGTTTCGACTTTGTCGAACTGTAACTAACAATAACTGTAACTGGTCCTCGGGTGGGGATATTTTGGACTTGTAGATCTTGTGGACTCTGTGTGCAGGTAGCCAACACAGCTCAGCTTTTTTGGATTTTTGTATGATAATAAATTGGTTTTTAACTGCGATATATGTGAAATATATGTATGTATTTGTTTATATGATAAACTTCAGACCGTTCCTTAAACATTTCTCAATTTTGTTCAAATAATTTACATTTTTCTCATGTAAATTTGTGCGCATTAAAATCAACTTTCCTAGATTTCTGCTAGGTGATTCGCACAAAATTAATTCGAAACATAAGTTTTACGTAGATTTTAGTGGAATCATGCAACAATCCCGTAATTTTCAGATGATTTTTATTTGATATTCATTTGCCTTGCAGTAAAATGATATTTTTGCTGCTGCTTCTTCTGTTTCTTTCACGTTGATCTGCTGAACTGCACTTAACGGTTACCCGCTGATCGCCAGCTGAGCGCTGCGCAACTGGAAGCGCAGCTGACCCAACGACACCCTTTCTGGAATGCAAAACGAAACACGCGAGAGCCGAGAGAAAACAGATCGTGCCAACAAGAGATCAACTACAGCAGAGACAGAGCGAAAGAGAGGGAGCGTACTCACTCTCGCACATTCCACAAGCTGCGCAGCTTTAGCATTGCAAATGAGTAACTTCAGCGTCGCTGTCGGTGCTGCTTGTCGTTAGATATTTGTGTTGAACTTTTACACTTGCGTTGGGCAAAGTAGGCAGCAGTGGGAGAGAGACGACTTCTTGCGGGGAAGGGGAAGGGGAGAGGTATCTGGTATTTGTAGTGGTGGTTATTGCAACATTGCCCAGCCGCAGCAGCAGCTGTTGTGTGAATTGTATCTATGTATGTGTGGGTCTGCGTATCTCGATTTTTATATTCATATGTGTGGCATGTGTGTGCTTGTGTGTGTGCATCATATTTCTTCCAAATGGCTTTTTATTCTTTGTTGTTGATGATTCAACAAGTCCAAGGCGTAAAAACAAAACCACAAAAAAAAAACAACCAACATACATAAAAACAACAACAAGAACATCAAATTATCTGTCTGCATAAAAACACTTAAAAATATTGTAATAAAAATATTTTTGTAAACGCTCGCCAAGGATTGAAATGAAAAGTTTTTATAGAGCACGCGATTAACAAAATGTATACAACAAATTTTTATTATTGTTATTCTGTTTTCTAAAGTGGGTTTTGTTGTGGTGGCAAATTGAAAGCATTTGAATATCATTTGAAAAGGTAGAAAGAACTCTTAATTAATGCACCCGAAAATAGCGAGAAGAGGCATGCAATACGCTCGTCGTTCACAGGGGGGGAAACGCGTGTGATGCTTGTGGTACAAGCTGATAACGGTACTACAACTTGACCTAGCGACCAACAAAGAATAAAACTTGAAAATCGCTTCGAAATAAGATCGACTTGCAGATGCTCTGTAAATGTTTTTGAAATACCAAATCGACAATAATAATTGTACTTGAGAAAACCATTATTAATAAGAAGAAGCCATCATTTCTATTTAATTATCTCTGATTTCTATCGATTAACTATTGACTATATAGAGAGCTCTTCCAATTATTCTTCAGCTAATATACCCCCTAATATACTAGGGTATGAACATCAATCGTTTTTTATATGTAAATTTGCTTCCTGATGTTATACGGCATTTCATTCATATGCAAATCAAACAACGCGAAAGTGTCAATTGATTATTTTTCTTGTTGT
Source organism: Drosophila imparisetae (assembly GCA_035042265.1). Taxonomy (NCBI): domain Eukaryota; kingdom Metazoa; phylum Arthropoda; class Insecta; order Diptera; family Drosophilidae; genus Drosophila; species Drosophila imparisetae. The sequence continues at coordinate 45,988 of JAWNLP010000215.1, read as the reverse complement.
TGTTGTGGATTCCCGTATCGTAGATGGAGACAAAAGGTTTATTTATTAGCTAACAATAAGATGTGGATGCCATTTCTGCAGACACTGGTAAAATTCTGGCAACTCTCTTTTTTGATGTACAGATGTTTATTTTATTTTATTTATTTATTTATTTTTGATATGATTAACAGAGCAAATTAAACTGTTTCCGTTGCTTACTTCACTCGCCGCTGTTCTCTTTCTCTGGTATTTCTTTTTTGTCTGTATTTCGTCTTTCTTTCTTTCCCTCGGCCCCCCACTCTGTCCCTCTCTTGATGGCTTACAATTGCGCCTTGGCTTCAGCTCTCAATTAGAGTTAGTTGCTTTAAATCCATATATTTCTCTCTCGCTCTAGCATAGATCATGGCTCATGACGTCAGCGTTAGCGGCTGCTGCTACTTCTTCTTGTTACACTTATTGGTCTATTAATTAAGCACCAGTGGAAACAACGAGTGTGGAAACTGCGTATGTTGCTCTTTCTCCTTCCAGTCACATGTTAATTTCGCAAGTCGCCGTCGAAGCTTTTGCAAGGGGCCACTGCATTTTTAGTTTTTGTTGCTGTTGTTGTTTGTGCTTTGGCTGTGGGTAACGTTTGTTTGCTGTCGCTGTCACAGCCCCGAATGGCATCCACAATGTGTTCCACGTAAAAGTTGCTTAGCAGGTTTTTGTCTTCGTTTTGTTTTTTTTTTTTTTGCATTGTTGCGCTCTTTGATTGTTGTTATTTCTCCGGCTGCTGCTGCCGTTGCACTTTCATATTTTGTTTTTGCACTTTTTTTTTGTTTTCCATTGTAAAAAAAATATGTTTTTATTTGTTGATGCTGCTTTTTGTAGCTGACTCTTAAATATTTCAACGCCTCTGTTTTAGATGCTGCTGCTGCTGCAGTGCCTTTCACCAAACGGCGAAATGGACAAAATAAATGTATCTGTTAGGTGCGAGAATTGTGCAAGCAGCCTCCACATTTCCGTTAGGCAACACAATTAGTCTAGTCATACACAGCACGCCAGCCCAGCCCAGCCCAGCCGCCCACTTACTACATATACATATATATGGAAAATGAGGAAGATACACGCCTCGAAATGTATCTTATGGACAACACACACACACACATACATAATTCATACCTCTTCAGTAGACAAATCACACAAAAATTGCATTCGAGCCGCGCGCGTAAACAAATTAAAAATTCATAAAAAAAAACTAAAATCAAATTTTCAACAGCAGCAGCAAGAAGAAGAAGTCGAAGAAGCAGCAGCAACAGCAGCAGCAGCAGCCCAACATAAAAATATATATAAAATAACAATAAAAAAAACAAAAATCCCAAAAAATAATAAAATACACAAAATCCGATTTACATTTACACAATTTATGGACGCATGTCGCAGGCCATATTTATTTATTTATTTAGATAGCTTCGCTTATCGTCGTCGTCGTCGTCATTTTTGTTGTTTAGTTTTGTTGCTGCTGTTGTTGTTTTGTCAAACCAAACGCCGCGCCGTCTGGCATTTTGATGTGGGCGCTGAACATTGCGTGGGCGATGCAAGTGCGCGCGGGCCTTGAGTTATGTAGTCGTCGCCGTTGCCGTTGCCTATGCGGGATGTGGTTTTTCTTTCGTTATAGCTAGCTTCAGCTGCCTCAATGCCTACAACAACAACAACGACAACAACATCGACGACAAGCACCGCATTCTCACAATGGCCATTGAAAGTCGGTGAAAATCAATTTGCTAATGTTGTCACCAGGCGGTGGCATCGTCCTCGTCCTCGTCCTCGTCCTCCTGTCCCTGCCCCTGCTCATGCTCCCCCGGTGAGACGCTCAACTTGCCCCTGGCGGCCAATTACAAAAGCCAAAGCCAAAGAGCAAAAACTGAAATGTTAAGCGTGGCACGCAGCAATCGCACTCATTGCAGCAGCAGCAGCAACAACAGTAATGCGAAATCAATTACACTAAAGCCAACATACTGCCCCGACCCCTCCACGGCCCCACCGCAATCCGCTCAGCCACCGCCCACTAGTGGATGGCCGTTAAAAGTGGGGTGAGTGTCGCGCACGTGCCACGCGCAACGCCAATAATTTGTAGTAACATGCAACCATGCAGCAACCACCGAAAGGTCACACACACACTTACACGCACACACGCACACGCACACTCACACCCAACCCCAAACCCCACCAAATAATCAAATCCCCCTCCCACACACACACACACACACACACCTAAGGGGGTCACACACGGCAGAATTGAAAAACGACTAAACACAAAACGGTAAAGCATAAACCGTATATATATATATATATATATATATGATTGCATACAGTACAGAGAAGGACCCCAGAAGCTCGCTCTAAATATGTTAAACAGATTAAAACACTATTTAAGATATGTGGGTTCTACTAAAAACTGCGGCTTTAATGCGATTCTTACAATTGGGAATATCTCTATATTCCATAACAATTGAAAATCGAAAATCGATGTGTATTTAACGATGAAATGAAATAAAGTTGATCTGCTTATGGCACACAAGAACTTATATTGCATATTAAAGGTCCCATTTTTCATATAGACTGAAAGACAGACGTATCCATTAATGCAGATCAAGAATATATATAGTTTATGGTCTCGTTTTTAACCTACGACTGCTGAATTCTCTTCTTTTTTTTACTAGTATAGTGCAAATTCCAAGCTGGAAGTTAATTGATTTGTAGACAAACATAATTGAATATAAACAACAATTCATAGTTGATTTAGCTACTGGGTCTAAAGATCTCTAGACGTATAAGATACACCGTTCCCCCATTTGCAAACAGAGTCTGGAATGGCAAAAAGAAAATGTGCAAATGGAAAATGGAAATATTTCGTATTGCAAGTATCGAACGCATAACTTTTGAACACTCGACTAAGCGAAACTCGAAAGTTTATTGCATTCCACATAAGCTGAAACTCAAATAAAAGAGAAGCGAGAAGATGAGGAAGAGAGAGAGGGGGAGGAACGGGGAAATGTGGAAATGGGAAAATGTGGAAATGTAGAGCTTGCAACTCAATGGGGAATTGTCCGACTGGTAAAAGTGTTGCTTAGGTCTGTTTGTTGAACATGTTAACTCGAAGCGATAATCATTCATTAAACATTCATACGCAAATATGAATCACATTCATAGGTGGTGTGCAAATGCGATTCGATTCATCACAGATCAGCTTCAAATGGTACAAATGTCAAACACTCACAATATGAATATGAATCATGTGAGTTGAATAAATGCAGGCATGCTTTCAATATTTGTAGATTTATGTACAAAAAAAAAAACGAAATCTTCGAGTTCCACGAACACATCCTGAAAATTATACAAGATTGTTCTAACTTTTAGATAAATTAACCCTTTGCATTAAGAAATGAAGAAATTGAGCCCGATTTAATGTGTAGCTGCCTTATGCAGATAGTGAAATATTTGCAATGTTTCTAAATCTAAATGTGGGTCCAATGTACAGGCTCGAATCCACAATAAGTACATCAAGTCAATATCCATTATCCTTGCCTAATCATTGTGGGAGCATTTTTGCTTACATTCCATTGGCAAAAACACAGGAAGGTCTTCGCTTAAGCTCCGAATTGATAATAGTGCTAAATATATTATTTTCTTATAATTTATATAATTTCGTAAATAATTTTGTTAAATCAAAGAAAGAAGGAAATCAAGAATATTGCTCAGCAAGCATATCTTTAAGATATATACATATGTATATATGTATCTTTCAATTTACATGATTAATTTGTATTAATATTTTCGATTTTGATCAATTAACTAATTCATAATAAATCTTTTTTGATGGTCTGATTGATTGGGGATTCCCAAATTAACTTATTGTTTTTTTTGTGTCGACTGACTTTAGTTGACATTAAATAAAAAAAAATAAATCACATATAAATGCTTGCATAAATTGTGAAATACGTACACATCCTCAAGATACATATGTATCTTATTTAATTCAAGATACATATGTATCTTATTTAATTCAAGATACATATGTATCTTATTTAATTAAAGATACATATGTATCTTATTTAATCAAATATACATATGTATCTCATTTAGTTTACATACTTCTGCCCACATTCAATGCTTGCATTTTCTGCAGGGTATTGTCAATTAAAAAAGATACCATAAATAAATGTGCACAGAGGAGCAGTTAATTGAGCTAATTTATGGCGCCTATTAGGCTGCCCAATTGGGCTATCTATATATATGCCCATTGTTGGTATTTCCATTTAACGGTCCTAATATGCAAACAGCACAACAAACACAAATACCGCGGACTGTGTCGAGTCTATTGAGAGCTGACTGCTGCCTGCTGGCCTGCTGCCTGCTGGCCTGCTCGCCTGTTGCTTATTGTTTGACCTTGAAGTCGAGCACTATCAGTCAACAGCAGACCAACTGCATATACACAATGGAGCTGCACCGCACCCCCTTCCAAAAAAAAGTGGTTGCCATAACTGAAATGCAAAAGTCACAAATTATATGCGTACTCGATGCGATACGCGTTTCACTTGCCCTGAACCACCCAGACAACCAACCACTCCACCACACAACCAGCGAGCCAGCCCCGTCCTCGGCGGCTCTAGTGAATTGTGCTCAGCAACTATGCCAAGTTTGGTTCACAATTTGTTGACAATTGCGTTTCACACTTTGCATAATAATCAGGCGTGCCCTGCCCGGCGGCACACAGAAATCTCTCATATACAGTATACACTGGGTCTCGAATGTATGCGTACGCGCATCCACATGTTAGAACAATATCTGGCAGATGCCTGATATAAGTTATCGATATATGGATGGTTCTTGTCCAGCCATTCTTGAATAATATAATGTGTGTGAGGGAAATTTGCAGACAACAAATCTGAATTCAAATTGGTTCCTTGGCTCTATTCATGACTGCATTTATTGGTAAAAAAGCGACACTTGGCCATGTTCAACTTTTGCCAAACTGCTGCCAACTGCAAAAAAAGCTAAAATAAAAATAAAGCAAAAAAAGCCAAGAATATTTATGCGGAATTCTGTTCCACGAAATCAACGAACGAGCGAGCAAAGAAATGATTCATGTTGTGAATGCGAATGAATATTTTGAAATCGATTCGAATAGTGTGTAAGCCACACCTACGAATAGATTCATACATATATATATTTGCTATATATATATATATATATATATATATATATATCGATCACGAACATTGCAAACTGAAAATTATAATTGGGTTTGCAATTGTTGTAATTGCCTTTGCTTGTTGTTGTTTGCTGTTGTTGCGCTTTGCCATTTGGTTGTTGTGCTTGAAAATTGAGTTGCAACAAACACAACAACAACAAAAAAGCGACATTAATTGCAAAATGCTCGCGTTGCTTTCATGTCGCTGTTCAAGTTAACTCGCACACCCTCTTCCACTCAGCCATCCCTACAGCTGGTTTCACAACAGGCACAACTGATAAATTGACAATGCACGACAAAGAACCAACAACAACAATAACAACACCAACAATAACAACATCAACAATGACAACACCAACACGAAAGTGTTGAGAAAGTTACGAAACTGCAATGATAAGACTTGAAACTTCAGCACGTGCATTGGCAAACGGGAAACAAATGTCGAGAGGGTCGAAATAATAATAAAAAAAAAATACATAAATAAATATATATATATATATATATATATATATATAAATATACATTATATCGTTTGAATCACTAAATCGCAAGATGCGTAATGCCTGAGAAATGTCATTGAACAGCGGAAGAGGCAAATTGAAACAGAGAAAAACATCGAATTTGGTCAAGGGCAATAGCAGAAGAGAAACATTAAATAGTAGAGAATTGGTATACCCTATTAAACATGACCCAAAAGGGTATATTCCTTTTTTTCACAAATTTCTTAAAGATTGGCTAACAAACATCCAAGTTATAAACCCAAACGTATTCCCATATTCGTCTCATTTCTCTCTCTGCTTACATTTGTGAGTGCAAGGGAATCGGGGTGTATCCCGTTGTCGAGCTCACTCGGCTACAGCCTTCTTATTTGTTTAAAATTATATATTATCTCTTATCTAACCCAAATCATAAATATTATGTCAGCTTATAGTTTAGGAATTAATAAAGCATTGACTTAATTTTAGATTAATGCACTTTCAAACAACTAAGTCGAGCAAATCTTTATAGCCGTGCAGAGGGTATTATAATTAATATCGAAGAAGAAAAAGCTGACCCCCACAACAAAGTTCCTGGTCAGCGAAACTAGTTGACTTGACATTGCGATGTCCATTTGTCTGTTGGCTTCCATCCAAAGTAGTCCCTCAGTTTAAAACCCATCTTGATAAAACTTGTCATATATATATATATATATATATATAACAACGGATAATATTATTCATGCTGTTATGCGCAAGAAAATAACTAATGCATTTATTTATATATACATACGTAGCATTTGCCGCCTTCGCAGGCAATTTGGGCCTTTCTAATCACCATAATGTGGCACAATCGACGCAGGCAACAAGAATAGTAACAATAGAAAACATAAAAATAAATAATGCTCGTGAGTATTATTTATTTACAATGACGAATATATGCATTTCGATTTATTGCTTATAAATGGGTCTTCACGAGAAACGGGAGCAGTGCCGCAAAAAACAAAAGCATTTTGTGGACAAGTCGTGACGAAAGATGCACACATACACTTACATACTACTGTGTGTGTGTGTGTGTGTGTGTGTGTGTCGATGTCGTATAAATAAATTAAAAACTCACTGAAGCCGAACGACGCCAAATGAAACCCACTTTGGGCTCGACCTTAGAGATGACGCGACTCTTGATCCAGCTCTCCATTATTTTTATTATTATTTTTTTTTGCTGGGGTTTCTTTCCTCAATTTCGTTTGATGTCAAAACAGAAAAAAAGAAGAATTAAATAAAAATTTAAAATAAAATATAAATAAATAATATAAAGTAGCAAATGTTTATAATTGCTTATCACAAGACATTGTGGGGCAAGTGTGTACATAATGTGTGTAGTCATGTGTGGGGCACTCGAAGTTCTGAGTACTGAGTGCTGACAAATACCTAACTCGAGTTTGAACTGCGTCGACTTACTTCTGTGGTTTCATTCAGATGGTGTCCATACCCATAAAAAGAACACACTTTGTTTAAAAAAAAACCAAAAATAAAAACAAAAATAAACAAAAATACCCTAACACTCGATGGTAGAGTGCTAAAAAAGAAATGCATATATAAAAGATGATGAGTCATGCATTTAATCATCTATTTAAGTTATCAGAGTCGTTAATCAAAGCCCAAAATGTGATCTAAATCGATAGGCGAAATTTCTGTCCGACTCTAACTAAAAATACCTTCGAAAAACAGTTTTGTATTCAACAGAAATTAGTTAATCCAATTAAAAATAAATAAAAATTCTTCGATTTGTTTGTTTATTTATTATTTATTTAAATAAAATAAAAAATAAAATAAATTAGTTTTAATAAGGATGGGATGTTTGATCCTTTCGATTTTGCAAACTGTCTGCCAAAGTTGGCCATGCCCATTGAACACCACAGTGGAAGAGACAACACGTTACCAATCCCCTCAAACCTCCCATCCAACCCCACCGCCCCGCCCCCGTCGGATGAGTGCTCGACAAGCAGGCGACTTGTGGCGGACAGTTGGCAGGTGTTGCCATTGGTCCCTAATCTATACATCCAAAATGCGCTATACAGTGTGTCGTATAATACGACCCCCCCCCCCCCCACACACACACACACACTTAAACACTGCCTCCCCTCACACGGCTCCTGTTGCCGTTGTTTCGACTTACCGTTTTTATTAGTAATAACATTTTGAAAGCCTTAACATGGTCGTTAAATTAAAATTCATGCATTGAGTGGTGCGAGTGCCTCGGATATATGCGAAATGCGATACTTAAGCCAGTGGGCGGGGCCAGTGCTGGGGCAGGAACAAAAGTGGGAAGTGGGGTCTGGGTTGTGGTGGGTTGGTGGTTGACAAATGATACCAAGAGTGTGTTGGTGGCACGTATTAAATATCGAATTCAATAAAACTGATTGACACATGTCTCGACTGTTGAGAGCGTCAATACACCTTTAACTGAGTTGCATGTGGCAAGTTGCATTTTGTTATTGTTGATGTTGTTTTTGGTAGCATCATTAAAGTTTTCCCGCATTTGGAGTTGCTTTTGTTTTTGGTTTATTTTTTTAGACTTGGGTTTTACCATATCGAAATTTTACAGCATGTCGCAGGAGCTAACGAGCACAGTGGCCGCTGCCATGGAGGAGACGTCCAAGGTGGAGGTGATTGTGTACACCGCCAAGTCGGACAAAACGCTCAAACAGAACATAAACGCCAAGGATGAGACGCTGCGAAAGCGTACCTCATTAATAATAGTGCCACAGCAAGTGGATGACATAATTGATAATACAACCAGCACTGTGGTGCAGCTGAATCAGCAGCAGCAGCAGCAGCAACAGAAACCAATGGAACAGAAGCAGCAGCAGCAGCACATTGAGCATGACAATCGAAATTCGATAGCCAGCATGGATAGCTGCGTCTCGACGAACACCAGCCAGAGCAATCAGTCAAGTGGCAGCTCCAGTTCGAGCAGCAGCTCGGAGGATGCCCATGCCGCCTATCAGGATCTACAGAATGGCAATGCGGACGATCATGATAATGATCATCATCATTTGGCTGCCATGAATTCGCCCAGCTGCTCAACCACATCGGAGTCAACATCCTGCTGCAGCTCCGTTGATTACTCACTGCGCGAACAGCTCCAGAACTTTGCCAATCGCAACGAGGAGCAGCTGAAATGTGTCAATGAGCTGCCCACTGCCGCACAATTGCTCAAGGGCATGCCCTGTCTGGCCACCATGGATGAGCCGATCTGTGGTGCTTCACCGCCATCGCAACAGCCACACTGCGATGCGCTGCTCAGTCCACAGGAGGCGCCGCTGGGTCGTCGTTATGCCGAGGTGGCACAGTTCAAAGGTCACGCCAAGGCGAGGTGAGTCCTGCGTAACGGTAACGAGTTCAGTTCAACAGCTGCAGTCTTCTTACAATAATATTCTAATTTTGAATAGAGTCCTTCGACTCACTGATTTTGTAAGGATTTTCCATTCTTTCATATTAATTTAATTTTATTTCAGTGTTTTTGCTGACTCTTTACTTGCTTGAAAACCTATTATATGTATCATAATCTTTTCTGTTTATCAACAACTATTTAGAGAACCCTTATATTTTGACTTGGATTCTCCCACATTTCATTTATACATCAATATTTAGTTTAATTTTAGTTTACCACTTAGTCATACTATGCTATTCACTTAATCAAAGCTTACTCGAGAAGTTCACTCTCTTATCCATATCCGAGTAACTTTACTCACAGACCCCTAACTACCACAGACGGTTTAGGATACTTTTCATTGATTTTTTTCGTCTTTCTATAGGTCATTTATTATTAATTGTATAGAGTTCAATACCCTAACCTACCTGTGTCCCGTCTTATTGGATTGTAATTCTTGTATCATGTATCTACAGCTTCATTAGAGCCATGTCTGACATCTTTTTAATCAACCTTAGAAAACTTCCTACCACTTAGCTGTATTTGCAATCTTTTAAATCAGTCTCGTCTGCCACCCATGTATCTTGTGGCATGTGACCCGCTCTCTCTCTCTCTCTCTCTCTCTCTCTCTCTATATATATATATATATATCTTGGTCGCCTACCCCACCTCCTGCTCGGATCAGGATTCGAGCACACTTTGTGTAAGGAACTGTATTGTTTCGTTACCCTTAAACATTCTTGAACTAAACGATGTCAAATGCTCACTCAACTTGAGCTGAGCAAACCGCAAGTAGTCGGTCCCCTTTTAACTAACTACCCACCATCCACCACCCACTTCATTGTGGCGCCCATTTCTCTCTGTGTATGTGTGTGTGTGTATTTCACAACTCTTTTTATGGCCTGCAGTTGTTGTTTTTTTGCTCTTCGCTTGCTTCATCTTGCACATGCATAATATACAACTTAATTAGTATTACTACTTTATAGCACTCTCGACGAAGATGATGCTGTAGAACAGCGTCCTGCTCCACCTATTGCTGCCCCCCCCCCCCCCATCTTCAATCCCTTATTGTACACACATACACACACACACACAGCATCGCACAGCTCAAGCCAAACACAGTGCTGAAATCTAATAATGGCACATTCCAAACACGCTTTCCCATTGCCACATTACCATATCAAAAACGACTACGGGTTGCATGCCCTACGGGCCCAGACTATACCCCTTGTCTGCCACCACTGAGACATAGCCCAAAATTGCAACGGGTTTTACATATGCATGTGTGTGTGTGTGTGCGTGTGTGTGTGTGTGTGTGTGTGTGTACAACGAAGTGTGTTGCTTATGAAGTTTGAACGTTTTGAACTCGCCTTCTGTGAAAAGCTCTCTTCGCACTCTTCGCAGGAACTGTGCAGCAGCTCTCCTTTACAGCAGGTCCCTGTCAAAAAGTACACTCACAAAAAAAAGTCGCTCTAAATTTAAAAAAAATCGCCTTTAAAACTAGAAATATAAATTTAAAAACTAGCTAAAATGTTCGAATATTTGGGATCGTACAAACTTATGTTTATTTATAATATATGCAAAATTAAAGCTAATGTTATAAAGTGGCTTTGTTGTGTGCACATATGAGAAAAGAAAAACCGTGATACTTAAGATAAGCGAGATTTTTCTGAGTGTATTGTAGTCCATGGATTAGTCCGCCACCCCAATCCGCCCAACGACAACTATGTTGAACTCTTTGAAAGCTGTCACAACTAATTTGCATAGATTCGACACAGCCACACACCCATCAAATCGAAGCAGTAACCACCGGAACTTGTTGTTTTGCAACAAAGCATCCGGGTCCTGGCAACCCGCATAACTTTTCAATGTACTCGAATTGTTGCATATTTGTTGTTGACGCCTGTGCATTGATTTTCCAACAACTCAAATTTTTCTTTTTGTTTTTTTCTTTTGGCTGTTGTTGAAAAAGTTTTGCTTCTGATTTTTTCTCTCTGATTTCGATGGCATGTGTGAGGATTCAGTTGAAAGAAAACCGTTTTAATTTATTTTTTATTATTTTTTTTATTCACAAATTTATCGAATCTGTCCGATATATCGCATCAGAACGGGTGGATTTGCAGTTCGTGCCATTCATGGATCATAATGAGCCAAGCTTAGGGCGAATGGAGGTCGCTTCTCATCCGGACATAGCCTAACCCAATCTAGCCTGAACAAAACGTTCATTCATGTTTAGGTTTGTGCCAATCTATGGCATCTTTGCTGCACTTATTTGTTCTCTGGCTGACATACATATTATATATATTATATATGTATATATGTATATTCCTTTCGGACGATTCCTTCTGGCCGACATATCTTGGAAAAGTATGAGCCAGGTCTCTTGCAGGTCTCCGTTCGGTAGCCTCTTGACCTAGGCCCCACCTAATTGGCCTAGTCCCAAAGTTATGTATATCCTTAAATCGCGCTCACCTTCAACTGCCAACAGCACCACCACACCATTGCACCACCAAGCACAGCATTTTAACTTCATCCACTTTGGAACATTTTATCTTAATTGCCATGCATTGGCAATTTACATGTGGCGGCGCCACAGAGTGCGATACTCTCCACTTAGTGAACAGTCCTGTTTAAGCGCTCGCAATATCCTTCAACTTTACGCATATATACATATACATATACCCTGTAGTCATAAGAATAAGTAAATGGCTTATCTGACAATATGACCATGTATTTTGTATCTTGTGGATTATAATCATTATTAAATAACGCTCGCTTTTACTTCATTCTAAACATATAATCTTATCCCCTTTCTCAATACAGGATATCTATTAGCCACACAACCGCCTCAATAATTTTCTATGTTGTTTTTTCATTATTGTTGACTCTCATATTTGGTTTGCCCTTCAAAAATGCTCGGAAATTTATGCGCACTTTAGTTTCTGTTGTTGTCGCTTCAAACAAATTGTTGTATACAGTGAGGGTATATTGGGTTTCTTACTGAATATAATCGTTTAGAAATAAGTATGTAAATCAGTTCGAAAGTAAATTGTGTTAATATTCTGTACGATTTGCAAAGTAAGCAGTATCAAACCGACTGTCTCCAGACTTTTGTTCAAGACCCGTTGAACTTGGCATGCCAACCTTATCATTCAATGAAAGGGTATTCAATCACGACCACATTAAAAGATAACTTTTCTCTCATGACTTGCTTGTTTGTTTATTGTTTTTTTCTGGCATGCCCTTTAGCCTGCATAAATACATAGAGCCCTGACTAATTCCTCTAAGTGTTTTATTATCCGTTGCGTGTTGTCGTTGTTTGCTGTTGTTTTTTGTAATTCCAGCTGTTTGTTTGTGTTAATTTAACATGATTATGTCAGAATGTTTGACAACTTGTCATATGGCGAACAAAATGCTCTAGCTCAAGCATTGCTTGTAACTTTCTTCTTGACACGACACAGAACCAGCCACACTGGCTCCCCTCCCTCCCTCCCTGCAAAGCATCCATCCAAGACATGGGTATCCGTCCGTGCCTTGGCTGCGTCCTTGAGCCAGGCGTCACCCAACGGAAGCGGAAGCACATGCCAGGCCAAAGTTTCACGTCACTTCAGTATTGTTTTTTTCTTTTCTTTTTCTCTCTCTCTTTCTCTGTTAATTTTTTCTTCTGTTTGCTTTCTTTTGGGCCATTCATGTGGCAAATTCATTAATAACATTTGTTCGGCAACATTTTGTTACACTCCAACCAGGCCCCCTCTCTCTTGGCCCGTGTCTAGAAATATTGTTAAAATGGCGTAAAATTGCCAGCTTTTTCGGGGCGTCAGTTTTTGACACGCGTCATGGGCGTCCTTGCAGACACTTTGGCAGCAAAGCGCCTGCCAAAAAAAAGAAGGAACAACGAAAAAAAAAAAATAATAGATGAGATGACAAAAATGTGTCGCAAATTAACCTTTTGGCAGCTGAGCCTTGAGACAAGGGGCAAGTGTTGTTGCTAAATGGTCGGGGCAAAAAGCACGCAATGAAGTCGCGCTTCAAAAACATTTCAAACAATTGTTATTTTCATACTAATGTATTCTTTCTATCTCTCTCTCTCTCTCTCAGAACAAGTGAACAGCTGCCGTCTGCTGCTGGCGCTGGCGCTGCCACGCCCCTAACAGAGAAAACCGAGACGGCTGTCTCTGCAGTCATCAACAAGAGTAACAACAACAACAACAATAATAAGAACAGCAGCAGCGGCAGCAATGCGCAACAGTCACAAAAATCTCAGCTGCAACCACAAAACCATCAACAGCAATCGAACAACAACAGCAACAAATTAAATGGCCAATCAAATCTCAGTACGAATATTAACAACAGCAACAACATGACGTCTAGCAGTCAGCAATTGGATGCGAAAAATGGCGACAGCAGCCGACGCAGCAGCAGCCTGGAACCGGATGCCGACGACGTCGTCGATCTGGCAAATGGCGACGGCTTCGAGGATGATATGCAGGCTCTGCTGCCCAGATGCACGCGCCGCTCGCGAGATGAGCTCAGTCAGGTGAGCGAGCCACTAAAAATTGGGGTGGATCTCATGCTTGCTTAACTTAATGGCAGCCCAAAGATTAGGCACTTATTATTATATAATTGAAAAACACTTGGCTGCTGAGCATCCAGACTGGCATCGTTTTGGGCAACTGTTGAGCATATTGATGAGTCCGGTTTTTGTATTTGTCGCACTATTCATAATGGTTTGCCCCCAGTTTCTCGACGAGCAGTAGGCACAGCCTGGGGGCAACAGCAAAGCCGCATGGAATCAGACAGTCTGTGTGTGACACAGTAAGTGGCAATTACGCAAGCTGCCAATGGGCCATAAGCAGCATCAGCAGCAAAAGCTTCCTTTGTCCTTTTGTATATGTGGCACTCATTCATTCACAATTTGCTACGTGTTGCCATGCTAGCCATAATCATATTGCTGGCTGGCTGGTGGCTGCCATAAACTGTGCATCAAATGATTCCCATTTCGACAGATATAAAAATTACAATACACGTTCTCCACTCGCACGTTGTTTGTTTCTTCCCTTTGACATGTGCCACGGAATGAATTTCCTTACTCATTTCCATTATGCCATCATTATTTACATGCATTCGTGCGTGCTGCGTCTGTCTGCTCCGTCTGCTGCTCCCTCCTGGCATTCTTCATTAATAACTGCGAATCCTTTTCATCATCATCACCCGACAGGAAATTACAGCCAAGGCGTCGCCATCTATATGAATAATGCAAAACACTTTACGCGTCGCAGAAAACTCTTTTTGACAAGTCAATTTACTAGTTAATTTGATATGCCAACCCAACCCAACCCAACCCAACACAAACCAACCCAGTTCCAGTCCCACCCGGATACCTTCAGCAAAACCCACCATCCACAATCCAAAATGCATTCATCCGTAAAGCGTGGCTGCATTCTTGACATACTGTCTATGATTGCTTAACAATGCGTATTAGACTTCAAGCATATTGTAGTTTTGTTGCAGTTCTTGCCAAATTGCAGTAATCAACTCAGATTGCTATCTAGATTGCCGCACCGAGCCGAGTAGTTGTGGGCGTCATTCTCAAGTTCTTAATCTCTGCCAAATTGAATGCAATCTCAAACTACTGCTATTATAATACAAATATTTTAGGTTTGTTTTTGTTGTCAAGCTTCTCAGCTTATTGCGTTCCTCCCATTCAATTGCCACAAACTGTTTGAATAATGCAACATAATGAGATTTACATTTCTCAAATTGCCGTTGAGAAAACCCAAATTGCCATAAATATAACTTATATATATATATAAATATGATAAATGCTATGTCATTTTTTGGATGGTTTTTTCAATGTCTTCGTTGAGTTGTGGCAACACTACACTTACTTAAGAGACCTCCTTGCTGCCAAATTGCAACAAATCAGTTTGCAACGTTGCCAAATTTCATACGCTGCAAAGTAGGCAGCATTTACGTGAAAAATAACTAGCTTCCCAAAGTCTTCCAAGGTTGGCATATTGTTGTAATGGAGCTTTGTCTCGATAGCCGTTGGCCAAGTTCAAAGTCGAAAACCAAATGAGTCCTTACACCCGCTATTAAGTTTCCATGTATAAAACATCTGTGCATGTCCTGTGTCGGATGGGAGTGGGTTGCAGGAAGTGCACTAAACCGAACGGGGCAACCGCAAACGAGTGGGCTGTCTGGACCGCTTTGAATGCATACCCAACTCGAGACACATGTTCACATTTTAATTTGTGTTGCATTTCCTGTTGCATTTGGCTAACGACAAACCGACAGACGACACACGAGAGACGACACACGACAGACAGAGGACACAGAGATTGCGGCAGATGGGGGCAAGGAAAAACATCTTCGTTTACTCAACAGAGGTATAAAATATTGATTTCAATGGGCTTCTGTTGACCAACCAGTTGTTGTTGTTGGTGTTGGTTTTGTGCGGCAGCTGTGGCCAACAATTTCCTCGGAGCTTTTTGGCCATTTATGAATATTCAATAAAAAACAAGAGCAACAGCAATCGTTGGGCGATAAAAGTGTCTGCTGTAAACTCCTGCTTTGGCATGGCCATAGCCACAGATAGCTTCAAAGCAGCAACAGCAACAACCACAACAGCAACATGCAACATATGAGCCTCTTGCTGCTGCTATTGCTGTTGCATACCCCACTGCCTGTTGTCTGGCAGTGGAAAGTTTTTATCACCAGTCTGGCGATCAGTGGAGTTTGAGTTTTTGGGTTCGCTTCTGCTGCTGCTGCTGTGCGCTCAACTTTATTACTTTCATTATGCTTCAACCCTGCTGGCATTTTGCCCATGCGTCGCGGCACCAGACCCCCCTCCCTCCTCTATTCTGCCACACGCCTCTAGCCAAAGTCCATAAACAACTTTCGAATCTAATCTGCAGCCACGGGCCTTGTCCATGTCCATGTCCTTGTCCAGGTGCACGTGTACTAATTGCAGCGGTATTAGTGGCGCTTTGTCAGCGGCTTACAGTCAGCGCCACCACCCCCCCCCCCTCCCCCCTTTCAACCCCTACCTAAACACCTTATTTTTTGGTCAGGTTTTAGTTGAGCTTGTCATGTCAGTCGTCCTGCACACACAGGCTTTGAGAGTGACTCCTGGCATCCTTAATTTGATACCCTTGCAAAGGGTCTTATAATGGGGTCATATTAACGGAGATTTCTTCTTTCTATATCTCAAAGTATAAGAATTCTTTGAAGACAGCCGAAACGTATCACTATATCTATCTATCTATCTATGGATTAACTAAAATATTTAGGATAGACTCAACTAGGAAGACGGAGTTGCTTTCTTAACTTTAACCAACAATTTGGTCTCCAGTCTGCAAGGGTATGTGCTCATTGGCGTGCCTAATTTGGGTGTTCTTAGTTTGATTTTTTTCATTTTATTTTATTTTTTTTTGTTTTTTGTTTTTCTTTTGGTTATCTAGCCAACATGTTTGCTGATGCCAGCAGCATGATATGAAAGCCAAGCGAGCACCAAATGAAGCAGGCGGAGGCAGCAGGACAACACCGCAGGATGCTTGTGACACAGCTTTAAAGTCGCTCTAATGAAGTGTGTGCCCCAAAAGCAAAGAATAAAATGCTTGTGCTGTTGGTTTTGCCAAAGCTTGAGCTCCATTGCCATTACCATTTGCAAATCCAAAAATGTTCACTCCTATGTCGAGGCCAGCTCTGTGTTTATCACTCCAAATGGGGAGTGTCCAGCATTAGTTGGCATCCTTGCAGACTACGCAGACCCGAACTGAATCTACCAAATTGTCCAGCTCCTTGGCGAGCTTCGCACATCCTTGATGCGCCTAATGGCTGTGACTTTTTGACAGCTACGGCCATGTGTCCTGTGTGCCGTATCCTGTGTCTTGTGTCCTTTCCACATCCATCCATACTCTCCCCCCAGCCAGTCGAAGGGAAAACATTTGTCTGTGTCTCGGCATTGGCCACTTTTATGGCCATAGATTTTATGCTCAGCTTATTGCAAGGCTTCGATATTGATTGTATTTGCCTTTGATTCAGGGATAAATTTCCTTATTTTGTTGGATTTCTATTATAGTTTATTCTTTTATATATACACATATAAATGTATATATATATATATATATATATATCTGTATATATATATATGTATATATATATATGTATATATATATATATATACAGTGGCTCGAAGCTATTCTGATCAGGGTCAAAAAAAAAGGAATTGCCTGCCATAAACTAATCATTCATTATTTTTCAAAAATTCGAAAGACCGATGGTAGGTACATGTATTAACCACCAAAATTAATATATGACCCCAATACACTGGGGTTTCCCCACCTGCAAGGTAGGATTATGGCAGGCAATTACTTCTTTTCTTTGACCCTGATCAGAATAAACTTCGAGCCACTGTATATATAACGATGATCATAATTAATATGATAATTGCTGAAAAAGTTGTACACTTCGATTGCTGCCAAGCTTTGTTGCAACATGTGTTTAATTTCCACGACCCTCCCAAAAAAAACCTTTTTGCATTTGGAAGCGTTGACAAACTTCACTAAAACGTTTTCCGTTGCTTGTCTTGTTTTTATCTTTATTTATTTTGTTTTTAACCAGTTTCGCATTGTTGCCAGACTTCACTAAAACGCGGTTAATTATGCATTCATAGTGCGACTGGCCACACAACAAATCGACAGCATGTCAACATCACGCTTCAATTAGCCAGTTCCAGCATCGCATTTGGGCCTCTAACTAGCTAACACACACACACACACGCTCATAACCGCAACGACTGCTGAAAGACAGAGAGTGCATGGAAATGAGGAGCAGAGCATAGGAAGTCGTCCTTTGGCCACACTACTCTACAAACTAAACACACAGACAGGAAAGGACAGGACGCAAAGGCACAAGCAAATGGCACCAGGCACAAGGCACATATGTCACCATCAAGCAAATGTTTCACTGTCTGTCCTCAGCTGCTGTTGTTGTTGTTTTTTGTAGTTGTTGTGGCTGTTGCTTTTGTCGCAGTTGTTGGCATTGCGGTTTTTTGGCCGCCGCTGTTGCTGCCATTAAATGTAATTCTCTGTGGTTTTTATGGTTTTTTAAAACATTCAACAACATTTTACGTGGCTGCTATTTATCTTTTATTTCGGCACTCACTTCACTTCAGCTGCCACACAATCCCCTCAGCTCGAGCCTCCCCATCTCTAGTTTTATTTGTAACTCCTGCTGCTGTTGCTCCTGTCATGTCCCTTGCCGTGTCGCCTCGCACGTTCCATATTCGTTGTTGTTGTTGCTATTGTTAGTTGTGTGCTGTTGCTGCTCTGCGTCAGGCAATAATTCAGTCTCGAGTGCAATTTGGCTGCTGCCACACATACGCATAGAAACACACACACAGACAATCACAGCTTATCTCACTCACCTTTTATCAAACCATTAGCGCAACAGACTATAAATGCGAGGAATACCCTTATCATATTTATCCGGCTTGGTTGTTGTACAGATCTTAATTATTAATATAATAAAGACCATTTTTTGTTGTCAAAATATGAAGCTTTTTTATGTTGGCCACTTTAAATTATATGAATTCCGAGTTAGAGAGCTTGCAAGAGGTTTCACACACTCTAACCATTAAACCAACCAATTGAAGGTATTCAATCAGATCTTTTGCCAATTTGCGGAAATCTTGAAAGTTAAGATATTGCAATTAAATATCTAGTTGCGAAAATAGTAGAAGCATCTCTGGAAGCATCTCTGCTCTTCTATCCTGATCCACTACTCCAACTAAATTTTCATGGTTTTCGACATTTGTCGCATTTGAAATATTTCATTGCATACTTTTGTGCGGTCGCATTTTATTCGCCACTCTGCAATGTTGCGCTGCAATTTGTTGTGCAATTTATTAGTGCCTGTCGACCCATTCCCTCCATCACTATGCCCCATCCCCCCCACTCTCGACACCTTTTAACAGGTAAATGCATTGTAGTTAGTCTGCGACTGTTTCTAGTTGAGATATTATGTCGCTTGGCTGGAAATTTTTATATTGAATTTGGTTGGCCAAATGGCGAAATTGTTGCCAATATTGGAAAACCAGCAGGCAGCCAAACAGACGGGCTAATATTTAACAAAAGGTGCGCTAGTTGTTGGGATTTACGTTACGGTGGGGAGGGGGCGGTGTAGAGTAGAGTGGTAGTGTGGCAACAGCAGCAGCAGCAGCAGCAGCATTTTCAATGGCGAATTTCATTTTCAGCCGCCTGAAACGGAAGTCAACTTACTTTCGTTGTCTGGGTTGCAAGAAAGACAACAACAACAACTTCAATGTCTGCAGCTCGTGTCTCTGTCTGCTGCTTCCTGACCCTGAAAAGTCTGCAAGAGAGATTCACTGCTTCAAGCGTTCCGGTTGCTCCAGCTGCTGTTGCTGCGTCTACAGCTGCAAACGTGGCTGCTGTTTGTCTGGTCGCGCCGCTTGGCTGGCCTTTGTGTTGCAACATTGTGTTGCAGTCACTGTTGTAGACAGCTGAAGCGCCAAAGCGGGCAAAATTTAAAATCTCGCGACTATTTGCTTAACATTA
Source organism: Drosophila imparisetae (assembly GCA_035042265.1). Classification (NCBI taxonomy): domain Eukaryota; kingdom Metazoa; phylum Arthropoda; class Insecta; order Diptera; family Drosophilidae; genus Drosophila; species Drosophila imparisetae. Next base: position 26,284 of record JAWNLP010000215.1, on the reverse strand, counting down.
AGCGTACAACCCAAAACGCCCAAGCCCGCCACCAACAGTCGCCTGTAGCCTACCCTTTGGCCAAAATCAAACATATTTTGCTGCCACACATGCGACCAGCAAGTGGCAGCAACCCCCAGTGGCACTTGAAAATGCAGTCGGGCTACTTAGAGATCTTTCCCCAGTGCTCTTTTTTTTCTTCTGCTACCAAGGGTTGTTGCCTGCCTCAGAAATATGTATGTATTCCATGTATATGTATGGCAAATCTGTAAACAAATGAGAGCACGGCTAACTTAATAAGTAACGCATTATTGCTGACTGCCGGGTGGGCTACCCGGCCGCTCTTCTGCTTCTCTGCCTGTATGCCTGCACTCGTTGCCCCATCAAGGGCAATCTTGCTACCGAATAGTTTTTCATGCACCCAACAGCAGAATATATATATATATATATATATATATGTTTGCATAAAAAAAGGACTCGTCGCCTTAATAAGCAATACTTAAGACTTAATGCAGGGCATAAAATATGCGCAGCATTTACCTCACAGCAGTTTCAGTTGCCGCTCGACTTCACTCTGGTTTGGCGCTGGGCTTGGAGCATAAGGGGTAGTCCCGTCGCAACCGCAACCCTGGCAACCCTGTGCGTATTTTCTTTCTGTTTTTTTGTTTTGTGCTGTGATTTTTGATTTAAGCATAATTTTGCAACATTCTCGAAGCTCTGGGCTTGGCGGGACGTCCTGCTACGTCCTATTCTGCTGTGTCCTGCTGTGCGCTTTGAAATATTTCAAACATTTCTTCAAGGGATTTGCGCAATTTTCCTTTTTTTTCGCCATTTCTTATTTTATTTTATTTATTTTTTTTTTCTCTATGCCTGTCTGTCTCTCGCATTTAAATGGTTGGCAAATAAACAGGCAACGTTTTGCAGCATTTCCATTTCTTTTCTATTGCGTTTCGTTGTCTTGAGATTTTTGCATCGGTCCTCTCCACCTCACTCTTTCTTGCTCTCTATCTCTCTCTTTCTCTTTCATTTTGATTTCCTCATCTCATTTCCGACTTTTGACAACGCCGCGTATGATTAATGCCAGAAAAAGGTCACCAAAAAGGCAACCTGCGAAAAACCCGTTTAATAAATGACATCAAAAATTAAAACTCGCTGCTGGCGCGTAAATCAAATTTATATTTGCACGCAGATACCAAAGATACACATCGCAATAGAAACATATACTTTCATATAAAAGAAGGTGTCTCTGTGTGTGCCTGGGCAACCTAATTTGACAGTCGGCCAGAAATAACTCAATTAGTGACGCGACCCTTTTGGCCCTGCTACAAGTTTTTAACCAGAGCTAAACACAAAAAAAATTATATATATAAAAAATTATATATGTATAGAAATATATGTATACACACACACACATATATATATATATATATATATACAGTGACTCACAGTTCAACTCGACCATTGTCAAAGAAACAAGTAGGCAACATTTTTATAATTCTACCTAGCAGGTGGCGAAATCCCAGTTTATTGGGGTCATATATTAATTTTGGTGGTTAATATATGAACCTACCATCGGTCTTTGGAATTTCTGAAAAATAATGAATGATTAGTTTATGGCAGGCAATTACTTTTTTTCTTTGACAATGGTCGAGTTGAACTGTGAGTCACTGTATATATATAAATATGTGTTTATATAGATAATGAACAACCCTATCCATGACGCTGTTAGCGGTAACCAGCAAATGAGTGGGTAGCGCTTGGGCTGAGGCATGAGGCAACTTGTAGCTAGCCACTTGACTTTTTTCTGTGTTGCTCTGCTGGCTTGCGACTTCTGAAGTGGCAACTGCTAACTTTTTTTTTTCGACTGTATATCAAACAGAAATTTATATTAACAGAGGTAGAATTGTCAGAATTTGTCATCTCTTCTCTACTATAGAAAAACCTTTAACTGAAATTTGATGTAAAGAACTCAAAATTTGTTTATTTTTCTTCGAAACTTTAATAACAACCGATTTATAATGAATTCGGTTTGCTTAAAATGTTTAGTAAAATATACACTCTAATTAAATTGAATATTCGTCAAGCATTTCAATAGATTACGGGGCAAGTTCATTGAGTTTGCGTTTTCTTTCCATCTGTGGCATATTATATGTACACATGTTTGTTTAAATTTGCGTTTGGATCTATGGTATATGTTAGCATATATTCAAATTTTTAAATTTGCATAAGCTGTGCGACGCTGTTGCCTTGGCATCAATTTGGCATCACTTACAGTTGGCAAACATTAACAACGCTGTCATCATTACACACACCAAAATGAGGGTGCTTACTCAGCCCAACTCCTGCTCATCAGCCTCATGCTCGTGTCCATGTTCATCCTCGTGCTTACTGTCTACTCCCTGGCCCTTAGTCCTCTATACAGTTGAGCACACCCTGGCTGCATTTTTGGATCGGGGCTGTAGAATAAAAGTATGCTATGGCAATGTGAGAGGCCTGTACATTGCCCCGGAAAAGCCGAACATCAAAAGACCGCCCACGGCAATTTTCAATTAAAAACGCCTACGCGACTGCTGCCGAAATTTTTCCGTTTTGTTTTGGTTGAAATGTGTAAGAATGCTGCTGGGTATACATCTAGATGGATGATGATTCGTTGGTTGTGTAAAGGCTGGCTGGGATGATGGGTAGACTGGCAGACTGTCAGACGCTCGTGGACACTTTTAAAGTTGTGCCCAGCAAAATTTTGTTGATGGCATGACATGAGATTGCACTCAAGATTTGACAATGTGGATATATACATGTGTGTGTGTGTATGTGTGTGTCATTTAAATAGAGTGTGTTATGGGCCCTAATATGGCCAACAGCTATATGTCAAGTAGGCAGAGAGGAAACAGCAGTTACGACTGCGTATGCCAAGACAGTTGACAGAACAAGCGAATATCCTGCCACTGGTTTATATGACAGCCAGCTTAAGAGGTGCTTCAATACGCAACTAAATGCGGTCGAGGAGATTCTTGTTGTTCTTGTTTCTCTGTCTAGATGTTGCTTGTTACAATAGCAATAGCTATAGTCACTGTCTTAATTTTTATACTACGCAGTATTTCAAGGAACAAGACCCTTCCTAGGAATCCATTCCGAATCACTCAAAACTCAACGCCCAATCAGACATTCCAAGCTGCAAATATAAATACAGCTCTAACATGCTAGGAATAAAGTGAGAGCCTTGGTTCTAGATTGGAAAATCTTAAGCCATACATTTTGTCTTCAAATTGAGATCAACCAGTTCTCTGAACCAAAAATGTGTCTTTCTAAAAATAAGAAAGTAATTGAATAAAGCAGCAAACTTGATTAATTTCAGATAAAGCGGGCTAAATGTAAGAATATGTGCTTGACACACGATATTGTTTTGCCTTGTTTGCCTCTGCAACAGGCTGCAAGAAGCATCTGCGTCAAAGAACACATATTGTTGATCGCTTCGTCTGTTTGAAAAAAGGATCATAGAGACTATAAGGGCCCGCGGACTTTTAAACACAAGTTCTCTTATTTAATTATATCGATGATAAAATACACTTGGACATATTACACTGATCATGTGGGTTCAAGGTTTCTCCTAGATTATTTTTACTTGGTACCCATACTTTTCTAGTCAAATGTTAGCTATTATTTTAGTGGCAACCACAGAAGATACATAGACAACACTTTTATTTGCATATTTAAGCTATTAGTTATGGCTTCCAACTGATGAACGCATACTTAATGTACATTTTTTTTTACTGTTGCTCTTATCTGATCCTTAACAGTCGCGCACATCTCTCGTCTCGAGCTCGGAGGGCGGCATCCTGGCTGAAGGCGAGACATCCAGCGAGGAGAGCTCTCGCGATTCCAGCGACAATTCGCCGCCCTGTGATCTGGGTTTGATGGAGCGACTGCTGCTAACGCATCCAATGTGGTTTCTGCCTGGCATCCAGCGTTCCGGGGCCGTGCATTTGCTCCAGGGCAAGGAAGAAGGGGTGAGTGAAATTATGTATTTATTGATTTCGTTAAATGACACAATTGCGCTGTCGTATGCACAATCTGCAAATAAACAAATGCGGGCAGGCGCTTGATTAAATCAGCAAACACATCTGACCACAAAATTTGCACACAATTTGCAGCCCAAAAAAAGTAAATAAATAAATAAATAAAATGAACGAAAAAGCGTTGCATACAAACGGGCGCATTTGCATGTACAAATTGCAATCAATTAACGTAAATCAAAAATGCGTGGTGGCTTAGGGGGGGTGGTGGTGGGGGTGACGTAGGTGAATAGGGATTTGTGATGCGAGTCCTGGACAAATATATACACCCAGATTCATTAATATGACGACAGCGACAACAATGCGAAGCCCTTTTAATTGTAAATGCATAAAGATAAACAAAGAAATGTGGCCAGCAGTGGACGAGAAGGACAGCCAGAACGACCGTCCAGAATGCCAGGACTCGCTTTGCTGCGCTTGCAAATTCATTGAAATTTATCTGGCAGACAACGCTGCTGTGCTAGGGTAGGCTATGCTGGGGAACGCGGTCAAATGGGCTACATGACAAAAGGCGACGCGAGACAAAAGCCAGCGCTTCACATGGCCACTAGGGCGGGATGCGGGATGCTGGCCAATTTTGTGATTCAAGGCGCTTTGCATAGACAATTGAAATTACAACGAGCGAACAGGAGAAACGCCCAACAAATTGTACAGATTCAATAAGTTTGCCAGCCGGACCAAGTCGCTGCTGTGTTCTTCTCAGCAATTATCACGTGTACAGCAGGCAAGTGGACACACAGACAGACAGATAGATGCAGACAGGCTGAGAGGCAGACAGGCTAAGAGGCAGGCTGGCTGTCGGGCTGGCTGTCTGGCTGTGTGTGGATAGCCGGCAACAAATGCATAGATTGAATGAATGCTTCATCGATTCGCTCGAATGCCAACTAAATTGCTTGCCATTTATTTAGCCCGAGGCGACTTCAGCAAAGTACAATTGTCAAATGGGGGCGTGGCACACTTGCAACACGAATTTAAAATTATTCCATGTTCACATACATACATTTTCATGTACTCTCAGTCTGTATATATTTGTATATTCATCAAAAGCAAAGCATCCACACGATAAAAGCCATTTGGCTTCGAATGGCAGCCCAAATATAGAATACATTATATAAATATCATATACGCATATAAGTTTTATATACAGTGGCTCGAAGCTTATTCTGATCAGGGTCAAAGAAAAAAAGGAATTGCCTGCCATAAGCTAACCATTCATTATTTTTCTAAAATTCCAAAGACCGATGGTAGGTACCTACCATCGGTATTTGGAATTTTTGAAAAATAATGAATGGTTAGCTTATGGCAGGCAATTACTTCTTTTTTTTGACACTTGACCAAATAAGGTGGCCGCCACTGTATGTGCATTCTTTGTATGTATTTGTGCAAATATTTACTCTCTTAAAGTAAAGTTAACAGTTTTGGTTTGATTTTGTTAGGGTATTCAGTAGTTCCATGGATTCAAATCAGAGCCATGCAAAAAGCACAAAATCTTGCAACGAAATTCTCAATTACGAACTTTGTATGAGTTTCGCTTGAATTGTGAATGCGAAACTTTAAATTGTCGAGCAGTCGCCATTGTGAGCACGGCACGCGACGACGAAGTCCTTGCAGTCCTTGAGGGGGCACTACAGCATCAGATGCGGAACAAGCAGCAGAAGATACTGGGAAAAAAGTGAAAAGCGTTTTTCAGCTCGGCAATTTTCAATTGTCGAACGCGTCGCAACAATGGCGCATTGATTGCTGCAGCGCATAGCTCGTTGTACTTTTTGCCAACTGCCTTCAGTCAGTCTCTCTCACTCCCACTCTCTGTCTCGATCTGGCTCTGGCTCACTCTCGGTTTCTTGCCATTTGCCTATTGAAACGCTAATTGCATGCGTCAGCGGCGACGTCGCTGCCGGCAATTACACGCACCATCACAATGCTGCCCTTCAGCAGCACCACCTGCAACACCACCCACATCGGCATTGGTTGCAGCAGTTGCTACGCATTTGTTTATGCGTTTAATAAAAAAGTATTTGCAAAATTGAAATTGAAATTGAAGCAGCCGCTTCTAGTGGCTACAATCGGGCTCAAACCACATCCGCAACTCTAGCCACCAATCTCCCGCTCATCCCATCCCCATCACCCCTCCTAGCGTATTGAATGTGACCCTCTGTATAAACTGCATTGGTAAATGCTTGTAATTAAAAATCAATCAATATGTTTTAGCTGCGAATGCGGCTACGTTTCTGCCCATTTGTGGCAACACATGTGGCTGCAGCAACAACAACAACGAGAGGACCAACTTCCGTCGTTTGCATTGGTCCATTTGCCTGCCTGGTATTTTAATTACTTGATTTTGCCTGCTATCCTGCGTTTCCATCTGTCGATTTCCTTCCATTCTTTTTTCTCTGTACTCTGCGCGACTCCATCAATCATAAGCAGCTTGAAGCGGGAGATGAAAGCTGAAACCTGTATAAGGTTTCGACTTGCATATGACAGATAGAAGCACACATTTTCAACTCTGCAGCAGGATTTGTCTATGGTGTGTGGAGTCCATCTATCTATATATTTATTGTATTTCAGAATCGAATCAATTTCATCATATATCTTAAAAAAATATGTTCTGCATTTTTGGCATAGTTTTTTTGTTGTTGTATGTGTTGAACGTAATCATTTTCTTTAGAACAAAGGGTATCTGCTAGTTGAGCATCTGTGGTATATACTTATTTTTTCTCCACCATTTGGCGTCATTTGGACTTGTTATGCTGACCACAAAATGTAATTAGCACCAAATGGTGAATGGTGGATGGTGAATGGTAAATGATGAAGGTGCCTTGTGTGCATCGCATTCAAGTTTTTGGTCAGTTTAGCCGGCCAGCAGCCGACTCATCATTAGCCATATTAGATGGGTGGAGTTTGCCGTAAAAAATATGCACCACATGACGTATGCGCAATATTCAACTATTTGTGTCTGCATTTAGCATTTTATTTTTCAAAATAAATATCTTTTTTTTTTGTATTTTAATTTATGCGTCAGTTGCATTCCAGCCCAAAATGAACTTGTTAAGCTGCAGATAACGCCAAATGCATGAACTGCCCCCCGCCTCGCTTTGGCTGCTTAAATGGCCAATAGACAAGCGAACAAAGCAATCAAATTGAATTTTTTTTAGCCATAGCTATGGCATTTTTTCCGAACTTTGTCGCTTGCCATGTGTGTTCAATATGTCAAACGTTGGGCGAAGGGGTGGGTGACAGGCGACCCCGGAGTTAGGCTGGCTTACATGCCAAAAAGTCAAGAAAAAAACAAAATAAACAAGACAAAAAAGAAATGAGCAGTAGCCAGCCACATAGGCGCAGACAGTTATTATTTATCACCCGCAGTGCAGCGTATCAACGAAACGAAAGGAAGGGCGGACAGACCCAGCTACTGGTTAGAGTATGCCATCAACAACAGGCTGGAAGGTTGGCACAGCAGCCACAGCCACAGCTGATGAACGATAAGGCCGCAGACAGCTGCAGTGTGGGGGTGTGTGTGCTGTGAGTGTGACTGTGCGTGTGTGTGTGTAGAGATATTCACACATTCGGGGGTAAGTCCAGATGACAACCAAAGCCAAAAAGGGTTGCAAGCGAGCGACACAATTGAAACAGACAGACGAACCCACAACTAAGTAGGGAGCTCAATCGAACAACACTCATAAGTTGGATAGTTAACATACCATAAACACCGCTGGAGCGTTGCCAACTTGCGTGTGTGTGTATACATTATGGGAGTTCATGCAGATTGAGACCAGAAAGAACAGCACGTTTGCTGTCGGAGGGTGACACAGTAAGAATGAGACAAGTTCATTTAAAACAAGCAGCGATGACAACTCATCTTCTTCTTATTTCGCTGGCACTCATCGCATTTCTATTCGAATAAGCTCACATTTAATTTATTCATTTGTTTATTGAGAGATAAAAGTTAAAGCGGTATTTTCTTTTTGCTAAGCTGTGTAAGATTTTATCGATATAAAAATATATACATATATGTATATATATACATAGATTGTATCAGTCAAAACTAAATTATTTCTCTAAACACTCCTTTTCTTAATGATCACACAATTGATATCGATCGACATCGATATTAATGTTAAGTACATAGATTATGATGACAGTCTTAGAGCTACATCACTAGTAGCGGGTCTTCTTAGCTAACCTAATCTACATACGTTAAAACTCTTAACGTAAATCTGTATTTTAACTATTGTATTAATTGTTCCTTAAGAACTCTTTGCATTCAGCTTTAAATATTAAATTTTCAATTAAGATTCTGAATGTGTCACACGTGGCGTATGCGTAACATGACAACTGCAGAGCAAGCAAGCAGAGGGGAGCTGTCTGAGTGCATTTTGGCTATACTCATTCAACAGCACCCAACAACAACAACAACAAAAACAACAAGAACAACAAGAATATGGACAACTACCAGCAGCTGCAGCAGCAACGGCGACACATTGTGCTAATGAATTATTAACAAAATTTATAACTGAAAGCCGTTTGGCAAATGAGTTTAATGCACTTGCCCAGCACCCAAAAACAAAACAGTATGTGTGGGTGTTTGTGTGTGTGTGCTTGTGTGTGTGGGTGTGTGCGTTTGATGAAGCCCATGATGAAAAGGCGAAATTAAAAACGACAGCCCCGAACGAAACCAACGGAAATCAAGGGAAATCAGCTTAAGGCAATGGGGTTTCATTCACTTGAATGGGAATGGGAAGGGGAATCGAAAGAGGAAGGGGATGAAGAATGGGAACAGCGGCCGGCTGACTCTTGAACTGTGCAACGAAAGCCGCTTAGTGGCCAATGCAATGATATAAGAGTGTGGGCTGTGGTGCGGGATTGGAGCTTAGCGATTGGAGTGGGTTGTGACAGAGAGGTCAGCCAAGTGGACAGTAAAAGGCAAATGAGAAGGCACTGATCCAAACCATCTGACTGCGGCAAAAACCAAGAAGGGAAAGAGAGAGAGAGAGAGATAGAGAGAGTAACGGGATCTATGGTTGTCCATTGTTGGACTTTGGCTTCAAATTCAATTTGCTATGCAAAGAAAGCGAATCACAAGTAATACAAGAAATACAAAAAATCTAAATGAATGTCAATGGAATGCAAATGGTGCAAAGTAAGCGAGAGCGCATTGTGGAATGGGGTCTGCAGTGAGGGTTGATAACCGCGTCGAGTTGTTTAGAGAGACGAACGAGACGTCTACCAGGCCATATGCCACATGCCACACACAAATCGCCATTCTCGCTGCTCACATTACCAATTTGAATAAAATATGAGATTTTTATTATACTTATATAGAGTATGGGTCGGCAAGCGGGACTGGTGGGGCTGCTGGGGGTTTGTGGGGGGTTGTTAGGGTTTTTGAATTGAGAAGCGGGTCCACCTAATGCTGTCAGCATCTGAGTTGCGGTCGCTTTTTCTAATGGCTGGCCAATGGCTTCATAATAGAGGTCCAGTTCTGCTGTTGCACAGTTGGAGTCGCTTCTTGGCATAATTTCATTATTTTATGCAGTTCTTCTTCTTATTATCGTTGTTTTTGTTGTTGTGCTTTTCCTATTGCTCCCTGGTCGTGATGCCTAACCACACAAACCGCCGACACTCATTAGGCGGCTGTGTGTCTCCCTTAGGCTGGTGTTGTCTGGTGTTAAGTTCCTGCGTATAATAGCGCAACCCCCTTGTTGTCCTTGCCGCAAAGGATGGCTGCCTGGTGGTTTCAATTTCAAGTTTTAAAATTATATGCAAACGTTGCTTTACAGCATTCAGAGCTTTTAAATTATTCCCTGCTTTTTATGTACAGGCTTCACGGGCTATTGAAGGACACATCAAAACTGCCATTATCCTCTAAAATTGTACTCTTTAAAACAATGGGCATGGCTGAAGTTACGCAACTTAGGTCTATCTATACTAATAATACTATCAAAATTAATAAACTCAGCAGCATGTTCTTGAGTCATTTAGGGCAAGATTTGATTCTAAAGGGTATTTTCTTAATTCGAAGTTAACTGCATCAAATGTTCAAATCAATTTTTGTCTATATCGTTAAGCAATTGCAGACTGCCCTGTCTCCCACAAACATACGTACATCCACACACACACACACACAAGCCTGGCCAACTGATTAGCCCTGCCAGTGGCCAATTGCAATAGTCGCAGTGACCATGTTCCATTTGGTCGCTTCATTGCAACCGGATGCCATTAAGATGTCAAGATTTGATGTCAGTCATTTTGATGTGCCTAATCGGTCGCATGCGTGAGTGAGAAGCCAGGGGAGGCCGAGGAGACAAGAAGCAGCAGCCGATCAAAATGCATGTGTATAAAAGTACAACTTGAAGCATGATGATTATAGACTAGACTTGGCGCTCGAGCGAGCGCAACGAGTCTATTTGCGTGCCAGAACTTGATAACGACATACCAATAGACGATAGACGGCCAAAAGGGACTGGGCTGCACTTTCGATTCATGGCCAGAGACCGCAAAACGGGCAGACAGCCCAAACCGATGAGGCGCAGACAGTGAGGCAGCAACAGCAGCACCAGCTGCGACACGTATAGCGCATAGTGAAGGACAACAACAACGACACAAATAACAGTATTTGAGCCCTGCGGCCAGCTGTGGCCAAAAAAAGGGGTGACGGTGCGGACAATTTCAGCGAGCAGAGTGGCCAAAAGGCAAACGCGCCTAAAATAGTCGAGAAATGGAAACCGGAAATGTTGTTATAAAAAAAAGACAGACGTAGAAAAGTGCATTTGCTGCCGGAAATGGGCGCAAATGTGACAACGACAGCGACAAGGACAAGAACAAGGACGTGCACGTTGAAGGGGTGGGGTTTGCAGGGGCGTGTAGTGGTGTGCGTGCGTGTGTGTGTGTTTTGGGTGCTGTGTGATTTGTGTGCTGTGCAATAATTTACATGCAATCAAATACAAAATCAAATGCAAAGCACAAGCCACAAATCACTTTTGCCTTGCAGGCAAACTGAAAAAAAAAACAAACCGAGTTTTATAATGCATTTCTAAATATCAGAAAACATTTTTTCTAAAATTCCCAACAATACCAAAAATGTATTTTTTTTTCCAATTTTTTTGTTTTTTTTATTAATGATTCCCATTAATAAGAAACGCAGTTCTAAAAAGTAGAAGATGCAAATCCTTTTTCTTAGCGAGCAACTAGCTTCAATTCCCCACGTTTAAAGTGAGCCAAAGGTATAACGAATTTAAAAAAATTCAGGACGATTAATATTTTATTTTTTTGAGTGTAACTACTAGAAATAGTTGTCTGGAACACAAGGTCCGAGAAGTGTCGAATCGTAGACAGATGGACAGTAGCCAACAACAGTAGCGGACAAAGCGACATAGAGTTGCTTGTTTGTTTGTCGCTTTGTCACATGCAAAATATTTAAATTTACGAGACACGCCCACCAGTCACTGAAACCGTTAAACGCCTCTATTTTGGTGGTGGCGTAAGGGGCAGCTGTGAAAAGTGCAAGTAAAATCGAAGGTCTGATTTATTTTGGGTTGTTTCTGTTGACGGCGGGGAGCCGAGAGATGGCAATGGTGGAGGAGGAGCAGCAGCAGCAGCAACAACAACAACAACAACAGTCAGTCAACGAACTGTTAAGTGAAAATGCATTTGCAATTGCAAAGAGAGTCGAATGCATTTCTAGGGTTTCCTTTTTCGTCTGAGCGCTTAAAAGCCGTTGCACCTGCCTAAGTATGTCTGCTCATCGGTGTGTGCGCGTGTGCGTGTGTGTGCATGCCAATGCAATGAACTGGGCGTGTCAGCACGCCCACTTACAACTGCTGCGACCAAAAGCCAATTGATTGCAACTATTATTTGAGCTGCAAACAATGCTCTTGATGTACACATCCATATATTACCTATGCATATGCATATGCAATCAGCTGAACTCGAGTTGAGTTTAGTCTTCTATACTTAAAAGCACTGCATAATTTACTTACAGGGTATATGAGTATAATATTTGGATATATTGAAATGCATGCTGGTTTATGCTGTCTTTTAATACTGTTACGCCTTTTTATTGTTAGCCAGCCATATACGCTTAAATTTGTCAAGGCGTCCATAAAATGCAGATACAAAAACACACACACACACCCCATCTCCCTCACTCACTCTCTCTCTCTCTCTCTATTTCTCTTTCGCTCTGTGTCGGAACTTGCTGGCTTCATCCTTTGTGCATTTTGGTTGGCTCGAAGCTTGTTAAGGCATTTTTATGCTCGCTTTTGTCCTTCGCAAATTGCATTTCCGTGACGGGTCAGCTCAATTGCCACGTCCTCTCGCCAATCCCATAGCTGACCACATTATTGAATCAATGTATAATGGCTCTTTCACTCTCAGCAGCTCCCTTTAAATAAGACTTCACCTTCCCCACAACATCATCCCTCCGCATCCTGAGCTACGTATACACATTGTCCTGACTGTTAGGGGGTTTGTCGTCTTCGTGTAATAAAATCAACAGCCGAAAAGAATTCTTTAAAAACGTTGCAATGCAGCCAAATCAAATAACCGTTATTTTTAAATATATAGATATGTATATATATATGTACGATATACCCAGCCATGCCACCGCCTCTTCGTCAACCTCATCATATCAAGGAGTGTGTGTTTATTTTTTCTGTTATCTTCTACGCCACTTTTTGCTTTCAACTGCTTATTGAAAATTGCGCACAGCTCACACAGAAATCATAAACAACGCCGCGGGGCGTCCATATTCGTGCTCCAACTGCCATCAACCGCCATGCCCACTTCTGACTTCACTACCCCCTTCCCCTTTCTCTCCCCTTGCCCTCTCTTATTCTGCAGCTAGCATACGCCCCCGCTCTCACTTGGCATTTGTTGAAATCTGAAAAAATATAATTGCATGCTTTTAGGGTTGCTCAGAAAAATTTAAAAGCACACACACACACACATACGCACACTCAAAACAGAACAGAGCATGTACATATTGCACACTCATAGAATAGAAGATGGAAAAGCGCTCGAGTTTCTTAAATCATCAAATCCTCAACCTTCATTAAAGAAGCCAAAACTGTCAAATAATGGAAAAGATTTGATCGCTGGATGAATGTTTCTGGTGTTGAATGGGCCAGATCATGTGGCCTGAGGCCTTAACGGTGTTTTCACTTTAACGTCCATGCAAAACTGTCCCTCAAATTGATCACTTGCAACACTAACATCTCATCTAAATTTTTAGATTCTGAAATCACTGGAAATTTATCAAAATGATAAAATGCTATTAAATTATGCAAAACTCATGAATATAACGAACTATGTAAAAAATGAGGGAAAGTATGAACATTTTATTTGGGAACTCTATCCCAGTTCTTCTGCTAGAATCATTCAGCATACACATCCTATGGGTATTTTATTCCAGTATATCTGGTATACCTGGCAATTAAAAATGTACCACTTAGTATACATACATATGTATGTATATAATATACACATGAACAGCGGCTGGGATAAGTAATTTCTTGTGTGTGACTTTAAGTCAGGCTCTTGAAAACTATGAAAACTTTTTACTGGCGATTAACCAAAATGACAATGGAAGGTCCTGGCTAAGACGGTGCCACTGTTGCTGCTAGTGGACACCGCACTGCTGCCACTTGACCAAGTTAGGGTTTGGGCGCTCCAAGCACTTGCCACACGACTTGGCTGCGCTTTGTCGCAGCGTCTGCAAAGTTTTCCTAGCATAGGCAGGGCAGAAGTAGGCAGAGGGGTCGGTGAAGGGTTGGGTGTGGAGTTGTTTTACTATGCCAAAGCATTGCATACTTGCAGGCGCCGCGGTGTATGGAATACCAATTTATCATTTATCATTGTTTTTACGAAATGGGAAATTTATGTGCGCACATTTTTAACGCAACATTTAACGCGATGTGAAAACAGAGCGTGGTCGCTGCGAAAAGGCATTACCAAAAGGCGCTGATTTACGTGGCTGCCTTATGACTGACTGACAGCTGCTTACTCATGCTTTCCCTCTCTCTCTCTCTCTCTCTCTCTCTCTCAATCTCTATAGACCTTCATTGTACGTGGTTCGAGCCAGCCAAATACGATGGCTGTTTCTGTTCGTCTGCCACAGGATACGGGTCCTTATATCGAACACTATCTGATCCAGTCGCAGGACAACAAGCTCAGTTTGGAAAGTTCACGCTTCAAGTTTGGCTCAATCCCAGAGCTGATTTCCCACTATGCCCAGTGCTGTGATGAGCTGCCCGTGCAGCTGATGCTGCCACGAGTGCTGCGGGAGGCGAACAATCGCAAGAAGCTATCCTCGCTGGCCCTGCTTGGCCAGGAGTTCTGGAGCTATGCCAGTAGTTCCGCTGTACTGGGCCCGCCCATTGCCATTACCAAGACGATCAACAATATGGCGGAGCAGCAGCAGCAACAGCAACAACTGCTGCTGAATGCCAAATCACCATTATCACTCACAGAGACCAGCGGATTGGGCACCGCAACATTTTTTAGCGATGCTGGTTGCATGCCCAGCAGCAAGCTGCCCGCTGTGGCGCCACCGCAACCTACGACAACGCTGTTCAGCCCAACGGGCAGCGGTCAGCTGTTGGGTTTCTTTAGCCCGGCTGGCACGCCCTCGGACACCAACTCGAGCATGAGCTCTTTTACCACAAGCGGCGGGCAGCACATGCAGCTGCTGAGTCCCAATTCAGTGGACTCTGTCATTTTGACCATGTCACCCGTGGATACGCAGGGTTATATGCCGGGCGGTGCTGGCTTGGAACAGCAACAGCAGCAGCAACCATTGCAGCTAACTCATGGCAGCAACAATCTGAGCACCTTCAAGACAAGCTCAGCGAACAGTACGGAATTTGAGCAGGTGCGTCCGCAGAGGCCAAAGCCGCCAAACACATTGAATCTCAAGCCGCCGGCACCACCAATGCGGTGGTCCAAGCCCCATTCACCGGATCAACTGAGCAACAACAATTTTACAGTGACCACCACGGTCACCTTCTCCATGGAGAACAACAATGGCGTCAACAGTGGCAGCAACGGCAACATCAACAATAATTCAACTGCCAAACCAAATCCCGCCCAGTTTGTGGAGGTAACAACGCCAGCTTCGAGCAATCCCTTCAATGCCCTGCTCAATTCACAGGCCAGCACCAGCACGTTCCAGACCTTTGCGAAGCGTCTATCGCCCGAAGGCGAGTGCAAAGATACACTCTCATCGCAGGGCTCCTCCTCCAATGATAGCCGCTGGCAATCTCAGTCGCAGTCACACTCCAACTCCCACTCCCACTCGCAGTCCAGCCGCGAATCGAGTCACAGCCAACGGAAGATGCCCTCCCCGATGACGCCCAATGGCGCTGGCATTCTGCCAGGGATCGGCAGCAGCAGCAGTAGCAGCAAGTCCCGCAAATCTCGCATACGCAAGGAATCCAAACACTACCAAGAGTCGGACATATTGGAGAGCCCACCAGCACAGTACTGTGCCAGTGCTCTCAGTGACAAGATTAGCGACTATGAAGACGTCTGGTCGCCAGATCCCAGCGATCGAGCCAGTTTGCTCACCAGCTTCAAGCCAGGCCTCGATAACCATGGCAGCGTGCTCAATCGACGACCCGATCTCTTGGCCGAGACACGTAAGTACAGCTCCGGTTATCCTCCCTAAAAAAATAGCATTCTGATCAAATGTGCTGCGAGATATTCGGTTGTCAGCCATTTTATGAATGCCTTTGTTATCAATTCCTACAATCTGATCGAAGTAACATGCTCAAAACGAATCCTTTTGCTGTACGTTCCTAGAAAATCTATTTGGGAATCGTGGACCTTAATTTAAAGTTGACGATTTGTTATTCTGAATTTTGTTTTCTGTGTTAATTTTTAAGATCGATTTATTTATTGACTAACATTGGATTTTTGCATCTGCATTTTCACCTGCAGCGAGTACACCCACACAGCAGCTGCTGTCGCCCTGCGTGAGGAAGGAGAGAGAGACCAGTGCCGGTCAGGACAGCAGCCAGCAGCTGATGCAGTTCTCCTGCGATGCACCGCCCCGGTCTCGAGCTGCCCTGCTGTTGCCGAATCTGGGAATTGTTGGCATCGCTCCAACCATGACGCAGTCGCTCACCGAGCAGAGTTGCAGTGGCAATGATGATGGCGGCGACACAACACCGACAGCCGCACAGACGCCCGGCTCGAGGAGCAAGCAGGGCAGTCCCTTTTACGCCGAACCAGCGGATGCACTGCGACAGGCTGGCTTGACCAATGCGGCAGCGGCCATTCTGCGTCGTCAGCAGCGCAACCAGCTGCTGCCAGCCAATCAGCGGCACTCGGAGCCGCTCAAGGGTGGTCTGGCAACGTCAACGGCACCACTGCTACTGCCCGCTGACCTGGAGAAGCTGGCCGGCAGTCTGGATGAGCTAAAGCAGAAGCCAAAGCCAAATCCAACGGCACAGCCGCAGCAGCCGGCGAAACGTGGACGCAATCGCATCGACCACTGGCAGTTGGACAGCAGCTGGGAGTTCATGGCCAAGCAGGAGACAAACGGTGGGACTGGAGCTGGTGGTGGAGACTATGAAACTTCAGTAGACTGGCAGGAGAAGGAGAACTCGCTGGGCCGCGACAAGGGGGATGTTCCCAAAAAGAAGCATTCGCTCACCGTGCACCAAATCATTGTCAAGCGTCTGCCCGACCTCAATCTGCCAGAGCTGGTCCGCTGCTCGACGCCGCCTCAAATGGCCACGACGACGTCGACGACGACGACAACAGCTCCGCTGCTGGAGAAAGCCAATGCCGATGGCAGCCAAAAGTCATTCCAGAGCCAGAACGGCTGTCGACTCAGCGCCTACGACAACGTGGAACGCAACTGTGCCAACTTCTGTCAGACCTATTACGGTGGCATTGATTCGGCACAGTCGGACGATGGCACCGTCTTCTCAGAGCCCTGGGACTCATCACAATGGGACTCCTTTATGCCCATGCAGGATGGTATGCGAAACGTAATTTAGCATTTGCAGTGATTACAGTGTTTTTTTTTTTTTTGTGGCTTTTTCTCCTTATAGATGTCACCATTAACTCGGACACCATACATCTGTCCAAGTGCCGACCCGCACTCTCGGAGGACGATACCATCATTGAGGAATTCAGTAGCACCAAAGACGGCAGCAACAGCAGCTGCAACCAGGATACGCTCAAGGCCAATAAAAATGGCACCAGCGCCGGCGCTGGCACCAACAACAAGGCAATACGACCAAAAGTGGCAACCATATTACGTAATCCAAGCATGCGGGATCGTGAGATACTATGTGAGTATACTGCTTCCTAGTTGTTATTTATTTGCAATCCTAAGTTAGATAGGAAATTGGTCAGAGCAAAATGTAGAAGAAATCAATTCTTGACAGTTTGGGGATCTATAGATCTATACAGATATAGCAGAGTTAGATTTGTCAGCATAGATTAAAAAAATTGGTCAAGGTTGTGCTGTTGATCCGTTAGTATCCTGTGAAAGCGGTGTCGACTTATAAATAATAAGCTGGGAAGGCTTTTCCATCACCATCGCAAATAAAACGAATGATTCTACGCCGGATCTTAAGGATGTTTTTGTAGCAGCTTAAACTTATAACTATGCAAGGAAATTGACACAAGGATTTTCAGAAAACGTAGAAAATCAATCACTTGCTCCAGCACTTTGCTGATCTTCCGCAGCTGATGCTTTGGATTGCTCCTCATCAGCACCACCATCATCATCATCATCAATTGCAATCAATTGTTATTGTTGCATCATACAACATTCAGTGGCCTCCATCGACAACAACAACAAATGCAATTAACGTTATCGCTGTCGTCGTCATCGCATGCATATTGACTGATTGATTGATTGATTGAGCGCACGGGTTGCCCATTATTGCTCCAATAGCGAAAGAAATAAAGCCCCACAGATGAATCTGCCATTCAACAAACTAGTGCAAACTAGTCTGGTATGCTCTTCACTATCAGCTGCTGCTGAGGCTGCTGCAGCAGTGTCGCTGCCTCGTCGTTGCAAGTCTGGATTCCACAGACTACAAAGCCTTGCCGAAACTTATCTGGCGCGCAACGCATTCCCAACCACAACATTCCCTTTCAGCCCCCACACCCCACACACAGTCGCCACTCCGCCGTTTGCGGCATGGACATACGGCGCAGTTAGCCAGCTAAACAAATTTGATAAGTTTGGAGCGTTCAGCGGTTCTTTATATAAATATATAAATATTGGCACAGTCGATGTCGACGGCGACGCGTCGTGCACTTTGGAATGTAAACCGACGACGGCGCTGGCAGCGTTTTTAATCAGCGCGCGTTTTAAAACGCGCCGTGTCTCGCCGCGTCTCTGAATGGGATGCGTAATTTGCCCAAGCTCAACCAACACCCGACTGATTACAATTCAATTTCTGGCCAGACAACAATCGGAATCGGAAGACTTCTACACTCCTCACTCGAATGTATTTTGGGTCATGCATTAAGCAAACCTTCCTTTTTTTTTTGCTGATGAAACAGCAAACATTATTTTTGATGCGATTTATTTTTAGACTAGCCACCCACTTGGGTCCAGCCCAATATATACACGCGTTCGCTTCACTGTTCTCGCTCAGCAGCAGCAGTTGAGTGTGTTTGCATTCGAGCATCATAAAAACAAATCAAATTAGTTGCATTTTCAGTTGTTAGGCCATTTGGCGATAAGCGAAAACCTGGATAAGCAAGCGATGTAACGCTAGCAGATGGTTCGCCGAACTCGAAAGCAAAAAAAAAATTTATATATATACAAATAGAACTAAAGTAAATCACGCTCAAGGGCACCTTAAGAAATATCAACTAGAAAAATTTCCATTTACGAATTGTACACCCCAAGAGAGAATAGAAGTTCGTAACTCTTACTAATTTTTCCTCGATTCATATTCTTAAATTTACACAGTTTAAATTAACATCATAACATATCGGGCTAGAATAAAAGAAGATAGTTCTTTGAATGAAGCTATTTTAAGCATATTTATAGTTTAGGTTGAGATGATCCTTCACAATTATAATAAGAAATAAATGAAACGGAATCGCCTGAAATACTTCCTGCACAGACGCACACAGACACCTCCAGGAAAAACCTCTAGCCAAAGGTTTTTCCGAATTGCGCAGCCGATGTTTCAAGTTGAGTTTAGGCCGTATAAAGCTGATGCAATCGTAAGGTGCAATTGCAAATTGCAATCTCGCACCCTCTCTTTCTCTCTCTCACACTCCCTCTTTCTCTTTTTAAAAACAATATGGCCGCCTGTTGCTTGCAATTTTCTGCTGCGGTTTTCAAGCTCTCATTTCTCACTTGCGCTAAGAATCAACCCATTATCTCAACAGCCTTGCACCCCTCTCTCTCCTTCTCTCTCTCTCTCTCTCTCTCTCTCGTTGTCAGTTCTCTAAGTCAAGCTTAATCTCTTGTTGTGCTCTCAGCTCGATACTGATGGGTTTTCATTTATTCGAAAGAAGTGCTACCTGTTGAAATAAGTACTACCCATGCAGCATTTATTGCACACGTGCTGTTGTTGTTTGTTATACTGGCAATGCAATGCAGCTTCCTGTCCTAGCCGTTCCCCTGCTCCTCCTCCTGCTATCTGTGGCGCAGCCAGCGTTGCTGTTGACTCATTGGCAATTTCCTCTTGACACAGTTTTGCGCTTGATAATTACTTGACTTGATTTGATTTGATGCCCCATTCGCTCAGGACTTACTCAAATTGATGATGATGTGCCACAGGTAGCAAAACGTCCAAACCTGAATTTTCGCTTTCCTCCCGGAAATACCCATAACCAAGATTAAGATCGGGCATCTTTAGCTACCTATTTGTGGCAGCTTATCAGCCAGTTGGGCTGGACGGCTGCATTTTGCTTAGGCAATTGAGGTCGCTGCGCTTCGCAATTTAGGCCACAGCTGTGGCTGGCGTCGGCGTCGCACTAGTTGCTATCTTTTTTTTTTCTTGTCGGGCGGGGGTTGGGGGGCTGGCAACGTCAACATCAGCGTCGACGTCGACGCCGTCGTTGTCGTTGTTACAGTCTTATAAACTAATGCGTATGAAGCTCAGCATTAGTTTTGCATTGGCCGCGTTTAGAGCAACAGCACGCAACAGGACAAGAACAACAACAACAAAAACTGCACCAACAACAACTACTAAAGGAACAACAACAAAAAGAACACTCAAGGCAATAATAACAGTTATAGGCGAGAATAATTGAATAACGATCTGTCGATCGATAACAGCTGCCGCATTTGCCGCCTGTGCCGATGAGAAACTTGCGTTTTCGCCAATTCGTTTTAGCTGGCAAAAATCGTTACAGAATCCATCATGAGTTGGTTCAGAAGATCGTCGTGCGCAAGCGACGCGAACCGCCCGCAATTACCAAATTCAATTTTAAATAACGGAAACGCACCCGGACACGACACGGATATGTCGAAATCGCTGTGCAGCTTAGATGAGGGGCGAATCGAGCGCCTGGAGCCCGAGGAGTTCTTTCACGATCCGATTCATGTGCGCCACTACAAGGAGGAGGCGAAGTTCCTCAGCTTCATGGCAGAATGGGAGATTGTCGATTATCCGCAACAGGAGAACTATTTCTCTGCCGATTTCGAAGAGGAGTTGCTTCACCAGCGCACCACTCAGCACCATACCACCACCCTACACCACCTGGAGCAGCAAGACCAAAAGATAATCAAAGCACTTTCACCCACGGCGGGTCGTCGCAAGCGCAAACTGCTCGAGCTGCTCTTCGTGGACAGCATAGAAACAGGCATTGCTCTACCCTGTCCACTGTCCAACAGTGAGCAACAGCAGCAGCAGCTGCTCTGTAAAAAGTCCAAATACGCCAGCAGCAGCCTGGGCTCGATGTCAACGATAGCCACATCAACGACGTTAACTATGTCAACGACAATGACAATTTCGACTACGACTACGACGGCCACCTGTCCGCAACAGGTGCTCAAAGACTGCCGCATCAATCGCAAGCAACTGAAGACTGAAGCACTCGCCGGCTCCCTTATGGGCGCCATCGGCAAGTGTCCAAATTCCAATCCCATTCCCATTCCCATTACCAACCTCGATGTCTGTCATCCCGGTGAGCGCAACAGCTGCGATCATTATGACATCAAGCAGTTCTTCCATCTCGATGACCACGGCAATATATTGCTCAACATGACGCACATTGTGGAGTGCCAGGCTCTCGGCTTGTCGCTCCAGGCCCAATCTCGTCGTCTCTATCGACGATATCGACGCGACTGCGAGAGCGCCGATGAGAAGCGCTCTCAAAGTCACGGCTGCTGTGCGCCATTCGTCTGTTTGCTGCGACTTCTCAGTCGGCTGCTGTGCGGTAAGCATCTAGATATGATTAGCCAAGGGTTTTGCATAGATTTACAGCTCAACGCGAAGCTATCTGTGTCAGTGTCGATCATAAGAATCTCGGTGACGAGACAGTGCAGCCTAAAGTTTAAATAAGATTTGGCCTACGAGCTTAGGGTTTTCTATAGTTTATGCAGCCTGGTGGAATATATAAAAAAGAGAAACAAATCTACAAAAAATACTATTGCTATCTCTATTTGACTCATTCTTATCGCATATATTAAAATGCTTGCTCCCCTTTGTTTGTGTGCAGGTCATCCCCGCAACAAGATCAATATACAGAGCAGTGGGCCTGGTGACTCACTGCGGGCATATACGCTCCAGCTAGCCCAAGATCCGAGCTCGACATTTGCCCGCAACATCGAGAACTTCATTAGCTGCACGAAGGAGTCCCGCGAGGCGGCGCCCCAAGTGGTTATGCGCAATATGCGCCAATTTATGAGTGGCATGAAGAACTATCTGGTTAAGCATGGCGAGGGGAAGTTCCATGCCGAGCTGGAGTCGGCACGAGGCCGCCTCAAGTCCGATGAGTTCCTCAATCTCGATGCCATGCTGGAGACTGTGATGCATCAGCTGGTCGTGCTGCCGTTGCGCGAGCATCTATACGGCATATTCGTGGATCACTACAAGCGCAGCGAGGACATCCAGCTGCTTGCCCAAAATGTACGCTATGCGTACGAGCGAGATGCCACAGATTTTGGTATACGCACCACAGTGACGCCACCATCGCCGTTGGCACTGCGTCTCATTGCAAATCTGCTGTGGCGGCTGCAGGAGGCGGAGCTGCCACTTGACAAGCTGGAGCTCTTCCTGTGCGTCATCTCGACGGTGTTCGATGCGACGGGCTGCCCGCGCGGCCAACAGCTTGGCGCCGATGATTTTCTACCCGTGCTGGTGTATGTGGTGGCCAAATGTGGATTCGTTGGCGCCGAAATCGAGGCGGAATTCATGTGGGGTCTGCTGCAGCCGACGCTACTAAATGGCGAGCCGGGCTACTACCTAACCGCACTCTGCAGTGCCGTTCATGTGCTCAAAAATTTCATGGCATCGGAGAGTGAAAGCGGCAACGGCTCATTGGACGTAAGTCAGCTGACTGAACATAAATGAACTATCAATAAAGCCTACACTTCCACGTCCTTATTTATCTGTCACTCTCTCTTAACTTTAGTGGCGCTCCAGCTGCTTGCCGGCCTGCTCGAGTGTGCTGCGCGTCATCATACCGGACGAGTGCAACGGATCGCTGCAGACGCGCACGCTGCCGGTGCGGCCGCATACGACGACTCGAGAGGTTTGCCGGATTATTGCGCATAAGGCGCGCATCACAAATCCGCAGGACTATGCGCTCTTCAAGCTTGTCGACGGCGAGGAGACGCTGCTTAGCGATGCCGAATGTCCGCAGGATGCGCGACTTGCTGCCAAGGGCAAACACTGCATGTTGGCCTATAAGCGGATCGATGCCAAGATCGCTTGGCCCACCACTGCCACACAGGCACAGGGCAGTCATTGAGCGAGTGTTATGAGTAAATGAATGTATAACGCCCGGAAGCCGAAAAACGCCCCTATCTTGCTCACGAATAAGCATATTTAATTAATAATTTATTATTATTATATTAAAATATACTTAGTAGCATTTAAGTAAAGCTAATTAACGCTAATACATCTAATGTGTACTAATCAAAACAAAACTAAACAAAAAAAAAAACAGCAATAGTATTGAGTTAAGAACAGTTTTTTTTGTCATCGTCTTGCGCCAGCTACACCATTAACATCATAAAAATCATCATGAAAATAGGACTTGTGTGTTCTGCACTTTTTTTTGCTAATAAATATACACAAATATTATATACATATAAACAACTATAGAAACTATGCGTACAACTATATATGTAGATATACATACATATGCATACATATATTAACTTATATATAGCGTATAGCGTAGTGGGCCAAAAGTTTAGCACATGGCCATTTTCTCTAGAGGATACCCTTTAACACATACTCACACACACACACATACACACACACACACGCACACAGACCAATTCATATGTATTGCACTCATTTGAAAAGATGCAATCCATTTAAAATATATAATGTATACAATCTTTAAACCATATATATCAACCTACGACCAATTGCAACAATAATAAAACAATCAAACATTTTTATACAATACACACACATTCACACAACAAGCCCCAAGACACACACACACTCACCCAGGCATTTACAACAATGTTTTTTTAACTGGTAGGGATATAAAAATAAACACGAAGTCTAACACATCTACATATATAACGTATTAATATTAACGTTTAACTTTAATATTTATGTACAACTAAAACCAACAACTGCTATCAAAACATCTAAATTTTTTTTGTTTTTTTTTATGTATACTTTGTAAAATATAGCAAACCACAAGGCAAATATTTAAATAATAATAATAAACAAAGTGTGTTTTCAATTTTAAAGTACTGCATCTGCAGTCATCGAATGGGGGGTCATCTAATAATCTTATTAATATTTGGACGTTGCAGTACTAACGAGCAGCACATTCAAGTGGCCCAACGATACCAAGCACGGGCCAGGCAAAACTGCAACCCACCTCCCACCCAACGGATCGAGGGGTGCGCAAAGTTTGCGAATTGATAGATAGATAAGATAAGACAACTGTTTTAATAGATGAAATGGAGGAAGCACAACTTAATAAACGGGAAAAGCATATTATAATTTGTACATAAGAATCTAAGTGGGTTATGAATAGCGTAATTCGAACTACAAGTCTGAAGAAAAAGAGGCAGAAAATTCCTTATATTTTAATAATAAAAAAATGTATTAATAAAAGTCTACTACGGTAAGAAAGTAAGCTAATAATAATAATTTAATTATTTAGGAATATAAGCTGATAAAAGGACATCCAAACCTTAGTAATTTTCGGGAAAAAACATTGATTTTCTGAAATCGACTCATCTGCTCGCTTTGCAGCTGAAATTTGTACAAATGTTTTCTTGGCTGAACTATTCTAGCTGCAGTCTATCCCTAAGAGTATGCAGTACGAATTAGCAAACTGGATTTCTACACACTGCCTAAAAATATGCAATAGTTTTTTACACCAAATTACCGCTTATAATTCTTAACATGATGCGCTTCTGGCCCAATAGCAACATGAGTGGTGAATTCAATTGCGAACTTATATCCTCGGATGATCAAATCGACAGTGATGATGAACAAGTTCTATTGCATCTATTGGCACACTCATTTCACGGGCAACCAAGCCCTCAATCAACTGAAGTGCAACCAGCAGCCGCGCCAAGTCCAGCATCGGCTGCAGTGCAACCAGCAACCGAGCCAATTGTTGCATTCGTCGTGGAGGGTCGATAGCACCAGTCGAACACACAAGAGTGGACAAGCGACAGACCTCCCATTGTGTTTTTTGTGTTGCCTACTTTGGGGCATTCGCTTTGATTTAAATTTATCTTACAATTCCCAAATGGTTTAAGCACAAATCTAGTGGCATGCTAGATGCAGCAAACGCGCGAGGCCGACGAAAAAGTAAAAAAAAGGGGCGTGGAAAAAAGGCGGAAAGGCCACTGAATTACTCTTCCATTCCACTTACATGGTGGTTAAATTTAAAAGTTGAGCTAGATATTATTACGATTTTTTTTTTTTTCTTTCTTAGATCTAAGTGATTGATATTAAATTAATGATAAATGTGAATAAAATACAGTAAAATATGAAACGGGAGTAGATTCGTTGGGAGGGGAGAATCACCGGGAGTATGGAGTAGATTAATCGCCAACTCCAATATGAGGGCGATGGACCCACAAAAATCTCCTAGGTTCATTGCAGGAAGAGCGGGTACGTCGTGGCCATATACACCAGGCCTGCCAACTGTTTCGTTATTTTTGTGTGTGCATGTAGGTTGATATGTAGTGTTGTGAAGGCCCAGTTTGTTTCGATATCTGTACCGTCTATGGGCAGGGTTGGAGTTACCCCACCCTGAGAAATCTGAGCCAGCTGAGGTTGCCCACCGCACACAATAGACGTGTTACACAATTCCAGCATCGGCTGCAGTCCAACTAGCAGCCGTGCCAATTCTAGCATCGGATGCAGTGCAACCAGCAGGCGAGCCAATTCCTGCATCAGCTGCAGTGCAACCACAGGCAGAGCTGAGTCCCCCATCAGTTGCAGTGCAACCAGCAACCGCGCCAATTCCAATTTATGGTCCACTGCGGAGTCCTTGTTCTCGTATTGTACGCCCAGCTTGCTATCTGATCTTCAGTATCTGCTGTCGGATGTTGGCGAGCTTAGCTACAATTGTCGCAGTCCCTTGAAAAAAGATGCGACAGTAGATTTACGTTTGCGTGTCGCAAGTCCTTTTGCCCAGTTTAGTCTGGAATTCGAGAACGAGACGCGGGAATGGGCTGCCTTTGGTGTTATTAATAAGCCAGAGAGTGAATCTACCAAACGAAATCCCAAATGTGATGTTAGCTCAGTAATGCGACCTGAATTTATACACAATAGTCTTACATGTTTGTTTCTCTTTTTTCAGAAGCGATAGTGATAGTAATTGATGTAATTAATGAAACGAACCTTTTCGGTTCGGTTAATTTTAGCTAGGATAAAACTAAGTCGAGCTGTGGGTTCGTGCAACGAATTTATGCTGTTAAAGATTGTCAATTAGACAGTTAAACCTCGATAATAGTTGCCATCCTTCACTTATACTTTATATACTTTTAAAGAATAATTATGTATTTTATTTGATATTGTGAGGAGCCATATAGCGATGGCAAATAAATATATAGGTTTATACAGTGGATCGAAGCTTATTCGGAT